>VZSC01010601.1:21550-124635 GCA_013398225.1 Steatornis caripensis
ACAAACTGGAACACAGGAAGTTCCACCTGAACATGAGGAGGAACTTCTTTACTGTGAGGGTAACAGAGCCCTGGAACAGGCTGCTCAGAGAGGTTGTGGAGTCTTCTGGAGATATTCAAAACCCACCTGGATGCATTCCTGTGCAACCTGCTCTAGGCTAACCTGCTTTAGCAGGGGGGTTGGACTAGATGATCTCTAGAGGTCCCTTCCAACCCCTACCATTCTATGATTCTATCTTACAGGCAGTTTAAACTGAATATCTGGCCTCGCTCTGAAGAGGGCAAGGTGGCCCCATTCTGAATTTCTGCTGCAGGGTAGGTTAAGCCACAGCAGAAACAGTATGGACAATTACTTGGACTAATTTAAACTTTTTAAGCTAGTTCAGTAGGGGCTTCATCTGTAGGCCTCTCAAACTACGTAGTGAAGCTTGCTGAGCATGGATTCCCTCTGTACCAGAGCCTCTTGCTTTGAACATGGGATTGCATTCCCTTTACTGTTCAACATTTTAAAATGCAGGGAAATAACTTAATATCTGTCTACATTCCTGTAGAACTTGCCTGCCATGTTTCTGTCCACATCCAGTTGCTTTGTGTGTTGTTGGAGGAAATTACATTAAAATATAAAAATCCTGCAAGCTGCCTAGCTGCACATAAATACAATTTTGTAAATGTATTTTTTTCCCCACAGAAATAAATTTCTTGAAGTTACATGTAGCTTAATTACCAGGTGTTACTATAGTTAAACTGATAACTGATTTATAAAATAAGAGGCAAGTCTGAACTAGAACTGAGGGCACATTGAAAACAAATGGCAGAGTGTCTTACAGAATTCTGCAGTCTAGTTTAAAGGTTGTTGGGTTTTTGTTTTGTTTTGGTTTTCTTTAAACTATCATGTCTCTAGGTACTTTACCATTTAATTGTAGTGATGTTGAGAATTTTCTTCATACATTCACAACTTGAAGTCACATTAGTGTTTTCCTGGCACTGTGATAAATTAATTTTGTGCTTAGGGCCACAGAGTAGTGCATGCTAGTACTGTGGAATAATACACATGCGGTTGCTTTGCTTTTGTAGAGTAGGAAGATAAAGTATATGTTCTAGCAAGTAACTTAAGGAAATGTTTGAAAGATCTCCTGTGCTGTTATAAAGTTCCTTTTTAAGAAACTTAAATAGCTTTTCAATGAAATTATACACCTACTTCCTCTTAACGTATTTGTGTAACTGTTTTCTTTGGAACCATAAGAGGAAATAAATGGTTTCAAATAAACAGCGAAGCTCCTGACTTCAAAGAACTTCCTTCAAAAGTGAAATAACTTCACTTTCCTTTCTCAAATGAATAAAAACCAAACATACCTTACCTTGTTACATTTTCTTATCCTTGTGTGTAAATGTTACAGGGATCTTCATCCTGGGTGTTCCACAGGAAAAGAATTACTAGTATAGGACACCTTGAATTAGGTTACATTAGGAACACAGTTTAGTGGTGGACTTGGTAGTGTTAACGGTTGGACTTTATGGTCTTAAGGGTCTTTTCCAACTGAATGATTCTGTGCGTTTGAGTTGGAAAAGATTTACTGGATTTATTCTGATCTGTTGCATATCTTTATTACGGTGATGTAAAAAGAAAAGTTTTCCTTGGAAATGAGCAGAAGCAATACGGCTGAATTTTTCTGCAGTGATGCTGCAGGGCAATGTTTTTTTCTTCTTCAATTACTCCTTACCTAGATTATCCCCAAAATAGACTAGTTAGCATCTGTTCTCATGCTTTGCTTAACCACGACATTACTTAAGGAACATAATTAAAACATAATAGTTTTTACTGGCAAAAGCTGCTTAATTAGAATGCCTGTAGATATTTGATCTTCAAATAAGCTTATATATGCACACAGATCAAATTTTCAAAAGTGCTGGACGCTCATTTGTTGTCATTGTTCTTATTATAACTGCAGTTTCAATGTTCCTGAAATCTTGTCTTGTTTAGAGTTCATTGGCAGTTCATTTCTTCACCAGATCTAACCTGTAAGGACTGTTTTCCCCTGTCTTCTTAGAATGCTGAGTGTGTGTACTCTTGCTGTATTTGTAAGTATATGTTTAGCATTTTCAAAAACTTCATGCCTCTTTTTCTTTGTTCTATTATTAAAACTTTTTATTAAAATGTACTCCTTTAGTATTATGCTATGTAATACAGTGCTTTCAGCAATCTCCTGGAAATAACATAATTTCTAAGATTTCTATCAGTTTAGCTCTACTTTCAGCAGTTTTTTGGTAGGTTCAGAGAAACGTTTTCCAAGTCTATGATTAGTGAAATATTTTATTCTTGTTGACAAGCCAGATCACGTGTGAATTACATATGAGTACAAGGACTGATTTATATATGAAATGTTCTTCCTAACCCAGTAATTGGTCTGACTTCCTCTTGCTTTTAATCAGGGCATCTTACTAAATGTTATAGCATCAAAATTGTTAAACTGTTGGAAAAAAATCCCTGTCACAGCTAGATGAGAATGTACTGTGTTTCCTTAGAATAAAGTTACTTTAATTCTTCTTTTAAGGAAGCTTTTCTTCACAAGCTTGTTCATTGGTTAAATAGGTTAGTATGCTTGTATCGTGATAAAGTACATCCTGTATTTGGTATTTTGGGAAGGATTTTTTTTTTTAAGAAAATACTTTAGAAATCTGAATCCTAATATATATTTATATGGCTGTAACATTTTAACTTGAAGGCTATATGTTTAGTTTAACACTCTTAAGAAGCTTGTTCTAGATTTGAGGAAGCTGGCATTCCTCACCAAAAATTGTATACTAATACTCTTTTTAAAAGACAGAACTTTTTGAATTACCGGAGCCTCTGACATCCAAGGAATCAGTTCAGCAGTTTTGCTTCATGTCAGTTGTCACTGCAAACTAGTTTATAGCTAATTAATACATTTCTGAGGAGTTTAAAATAATGAGGAAATATAATATATAATAATATATAATTCTTTGAAATAATTGGATTGTTATTGCAATATTTGATATTTTTCTTTAATTCAGTGATTTTGATAACAAGTGTGGGCTATTTTAGATGTTATATGTAATCAGAAGGGAATATGGAAGTAGCAAAGCTATTCCAGGGCTTCAAGCCCATGCTGTAAAGGAAAACAAAGAAAGGGTATTCACCTCTGAGCCAAAGCGTGGTACCTGGTTTAACTGTGTACACCTGGTCAGGTGTCTAAGAAATAGTAACACAAAGAGTATTGAAATACTCTTGTTGTATCCCTCTCTCCTTTTTTTTTTTTTTTGTTGTAGCTGATACTGTGATTGACAGGGGGTCAAATTTCCCCTCCACCTTTAAAAACAAACCAAACCAAATCCAAGAGGCTTCCCCAGCCCAGACTGGGAAAGGACAGAAGTTATGCATTGGGTCATTCATTTCTGACCTGTACAGGTGGCCGGTGAAGACTCTGCAGCCTGGGATTGTATCACTGAAACAGATACCATTGTCAGCTGAAAGACATCCAGCGTGCTCCAAGGGGGTTTATCACAGTTTAAATAATGCTTCACAAATAAGAAAAAAATGTGCTATCAGTTTGCTGTAAAATTTGTTAAGACAAAAATTGTATCTGCTCAGGATACAGTTTTGTTCTTTTTTTTTTCCCTGTAGACTAGTTTTGACTATGGGGGAGAAAATATTTTAGTCCAAAATTTAAATTTGAGTGATCAATGTGGTATCTAGTCGGAGTTATAGCCTGGTTCTGTTGTTCTTCTGTACATGCAATTAGACAGCTGTCTTAAAATGTCTTGTGACATCCTGAGTCAAAATAATCTGGTTTTTGACTGCCATTTTAATTTTTTGTGGACAGACGTCTTCTTGAATAGTTAGCTTCTCTATCTTTTTTGTTTACATGGGCTTCTTTTACTCCTTTTAAAGAAGAGATGGGACAGTCCAGAAGAAATGGTGCTCAAGGATGACAAGATCTTGCACTTGCATGGGACAGTTATTTCAGACCGCAAGGTTAATTTTTGTTGTTGTTGTTGTTGTCATTGTCTTACTTCTTAAAGTTTGTTGAAGGAAGTCTTAGTGAAATGTAAATGCAGTATCAACAGCATATCTGTAAAACAGAGGCCTAGAGTTATTTGAAATAAAGCCTTGTTGTGTGGCAAAGCTGGAAAGAAAATGAAGGATGCACTGATGTTTATTTGGCAGCCCTCCCATCTTTTCTTATCTTGGCTGGTATTCCATCAGTCAGTGCACTTATATACGGATCGCTTAAATTCCATTTATTCAATAGCCAGCTGAAAATCGGATGCGTCAGACTGTGGAAGAGACCTGTGATATGCCATAATAAAGAAGGTGACCCAAATTTGTTTTCCTTTTCTGAACAATCCATAGTTTGGATTGAATCCATACTCTACTAACTGTTAAAATAGCGGAGGGGGGGTGGGTGGTTTTTTTTTTTAGACCAAATTGTCTGTTGAAGTTCCTATCACTTTAAAAAAGAATGAATCTTATGTAAGACCAAAAAATTTCATGGTGTTTCTTGTCAAGGTTTATTATTTCAGTCTGATTCATTTCCTGTTTTTCTGCTAATGCACTGACAAAAGCAGAACAAGTATCCTTCAACTGTTTGTAAATCTAGAAAATATGTAATTTACTGTATTGCAAGTGGCTGTGTGTAGCTGTAGATGATGCAAATATTCAAACAGTACTTCCCTCTGTCAGTCTCTGCTTATGCACTTGCTTCCCCAGCTAACCCTGCTGCTCCAAGGCTTCACATCTCTCTAGGTGGCAATTCTGTTGAGATGTGAGAAAGATGAAGATAAGTTAGAACTTCTGTTCTCGTATCATAATGTGAAAACAAGAAGATATTCAGTAAGATTAGTAGCAAATTAAGTACTGATTTTAAAGGAGTAATTTTTTTTTTTGAGCTGTGTTTAATTAGGCTGGGTTTCAGTAGCTCCTTACAGTAGACTTCCTTAGGGATTCACAACGTTGAGAGAGAGATTTGATACTTATATTGATGGCAATATTGAAAGTGCTAGAACATACTGTCAGGGAGATAAACTTACTTTTTGGATTTGAAAGCAGTCTGTCAAGTGAAGAGTTCATGTTTAGGGCATGGGCCCAATGGGAGATTCCTTTCACCCTTCCTCTGCACCATGGAGTCTTACATGCTCTGTAAGGATCCTGTACTCATGAAATCCAGTGCTGGTGAACTTTGAGGGTAGTCAGGAATGTTGATTATTCAAATGACAGTGTGACTTTTCTCATGGTTACTGATACCTTGAAATATATTAAAATTGTAACATTTTAATGCATTCTTCTTGTAAGATTTGTGATGTTTGAGTAAAATGTAGATTGGTCTTTACATCATAGATATTAAAGATGTATTGAAAGAGTATGTTTTACATAAAAGCTAAATCCTGTTCCTTTCAAGTAAATGTCTGGAAAAAGGTAAGTGCTTCCAACAGGATTTTTTTTTTTGAAGTTGCAGTTTATGCTGTAATTCACAAATTTATGAATTGAGACAGTTGGAAGTTTGCAGTTTTGTTTACATAACATGATCAAATTAAGTAATTGCTTAAATGACTTTTTAAATTAAATTTGGGATTACAGTAGTCCAGTATTTAAATCCTTTTCAAACTTGTATTTCAGAATTAGTTGGAGTGATGGTGTAGTGGGCTAGGTCTTGTATGTGTTTATTTCTCAGTTAAGGAAGACTGTTTCACTTTGGAGAAGCAAAAATGAGGCCATCAATCTTTTAAATTCTTTTTATAGTGAGTTTTTCTATGTGTAGATTAAGTTTCATTAGGTGCTTAACTATAAAAAATTTCATCTGAAAGTATCAGCATTTTTCTGTTACAGTTTATGAAGTTAGTACTGGAAATGTCATTGGGTTCTTTGGGATTGTTTTTGTCCTTTTATCAAGTATTTGTCTGTCCTTGCAGATAACGTGGGTCCTTCAAGGATGAGAAAGGCGTACTCTTGAATGGCATTGAAGCCAGGTAGTCTGAACCTCCAGACTACCATTACAGACTGTGTATTTTGCCGAGCAAAGAAAAATGTAAGGGCTCTTTCTTCAGTAATGTCAGTCATATGGAGGAGGATGTACTGTAAAATGAGCAGTGGATAAAAGGGAGAAACATAATCTTTTTGTACTGTCATAGTCTATGGGTCTGTCATAGTCTATGAGAGACAGACCATGGGGTATGTATGAAGGTGGAAAAACCATGCTTTATTTCTGCTCCAAATGGTGGTAGGATTGATAAATGTTTTTAAGGATAGTCATGGTGATGAGAGGCTGGACTGATGTGCTACATATGTTAAAGCACAGGCAAATGAGTGCAAGTTGTGAAGTTATTGTAGCTTAATGCTTAGGAGCTCAGGTGTAGGAGGCTGACCATTCAGGCGATCCCAGGCGAACTGTGCGATAAGACACATTCTCCTCTATCGTCAGGCTGTTCTGTGCATTGTTTGTGTGTTTGGCAAGTCACGTTATCTGTCTGCCTCAGCTTCTTATCTGTAAAATAGGAGCAATGTATCCTTTCTCTTCATGCTTACTTTTTAGAGTTTACACTATATACAGGAAGACCTACTTAAACATAGGCTAAGTGCACGATATAGTGGAAATCCATTTTGACTGAGGCTGCTATCATCAAGCAAACAACAAAGAATTAACTTTTTAGGAGTGCATGGCTGGATGTGTATACAGTACTTGGAACTGACAGTGACAGTATCTTCTGTAAATAAGATTGTTTAATACTTCACATTATGAAACCAGGCACTCAAGTTTTTTATTATATTTTATTCAAAAGGTGGTCTGAAACATATTTTGTGGCTTTACTTGGATATTAAAACAAACAAAAACCCCCCACCAAATACTGTTTTTGAGAACAAATACTGTTTTTGAGAACAAAGAAGAAAGGTTTCTTATTATTTAAATATATAATCCATTGCAACTGCTCTGAAGAAGCCGTAATGACAACCAGAGGTGGTTGTGTCTCTTTTTTTCCTTCAAGAGAAGCCTTGCTCCGTTTTTATTCACTTCCCTATGAAAATGTGCAAAGACTGGCAAGTCTTTAGAAAATTGTTCTGAGCATTTTCTTTAAAGACTGGTTGATGTGGCACTTAAATTCCTGGCTATTTCACATACAACCAGACTTTTTCAGCCATTGTAGCAATTAGTGAGATACTTAAATTTTGTCTCCCAGCTGCAAGGCATCAAGTCAGCCATGAGAGACCCAAGTGAGAAGAGGGAATGCTTCCTCTTGGTTCTCTGTCAGGTTGAGAGGCTTGAGACAAAGTGGGAGATGCCTACCTCCGTTCAGAGGAGCTACAGAAAAAGTTGGTGGGTAGAGGCAACAGAGGGGGGAGAATGAAAAGGGATAGCTGTATGCCTTGAGGGAAGAGTAGGAAGAAAAGGTTGCATGCTGGTATAGAGAAATTGAGGGTGATGAAGGCTGAAACTACTGAAACAGATGCTTTTAAACTTTTTTAGATCAAATCTCCTTCCTTTTTATGACAGCTTTCCCCTGTTTCCCACTATTGTTCCCCTCCTGCCATACATGTATTTTTGTAGGTCTCAAACTTGAGCATCTGCAAAAGAAAATGATAGAAGAAGGAACTGTTCACAGCTATTATCCTTACTCCCTGCTAAGTATTGGCCAACGTCTGGGCCAACAGTGTGTCATGTGTATTTTGATTCAGATACTCACATCCAGTCATCATAGGTGCTGAGACTGGACGAGCATTTGCATCACCTTCCAGTGCATCAAATACACAATCAAGTGGATGGATGGGGGATGTTGAATTTAGGTTTTATGGACAGCTTGCATTCTGGTATCCTTAATTTTTGAGCACTCAGGTATGCAATGTTAAATGTCCAAACAGTTCTTAGTGTGGCTTTGTGTGCCCCTGTTATCCATGGAGTATTTGATAATGCTGCATGTCAGAAGTAGATAACGTATATATTGGGGCAAGGACTTTCTGAAGGATAAGATTGTGTCTCTTGTAACCACATTAGCACTTATGATGTGATTATGGTAGTCTTGCTATGCCATTCCTGTCAGGTATGGCATGGCTGTATTGGACTTGTATGTAGTGTAGTTAAGTACATTATGGGAAGCACTTGATTCTACGTGAAAAACGACTTCTTCTTAATACAAAAATGTTACTGTCCTGATTGCTAGAACAAGACTTGGTAGCTCTGCTTTCTTGGTGTATCTTGATACTCTACACAAATCTAAAAGGATTAGAAAAGGTGTACTTAAATAAGAAAAGTTAAAGTAGGAACCCTAGTTGTCACAAATGCTGAAACACAGGCGTGATCTGAGCTTGTATATTAATTTCCTTTTTGTTATCAAGGCAGACTCAAGCAGGGAGTAGATGATGTCACTTACACAATTATTTTACACCAGGCTGAGAGAGTAATGAGAAAAGGGCAGTTTTGGAAAAAAATGTACTTTTTTTTCTTACTGTCCTGAGAACAATTTGTCACATCCTGCCCCCCTTTCTCTCCTCTCTGTAATTTGTATACCACAATGTTATTGGTGAAGTGAAATTAGGGAATAAACAGTACTGCATCAGCGTGCTGGTTGTAGAGACTTGCGGGTTCTCTGGTAGCTTATCTTTCACTTCATCCATTTCATATTTGTCTTTCTCCTTTTCCTCTCCCTCCCTCTGTCTCAGCAGCACAGTCTTCTCTAGAATTGTGGTTCCAGAGCTGACTCTGTCACTGGACATTTGAAGGACATTAAATAGAAAGGAGAGGGATTGTACCCAGACAGGGAGAGCTGTTAAGTTTTAGTAACTTGCTAGTTGTTTCTGACTCAAACTCTTTCCTGTTCCATTGAAAAGCCGCAGTCTAGTGAAGCTGCTGTAACCTCTCTAATGGGGAAGTGTGGGCAGGTATAAACTACTCCAGTTCTATCAAAATTCAAATCTAAACAAAGCAGTATCTTTTTGAATGTAGCTATTACCTTCCCAGTATGGAACAGTGTCAGCCTGACCAGCAGTTACTTAAAACGGCTGCACTCAGCATACATTTCAGTTTGAGTTAAGGCTTGCAAGTAGAAGTAAATAATGACAGTCTTGCGATGTGAGATGGAAGAGTTCCTTTTCGGTTACAGTGTTGTGATGCACGAATTGACTTTGCAGACTGTTGTTCTAGTTCATTTGCATTTATTGTTAATATTCTCTACCTGTTTTGATGTGAAAATCCTTTTGAATGTGTGCTGGCCTTTCTGCTTCCTTAAATTCCTTTGTACAGCTCTCAGTTACACAACTGTGATAGCTACAACTGATGACTTTCTTTTGCTGGACGACAACAGTTTTGCTCTTCTAAGGAGGATTCTTTAATAATACTGGCTAAAAGTTTGCAGCAGAGTACTTCTGTAGTTGCATGCAACTTTAAAAGAGTGAGGAATCGAGGTGGGGTTTTTTGGTATTTTTTTTTTAATCCAGAGTCGAGTAATTGGTTAGAGAATAGTCTATAAGCCCTCCTTACTGAAAACAGACTTAATATACCAGAAATGTAAAAGAAAAAAAGCCATTTTTTGCAAACTAAATAAAATTTGTAAAAGTATCTACTGTTTTGAATCACGGACTTAACACTTCTAAATAACTATAAATCATAAAAATTCCTATTTTAAAAACTTACGTATGTTAAAATGACCTGATTAAAATGTCTTGCTTCTAGACTACTAGAACTTTTTTGACATTTTATGTACTTTATTTCTTGAGTAAAGTTGAATTTCAGAATCGCTGAAGAAGTTAATCCTTTCTTTGTACAATGGAAACAGATGTGCAAGTGAGGTTTTTACAGGGCACTTTCCTTCCTCAGTAACAGTGATTGGGCCTGCTTTATTCCTTATTTTGGCACTGTTACAGTGTATGATTCATTTTTGTCTCATGCTAGCTGTAGCAAGGAAACCACACACATATTGCAGCGTACCAAGGTTAGAGAAGTACATTTCAAATTGAATACAAAACAGTCATGAAGGATATTTATTCATTCTATGGAAGTTTTGTCGTGTTATAAGGCAGATTTGGGAAAAATGTTTCACCTTCACTGTAAGCAGTTCTTTGCTGCCTGAAGAATGGAGCTGGCGATAACGCTCCATTCTTGAAACTTTAAATAGTTTTGGAGTTTGTTTACCGTGGCTGTTTCTTCCTCCCCACTCGCCTGAGAAAACATACCACGTTTTTTGAATTTGTTTCAATAGCCAGAGGAAAGGTTTGGGTTGAGACAAGAGCCCAGGATTTATACGTGTGTGGTAATCCTTACAGCTGAGGGGAAGGAAGCTGTGATATTTGGACTTCCCAAAGAGCAGCTGGCACCGTGTCCAGGTATTCTGCATTGATCCAGTCTTAGTGGGAGATGGCAAACATGAATACAGGTTTGTCCAGATCACAGTCCACTGAGCTGGAATGACGTGTCTTAGTAAACTGCAGTTAACTCCAGGTAATGTTTGATAGTGTCACCAGGTTATCTAGAGGCAGACGTGGCCCTTTGTGAATATGAAACTTGAAGCTCTTTGGGGTTGGTTTTCGTTCAAATGTCAACATCATCTCTGGTTTGTCTGGATTCTCTGTCAGGCACTCATTTTTTTTCCCAGGAGCTGACTTTTGCTCAAGAACTGAGTCGTGTTGTCAGTGGCTGCGGTAGCTAGATGTTATTAGCCTTGAATGTTCGTGTGCAGGTTTGTAAAATCCACATTTTAAATCTTTCAGCTACTGCTGTCCTCTCTGAGGGTTCTCTTGTTTTATGTGGCACTCGCTGTGTGTTGGGTAGAAGCTCTGATGGAAGTGAGGAGCGGTTACTACAAATGTATGTGGGTAGCTGAGATTAAGGCGTGAACACAGCTTGCAAGGTCCTTGTGCAGTGAGGTGACTGTGAATGTCCTTTTACGTACGGGCTCAAGTTTGAGGATCTGACGTGAGCTGTCATACTTGTGAATGTGCCTTCGTGTCTGTGTGTGGCTTGCTGAGAGTGAATGCTGCCTTTCTGAGTGAAAATTCAGAATGTTACTGGTATTGGATTGGAGCAGAGGTGGCCCCTGGTAGCTGTAAAAAGCTGAGTGAATACCAGGGGGTTTTGAGTTAATTTCTGAGATCTTTTTAGTGTTACTGTTTGCTCCCCAGAGAGCCAGTGTGAGGTATTCTGCCACCGTCATGGACACAGTGTCTGCAGGCAGTTTCAGGAATCCCGTAGCCTTAAGTGATCTGCAGAGTATACAAACTGTTAGCTTTGGCTCCAGTTTCAGCTTTTAGAATAATTCAAATGACTTTCTTACTTAAGGCATCTGTTCTGTTTTTGACGATGGAAGACATGCACTGCTGTCTGCCTTACTCTGGCTCAGGCTGCGTGGTCTGAAGGGACAAGGTGTGCTGAGGGCTTGTTCTGCCTCCCTGCTGAGCCGGTGCCACCGGCGGGGGGGACGCCAGCAGGGCAGCAGGCTGTGCCTCTACATTGCCTGCTCTCTAGTCTCTGCGTAGCTGGTTGCTTCAGCTGACCTCTCTGACTCTTACTGCCACTGGTTTGTTCTCTTCCTGGCTCTGGTTCATACAGAGGATCTACCTGAAGCCTGGAAAACGAGCTGGTCACATGGAGATACTGCCCAGTACAGCTGTAGTCTCAGACTGAAACATTGAATTTGTCCTCCCCCTCTTCCTGCTTTTCTGCATTTGTTTTCCAATCCAGGAATCCAACCTCCAAGTTACAGTAAGTCTCCGTTGTGCTATGTAACTACTTCCAAAGCATCTCCTGGCAAGAAAACTTTGACGTCAGCAAAGTTAGGGTGAGGTTTTGCATTGCGCACATTCGGTCGCTCCGGTTGGTGTGGATAATGGCATGTTGGAATTGAAGCAGAGTTTGGAGCAGGGTGGGGGGAGAATCATTGTGAGTGGTGTTTGTAGCTTGCTACTCAATGTGTATCTTTTGTGAGTAGAAAATGTACCTGACAAACTATGTATTGTCCCATTTGTTTGATACAGACATTGCAGATTATTTCGTAAATGTTTGTGCCTGACACTCTTGGCTTGTAGGATATTGCTTTTAGCTCTTTACGCTGAGATTATAGTAACAGTTCTTTGCTGGTGTTCCAAGTGAAGATCATCTTCAGAAGCAAACTACGTGTATTGCTCAAGGAAGTTTTTACAGTGTTAACACTAGGTTTAGATAAGAAAGAAGTCAGTAATCATCTACTGAGGTTTGAAATCCATAATGGTTAACTTGCAAGTAGAAAGAAAGCAAGGGCTTAAAGACACTGTGTGAATTTATGATCTGCAGGAGAAAGTGGTATTTTATTTTTAAGATGAACGGAGGATTGACTTTGTTATTGCTGATTAAACAAATATCTTTGACTTGGAAACAAATATGAAAGCCTGTGTGTTAGATTCAATGTAAGATACTTGTTTCATCTAAGATTGATCTGAATGCAAACAGCTCAGGAGAGCTATATTTAAGCTATCAGAGCAGAACTGTGCGTGTGACTGTGATAGGATTAAAAGTCAAGCAGGAGGATTGCAGCTGATTTTTTAAAATAAACGAGCTTTTGTAGCGTTTACGAATTATTTCCTCTGCTTTTTTTAAAAGGAGGACTGTATCTCAGGTTTAGGCTAACAAGTGCTCTTGACCTGAGGCATCATCTTCTGTACTAATTCAGTTTACCAAATGTGATGTTTCTGTGGTCTAGGAAGCTTTTAAATCTGACTTAAGGTGTTGGGGTTTTTTAAAAGTTTTACTAAAAAGGGTATAGTTGAAGGCCTATACCAGTGTTACTATTTAAAATAACCACAAAGTATGGCTTTACCTCAGAACCTGAAATAACACAGGTTTGTTTGAAGGCTATAATTAGAAAGTGTTTAGCTGTTATAAATAATGGAGAAAATAAGCACAGGAGCTTTTCTAGGAATTGCATTGTGCTTGCTTCTTTTTTTTTTGTGCCCGTAGTTGTTTGAAATGGATGATGTGTCTGTCGCACAAAGGGGCTTAACTAATGTTTCCATAATTGTGTAGAAAGAGCCGTTTAAAATGATGCTGTGTGGAGGAAAGAAGTAACATCCAACAAAGTGTATTTAAAGATGTGTTAGAAGAAATATGTGAGTTTGCATGTGTAAATGGGGGCGGTAGGGGTCTAGGGGGAAAGTGTTACGGGGAAAAGGCTTCGTAACCCCTCCTCAAAAGCATAGGGGCAAGGGGGGTTCATTTCAGAAATACTGCCTGTGTTGCAAGATGGCGATGGAGATGCAACTTGCTAATTTAAAAGTCATGGAGTCAATGGGATAGTGCAAATATGTCTTGACCCACACTTGTTTTTCTCCGTTCGGGCGGTTGCTGACTGAGTGTGCTGCTAAGCACTGCTGCAGCACTCCTCAGCTGGCAGAGGAAAATCATGGTAGGTCCCGTGCATTTTTTTTCTGACTGTATTCTTCTGTTAAATGTATTAAGCACAGCAGGGAACCTTTGAGTTTTTTTAAGTTTGGTGTGAAGCATTCTGACAGTCCAGAATATTGCAGCATTGCCAAGGTTTCATCAGCACCCTGTGACCTAGAGTGTCGCCTGACACGCAGGGCTGTACTGTCTCTGGCTAATGCGCAGTGGCTTGCAGGGGATTCACAAACTCCCCCATGTTGCTTCTTGCTTGGATGCCATTAATGAGGCAAAGAGGCCTAAAAGTTTCACAGGAGTAAGTCTTTAAAGCCGCAAGTGGGTGTTTCTGCACTAACTGTTCTAGCCATTTGAAATAACATGTTTTTTTTGCATAGAGAAACTCTGCTTAGTCCGCAGTCTACATTAGTTACACTGCATTGCTGTCAGTGAGAAATGTTTGGAAAAACTTGCATCAACCTGGCTAAATCCTGCTGTGTGCTGACATAGCATATTTTTTTGCATAGTATATGATGTTGTTGGAGGTGGAATAACTGTGCTGGCAGCATAACTCCTCCTGTTGGCATATAGTGTATTTCCAGCATAGGTACAGCATCAGATGTGTATCTAATGATGTAAAAGCATTCAGCTTTTTCTTGCTTTGTACTTTTTAACTACTGTTTACACTGTTTATAATCCTAGTGGAGTCTGTCTGTAAAGGCTGCTAGATCATTCGCCTTCTCTTGCTCTGTCTGTGCTGAATGTGTTCTATCTTTTCAGCCTGGTAATTTTTTACTTTTTTACTTTCAGGGGGACTGGAAGAATCCTTTCCACTAATCCTTTCCCCCAAAGATGCATCAGTAAGATTGAACTTTTCACCTCATGTATTCATAAGCAAAGATCTGTGTCTTTGATGCCTAGTGGGTTTGTCTTTACCTTCCTCTTTTAATGTTCTCTTCTCATTCTACATTAGGTTTGACTGTGAGATAAGTTTTTGTGGAACTTCTGCCGTTTCCTGACGCCAATGGTTTTTCTGGAGGCAGCGAGTGTTTCCTGTCTGGAAGCTAGAGGCAGTGTTCCTGGCAGGATGGAGTATTTTTGTTTCCCTACTAGACCTTTCCCTGTCTTTGTTTTTGTCTCTTTCTCTCAGTTAATTCTTTTTTTGTTTGTGGTCTGTATTTGAAATTGCACCGGTTTAACTAGAGCCATCATTAAACAAAAAACGGACTTGGTGATTTGAAATACATCCATGCAGGATTTTTCAGTTAACATACTGACAGAATAAACTCCTAGGCAAGGCAGCAGTAGAACTGGGCATTTTGTACTAGGTTTTGCACTAATCCTGCTTCTTGAGTCAACAGGAGCGGTTAGTTAAGGTGGTGTCACTTTGTGCCTGACCTGAGGGCAGTTTCAGCAGTTAGAGCACTAGCCATAGCAGAATTCAGAAAACCCTGTCGTAGTTCCTGTCTGTGTTCTGACTTGCTGCTGCTAGAATAGACTGGCTTGGATTATTCACTCAGTCACCCAAGTTTTTCTACAAGTCTTATATTGTATTAAATTTACGAAAATTACTAGTTTCTCTAGAAAGAGACTTATATCAAACAAGATCCATATGCAGTAGCTGTTCAGTTCTCAAGGGCTGAGATACTGTCAGTTCACAATGGCTTAGTAAGTTGCTGTGAGTTGTCACAGTGGCTTTCAGAAACTTTACCCAAGTCCTTATCCCATCCCACGGTAAGGTAACACAGCCTAACTTGATCTCACTGGAATAATCTAAAACTCTTAACTTGCTTCCTTTCAGTTACTTTAGTTAGTTTACTTTGTAAGTTTTATCCAAAGTATATATGTATATCAGTTTCGTTAATAAAACTGGTAAAATAGCAGCAGGGGATTAAAAAGTAATACAAGACTAATTTCCAGTGCTTCGTGTTTTGAGGCGAAGCTATTTCAAGATGAGCACGTGTTTTCGTTGGCTTTTTTTCCCCTTGTTCTCCCCTGTCCTGAAAATAGAGGCTAGTAGTGCCAGAGGAAAAACAGAGCTGGAAGATCCCGCCAGTCAGCTGGTCAATAGTACCTTTCTCCAGTGCAAGACAGAAACCTCTGGCTCTTGCTGAGTTTAAAAATCAATAGGATCCAGGAACTGAAATCTGTTACGTCTTACATATTCCCCCAGGCTGCTGTGTCTATAGTATGCTGTTCAAATTCTGTGTGCTCTCTCCGAAACTCCTGCTCTTGGTTTCAGATCCCTCTACTACAACAGAGGTCCCACCTTATACCTTAGTACGTTTTATTTGGATTGTTTTTGTAGTAGGGCAAACTTTAAAGCCTGCTTGGAAAGAAAAGCTTGTCAGAATTCAGTATGTAGTCATTACAGTTTGATCGGGCAAAATTACAGACCTGAAATTGCATCTGCGTATGCTGGAAATTTGTGAGTCTTGGTTATTTTAATTTTGGAGCAGTTTTTCTGCAGGAGTGATCTCAACATTCAGCAGTGTTGCAGTGTTTTCCACTTGCAGGATTGGTGACACTGCAGGAAAGAAAACTTTCTGATATTACTTCACTGATGTATATATTTACTTTGATTATTTTGCAGTGTATAGATTAGAATAAAAAGCCGCTGCAGTAAATTCCGAGGTACCATTCAGCAGTCGTTTTTAAGAGCAAAACCTAAAGTGGGGAATGCTTGCTTTCAACAAAAATATAGAGCTAAAAACTCTGTAAATTTGCTTTGGGATTATTTTGCTAATGCTGTTGCCAGATAATTTACTTTCTTTCATTTATCATTTTAAGACTGCATTGATGAGTGCCTGGATCTGTTCATACCATATAAGCATTCTAAGAAGACAGAATTCAGAATTAAGTTCCTTAGTTCTTTTATATTGACTGCGCTTACAGGTGATTAGGATTTTAAAAGCAGAGTTTACAGTATTTTATTTTAGGAGTGGGGAAGATTTTGGGTTTATGGGAGTTTCTATTTGTCTTGGGCAGGTCAGACAGTATTTTGTCAATCTTTTGAATGATTTGTTCATACAGGCTAATTGTCTTTTCAGCTGAATGTCAGAGTGCTTGGTTTAAATGAAAGTATTAATATGGTTACATTAAAACTTTTTGGTGCATAGGCAACTTGTGCAGTTTTTAATCCCTTAGTGTTGATTCCACTTTCCAGCCACTAGCTAGTCAGATGTTTCATAACAATTCTTCAATATACATGTAAAAATATTCAGAAGTGAAAATACATGCCCATTTGCACCAAGAGAATACAAAGACAATCCCATTGCTTATGCAAGAAAAAAATTGTGCTAGTGTGAGGATTTTAATGATTAAAGGATTAAAATAGTTAAAAATTCTGATGATCATTTGTTTTCCTTCCTTCCCTCCCCCCGGGGTTTCCAAGACTTTGGTTTGTGTTGTCTGGGTGTTGGTGTACATTTGCTTACAGAAATGCGCTGTGCATAGGATAAGCTTTCGACACAGTATGTGAGTGCGTGGTTGAACTAAGACTGCTCTGCTCAGTTGGATGAGGGAAAATTGATCCCGTTAGTCTGTAGGCTTGGAGATTCACAAATAGAAAGCATCTCTCCACTGAGTTTTTGGCTTTGGTCAGCTGTTGCACTCAGTATACCCAAATTTAATGCTGCTGGTTTGGAAAATGAATGTTTTTAGAATGTAAGGAATTTTTGTCTTTTTGCAGTTTGTTAGCGAAAGTACAGCGTGGGCCTGTAAGAGTGTCAGTGCATCTCCATCTTACTGTGGCTGAACTTGCTTATGAAAGTGCTGATGAAATCTTTTACTGAACATTTGAATCTTAGAGAAAAAGATGGTTGTCTTCTAAGCAGTTTCGTTTGATTACGTTGTGTTCCTCTGAGATTTGAAAGGATAGTGACCAAAAAACCCAACCCAACAAGACTTAGGGAAGGCGCTTTAAAGTGCATTCTCTTCTTCACAAGCATTATCTGCAAGAGGAACACTTTTGCTGGAGTTGGCAGTTGGTTATTCAGAGACTTTCAGAATGAGTTGAGCAGCTTAAAAGACTTCCTTTCCTAATAGCAGCTGTCCTGGACACGTGATAGAGAATGTATTGCGCATAAATTTCTAAGAAAGAAGCATAACTTTTTTTTTAATAAGCTGTTGAAGATTTTTCTAGCTGTCAGAATTGGTTTGTCATGTGCTGCATACCATTGTGAATTTTAAAACAGACTATTGTCTATCAATTAACTTTTGGCAATTCTGCAGTGTGTACTCTGCTGTGTATTTTAAATACTGTCAGTCTTCTGATTTTAATGCCTGGTCAGTCTGACTGTCTGACTGTCTCAGGCTTTTAGCCTAAGTGGGTTCGTAGTCTGTCTGTTTGCTTCATTGTTTCACAAACAATATTGCTTTGTTCTGTAAGTGAAAATAGAATTTCCAGTTAATTGACACTGAATTTTAAGGAAAAATAAAGTGCAACCAGAATAAACTGGGACATGGTAACAGTGCAGCATGTAGATTTTTAAGGGATTAAAATATGTTTGCTTCACAAGTGCTTTTCTCTTAAATTCCTATATAATAGTATCCATGAATATAAGTTGGTTTGGTATTTTTATAACATGATTTAGAATACAGAGT
Source organism: Steatornis caripensis (assembly GCA_013398225.1). NCBI lineage: Eukaryota > Metazoa > Chordata > Aves > Caprimulgiformes > Steatornithidae > Steatornis > Steatornis caripensis. The sequence continues at coordinate 39,504 of VZSC01010601.1, forward strand.
AATAATCTGGACATAAAGTTGGCTAGAGAATCCGTAATGCTTTACTTTAATGTTTGTTGACATATGATTTACAAATAAACAGCAGTCTTGTTCTTGCTTTAGTGAATGTCCGGGTTGAAGTGCAGGCTAACAGCTGAAAAGAAAGGCTGTGTGTGATGAGGGAATTGTTGTAACCTTTTGTCTGCTTTTGGTATCTAGTAATAGTCTTCTGTTTAATTTTAACAAGACACTACATAGTGTCTCTAAGCTGATCCTAATTATTAAAAGATTTTGCTGAAGTAAACTAACTGTGTTATAGAGACTCCCATATGTTAAAGCAAGTCAGTTTGCTCCTGGAAGATCCCTGGTTTCTCACTAGGCACTGGTCTGATGGCCTAAGTCTGTCAAGCTGGCTCACTCTAGAGGGCTTGACTTCTCTTTAGTTTAGGGATAAGGGCCCTACGTGGTTCTACTTACCAGTTCTGTGCTGAGATGGGCATGTCCCAGATCTTGTCAGCACCTTCACTGAGCCTACTGCAAGCTCCCATGTGAATCAGTGAGGGAATGCTTAGTACAGTACTTGCAGGCAGCTCAGCTCCCTGTCTTCTGAATTTGCGTAAATTAAAAAAATGAAATTATTTCACTGAAGCTTCTCTTCTGTTGTTTAAAGAAGACATGTAAAGTTTGAGACTTGGCAGATGTCTAAGGGTTTTGAAAAACTTGTCTTTGATCAGTTGTGGTTTTGGGAGTCTTATTTTTGAAATAATGGCCTCTGTGCAGCTATCGGTGGTCCATCGTAAGCATAAAGAAATGAGAACCTAATTAACTAAATGATCAAATAATTTTCACTCTGAAAAAGATTTCCTAGTAGTAGAAGCAACTGTGGTAACTTCCATAACAAATGGTCTTCATGCTTTAAGAAGAACATTCACACATGTGGCTCTTAGAACAAAGCAGGATAGGAGAGGAAAGATGTCATCCTGCAAAAGGGTCTGAAAGATAAGAATTACTTTTTGCTGGGATAAATTTCATAAAACATGAAGTACCATACCAGTGTTCTCTTTTTCAAAAGAGAAAAGCCATAATGAAGTAAAACTTACATGAGTATATTTTTAAAGTAGTTTTACACAGCTCAGTTTTAAATCAATTATTTAAATCACTTTGACTTTACATTTTTGGATACTGTAACAAATGACTGTAAATGTTTGATAAGAAGTATCGTATGTCTGGGTTCATTTTAAAAGCTTGAGAAATCTTCTGATACATATTTGTTAAGTTTCTTTTATAGAATAACCTTTTCAGTTTAATCCAAATAGCATAAACTCTTTAATTTCACATTTTATTAGAAATCAAAGTTAGAAGACATCCAAACCCCCCCCCCAAATTAAATTTAAATATCTTTCCAGTCTTCTAAACGTTAAATGGAAAATGCCACTGTTCTTAATTTCAGGTTTTGAGGGGAAATACATTGAAGGATTAGTCGTAAATGCGTTCTGCTAATGGTTGTAATTAAGCGTTTCACCTATGCTGCATTACGTTACCATTAAAGGATTTCATTTTTCAACTTAGCGCATATAAAGGTTCTACCAGAACCTTTGTTGTTTCGATGTAATTTCCATTTGTTCGCTTCCAAGTTGCGTAAGTGTTGAATCTGCTTGTACTAAATCATCTGTGATTAAACCAGCTAACAGTCCTAGCATGCTCTGACACCATGTGCATTGACGTGAGTATGGTGCGGGGTTGTTTAATGGGACATAGTGCTGCAGAAGCACATAGCTGTTGAAATTGTTAAGCTCTTTCAGAGTGTTCCTAACTTTTAACTCTTCAGTGGTACCAGATTTTTAGCTGAAACTGAGGCATGTGTAAAATGAGTAGGAGTATATTATTTTAGAAATCCTCAGACAAAAGTATTGGGTTTTTTTTCCCCCCAATTTTAAAACTATCACAGAATTAGAGAGTAGTAGGGGTTGGAAGGGCCCTCTGGAGATCATCCAGTCCAAGCCCCCTGCTAAAGCAGGCGCCCCCAGAGCAGGTTGCACAGGAACACATCCAGGCGGGGTTTCAACATCTCCAGAGAAGGAGACTCCACAGCCTCCCTGGGCAGCCTGTTCCAGTGCTCTGTCACCCTCACAGTAAAGAAGTTCTTCCTCATGTTCAGGTGGAACTGCCTGTGCTCCAGTTTGTGCCCATTGCCCCTTGTCCCGTCGCTGGGCACCGCTGAGAAGAGTCTGACTCCATCCTCTTGACACCCACCCTTTAGATATTGATAAGCGTTGATGAGATCCCCTCCCAGTCTTCTCTTCTCCAGGCTGAACATACCAGGTCTCTCAGCCTTTCCTCCTAAGAGAGATGCTCCAGTCCCCTCATAATCTTTATTGCCCTCCAGTGGACTCTCTCCAGTAGTTCTGTGTCTCTCCTGAACTGGGGAGCCCAGAACTGGACACAGTACCCCAGATGTGGCCTCCCCGGGGCAGAGTACAGGGGCAGAATCACCTCCCTCGACCTGCTGGCCACACTCTTCGTGATGCACCCCAGGATGCCATTGGCCTTCTTGGCCACAAGGGCACACTGCTGGCTCATGGTGAGCCTGTTGTCCACCAGCACTCCCAGGTCCTTCTCTGCAGAGCTGCACCCCAGCATGTCAGCCCCCAGCCTGTACTGGTGCATGGGCTTGTTCCTGCCTAGGTGCAGGACCCTTTCATCAGGTTTCTCTCTGCTCAACTCTCCAGCCTGTCCAGGTCAGTGTGGAATGAATTGACGTTTAAAGAAGAATGCCCATTGAAACGAGAAACTTGATTGCAGTTTAAAAATCCTATGTGTTGGTATTTTATTTAGTAGCTTAAGGTTTTGCATATTTTTGTTTTACATTTTATTTCACTGTTTTACAACAAAAGCAAAAAGGAAAATGTGGTTTTGATGCCTCTTTTGGATGTTTAGAGATACCTCTTAAAAACATCATAGCTTAGAAATTCTGGAATACTATGGGATCGCAATAGGATGTGCTTATTGGAAGAGGCAAGCAGAGATGTATTTCAGATCTGTGGGTACATTGTCAGCGGGGATGTGAGGGAATGTGTAAGGTTTTTATTGATGATGTAGCTACATCTGTGTTTGTCGTGAATTTTCTCCTTTCCTAGACAAATGTTTAAGCCTGCCTTCATTTTGCAAATGCGTGTGAAGCTGCTTGTCCTGATGGCAGAGACTCCCTTATTTCTTGCTGTTGTACGCCAGGTTGAACATGTAATGGAAGAGGAGGCAGCATGTTGAGCTTTTGTGTTAGGTGTGTTTGGAGGACAGTTAGGAGCACAAGGGAGTTGGTCTTCCACAGCAGCTGGCTTACAGAAGTAGGGCTTTATCTAAAGCTCTTTTCTTGCAAAATCAGTAGGGTTATACTCAGCTGCCCTAGTGCATTTCCTAAAAGTTTTGAAATTGGTAAGATGAGACAAGTGAAAGTTATGTCATGGAGAGCCATGGTAGAAGATATTTTTCACCCCAGTCATCTCCAAGTTGAGAACTTCTCCCTTTGCAAGATTATTCTGATTTCCTTTCCCTCCCCCTCTATTATATGGTCAGCAATAGTATTTACTTAGAGCAGCGTGACTGAAAAAAAATTACAGAAGGAAATGAACTGGAGGTTAGTTAGATTTCCCCAGCAACCAGTTTAGGAGGGAATATTGAAGGAACAGAGTTATGTAGCAGGGGTTATTGGGACCAGCACTGCTTAACATCTTTGTTGGCGGCATGGACAGTGGGATTGAGTGCACCCTCAGCAAGTTTGCCAACAACACCAAGCTGAGTGATGCAGTGGACACGCTGGAGGGAAGGAGTGCTATCCAGAGGGACCTTGACAGGCTTGAAACGTGGGCCCATGCAAACTGCATAAAGTTCAACAAGACCAAGTGCAAGGTCTGTCCTGCACATGGGTCAGGGCAATCCCAAGCACAGATACAGGCTGGGCAGAGAATGGGTTGGGAGCAGCCCTGAGGAGAAAGACTTGAGGGTGTTGGTTGATGAGAAGCTCAACCGTAGAAGACCAACCATATCCTGGACTGCATCAAAAGAATCGTGCCCAGCAGGTTGAGGGAGGTGATTCTCCCCTTCTGCTCTGCTCTCATGAGACCTCACCTGGGGTCCCCAAGATAAGAAGGACATGGGTCTGTTGGAGTGAGTCCAGGGGAGGGCCACGAAGATGATCGGAGGACTGGAACACCTCTCTTCTGACAACAGGCTGAGAGAGTTGGGGTCATTCAGCCTGGAGAAGAGAAGGCTCTGCGAAGACCTTATAGCAGCCTTCCAGTACCTGGAGTGGGCCTACAAGAGAGCTGGAGAGGGACTTTTACAAGGGAGCATAGTGACAGGATGAGGGGTAATGGTTTTAAACTGCAAGAGGGTAGATTTAGATTAGATATTAGGAAGAAATTTTTCATGATGAGGGTGGTGAGACACTGGAGGAGGTTGCCCAGAGAAGTTGTGGATGCCCCCTTGCTGGAAGTGGTCAAGGTCAGGTTGGATGGGTCTTTGAGCAACCTGGTCTGCTGGAAGATGTCCCTGCCTATGGCGGGGGGCTTGGAACTAGATGATCTTTAAGGTCCCTTCCAACCCAAACCATTCTATGATTCTAGAAGTACTGAGCTTTATGTGAGTTATGTCTGTAAATATTATTTGTGCTTTTGGAAATCTTCAGATGACAAGGTGTATTTGTGCTGTGGCAACTGGTGTTTTCTGGTAGTCTGTGGTGCAAGAAGAATGCAAAGCATGGCTGGAATTTGGATTTGTGGTGGGGCTTTAGGCATGGCAAGAAGCCAGAAACATGGTTTTTCTGCAGTCAGTAAGTGCTTTTGAGGAAATGTTGAGGACAGTGGTGAACCTACATTTTTAGGAGTTAGACTCTGTGTGTGGTTTTTCTATCCCTTCACTGTTGCCCATATTCTTTTCTTTTGTATGTTGATAGAGTTTATACTGATCAGTGAGAGTGGTGCAGAACTTGCAATGAATGTTGCCTCCTGAAATCAAGATTGTTCGGTACTATTACCATAATTGTGCGTCTCAGCTCACTTCAAGTCTTTTGATTTCAGAGCTTCATTTTTCACATAACATACCTCCTTCATGTGGACTCACTGGAATAATACAGGTGTGGTGTTCTCTGGCTGTAGAGAATGAAATATTTTTTTCTCTCTTTTTTCCAGCAAAAAACATGCAGATGCTGTGTTGGGTTGGGTGGCATGAGAACTGGCCAGTGCTCTCACATTGCACTAGTAAGGTTTTCATGATTTTGTACGGCTCTGATCATTATTAACATTGTAACATTTGTCTTCATTTTTTCCTGCAATAAATCATCTGCTGAATCTTTTCATTTCAGCAAAGTCATCTTTGAACGTCACTAAAATAGCAATCCAAAATTACTATATAAGGAAGAGTATGGCTTTTAAAACTAGCTTTATGCATTGAAATCTAGAGAGTATAATTGATGATCGTCTGAAATAACTGGCAACATCCCTTGTCAGGATTTTTCAATAAGTTTAACAATTTTCTTTAGAAGAGCAATCTGTTATTTCTGAGAGACTGCCTATCAGATTCCATTATGCAAAGAGAAGTATAGGACGTACTGGTCTCTTTTTTTAGAGCACAGGAGAATCTTTGTTTATCTAAAAGAAAAAAAGGTACAACTGGTTCATCACCAGAGCTGCTATTTTTTGATTTTGTACATCTGTTGGAACTGGCAAAAATGCTGTAATACACATTCTTTCCTCTCCAGAGAAAGGGAGGAGGGGAAGACTTGTAGTCATAGGCTTGGCTGTGTTACTGTGTTTACTTCCTACTTTATTTTTTTTCTTTTAAAAAAAAAAAAAACCCTACAAAACTAAAACCTCTTGCCTGAAATGAGTGCTTTGATTGCTGTTCATGTCCTACATGGACTCTCCTGACTTGGGGAGGGTGGCATTTGCCACTGCCTTGGTAGTATCTGTGTGAGCATAGAAATGTTAGGAAATACATAGTTACAATAATACTTTCAAGGTTATTCTTGTACTTCTAGACATAAGAACTTAATTTATCGTCTGCCGTAGGCTATAGGATTTGTGTATGTGTAGTATATTTCAGACACAGTCTACCAACTGCATGTATCCATGCTCTAACACCATGCCAAGATCCTAGAGAGAAGAATGTTCCCTTCTGTCATCATTGTTGAGTAGTTTTTTCCTTTTCACTTTTTTTCTTTAAATGAACTAAAACATTCCCTTATCTAATGAGAAACAGCGACTGTAAAACTATTAAACTTGTTTTGGGAACAGAAGCAGGTAAAGCATCCAAGATTCCTTTTGGCTACATTTTAGGCTGAAAATGTTCCCTTAGGAGGGAAGGAAGAGTATGTTATGTTCTTGAAATATGCTTCATTTTAGACCCTGAGAATAAAACAAGGGGTTTTTTTTATAGTGTTCCACAGAGATGGAACTTTGCGGGGGGGGGTGGGGGGCAAAGTACTAATAATTCAGTATTTTAAAAAATAGAATATAGTGGCTTTTAATTTTTTTCTTAAAAAACAAAACCAACAAAAAAAGTCTAATGACCAAAAACATAAGACCTGTTTTCAGCAAAATGAGATGTGAGGAGTTTTGTTGATTTTGTTGGTGGGGGTGGTTGTTTTGAGGTTTTTTCCTTTTAAATTCTTACACTTGAGGAGGGTTTTATTCTTGTAGGGTACTGCTGTACTGGATGGTAGTAGAAATTGGGTAGTGTTGATTTGGCTCTCTGCTAGTACGCATGTAGGCCAGAGTAGTCTGAAGAGGACCCAGCAGTGAGTTTGCTGCAGGCATTGCTCTGGTGAGGTGGACAGCCCATGAGCCTTTTCTGTGTTTCACCTTTGGAGAGGGATTCCTGTCTCTGCTGCTGGTCAGCCTTCCTCTGAAGTGTTCTAGTCTTGAGCCGATCATCTCAGATCTGCTCCCAGAGACTTACAGCACACAGTTGTTTCTTGGCCGGTCTCTAGTGTGGGTGATGGTAGAGTCATTCACCTCAGCCAAGTCGGTTTTTCCTCGTTAGTCTTCTCCATACCAAAATGTTTGTTAGATACTATATTTTTATATTATCATCAGTGGTCCTCCATGTTCCTTTGTTTCTGCCTTTTGTTGTATTTTTAGTATCCAGTTTCTGATTTTATCATCCTATGGTAAAATCATAGAAACCCAGTGCACCCCTTCTTGGGAGGTAAGTTAGGAAATACTGAGGAAAGAAGTGGTACCAGCAGTAGTTGCATCCAGATATGCAAGACTGATGTCACATAAGAAACACCTCATTCTTCTATTAGAGAAGCAGTTCACAGAGTTAGAAAAAAGTCCTAGATGTAGCCCGGTTCACTACAATCCTTTGAGCCCTGCCGTTTAGCCAGTTCTTCACCCAGCACACGATGAACCTGCTCATCCCACAGCTGGATCAGTCAAGCTTACAAGAAGTGGGAATACTTGCATGTTTGGGGGAAGTTAGGGCTTTTGCTCGGAGGTGATCTGACATTTCTTTGTAGCAGTCCCCTCTGTCAGAGGAAAACAGGAAAATGCCTTTCTTTCTACACTTGGAGCTAGTCAGTTAAGCAGCAGGAAACAGAAGGAAATCCTTGCTGTTGTCTTGTACATAGGGAATAAATGAAGCTTGGTATGTGATGGGAATCTGGTTTTGGGGCTTTTTCTAAAAAAAAAAAAAAAAATCAATATGATGAAAAATTTAAATGGCATCACCTAGTTCTAGTCTTTGCTTGAATTGCAATATGGAAATTGAAAGGCAGGACAGTGTTGACTGTCACTCATTCTCCACCTCTGCTTCCTGAAATATTCAGATGCCTTACATTATAAATATGAATCTGCGTACTTCTCTGAGAACCCTTAGTCTTTGAGAATGTCTTGAGTTTAGCAACAGGGACTTAATTTCTGCTGGTAGTCTAAATGGTTTCAAAACACATACCAAAATATTTTGTTTCTTTTAATTAACTATATTTGGTTTGTACATGACCTTATTACATATGTGGAAAGTGTAAAGTAGAGAAAACAGAAAAATTTCCAATGCTGTAAGCCTGTTACTATGCTTTACAGAAGAACTTGTTATACATTTCCGTGGTTGTCACCTTGGGTTATCATAATTTCTACACATGTGTACACACATACCACCTGCCTTAGGAAGCAGAGGAGCGAAGATGCTGTTCTCAGCACTACTTAAATGTAACAAAGATACTCCTTTACCACAGCGAAATTTCAGGCTTGTGAAGATGAGAAGAATGTAATGGATAGAAAACGCTGACAGAGGTATTGGGTGAGATGGTGAGGAGAATATGGTAGTAATATGAATAACAGGTCATTAGAGTGCTGGGATTTTTCAAAACCAAAAGCGATGGATGTGACTTGACTAATCTATTTTTAATCTTTCCTCCTAATATAGGAATTCCTGTGAAGAATTTGCGGGAAGCAGATACATGTGAATTTTCTGCATGAAGACTCTCAAACTGGATTACGTGATAATGCCTATATCCTCTGACTCTGTTCTTTTGATCCTTAAAAATGATTAGGGTTGTATATGAAATTTAACCCACTTCTGATGAGTGACCTAGACATGAGTTTACATCGGCAAATGGGCTCTGATCGAGACCTCCAGTCTTCTGCTTCATCTGTGAGCTTGCCATCAGTTAAAAAGGCACCAAAGAAAAGAAGAATTTCATTGGGCTCTCTTTTTCGGAGAAAAAAAGACACAAAACGCAAGTCTAGGGATTTAAATGGAGGTGTTGATGGAATTGCAAGTATTGAAAGTATTCATTCAGAAATGTGTACAGACAAGAACTCTATTTTCTCCACATGTACCTCTTCTGATAACGGAACAACCTCTAGCAGCAAACCAAGTGGAGACTTCATGGAATGCCCCTTGTGCCTTTTGCGGCACTCCAAGGACAGGTTCCCGGAGATAATGACTTGTCACCATAGATCTTGTGTGGATTGCTTGCGTCAGTATCTCCGGATAGAAATATCTGAGAGCAGAGTTAATATTAGTTGTCCAGAATGCTCAGAACGATTTAATCCTCATGATATTCGTTTGATATTAAATGATGACATCTTGATGGAAAAATACGAAGAGTTTATGCTTAGGCGATGGCTTGTTGCGGATCCCGATTGTAGGTGGTGCCCAGCTCCGGATTGTGGGTATGTATTTTTTCCTAGTAACTGCAAAGAAGTGACAGCATATATAGATAAAATGTCATGCTTTTTGAAAATTTAATTGCTTTGCTTTATCATTTTGTTATGTGTTGTAGGAGTAGGTAGCAGGCAGGATTATGTTTAAAAAACCCAAAACAAACAAAACCCAAAACAACAACAAAACCCATTCACAACTCATTTTCCAAAATAAAACCCTTCCTCAACTAGGATTTTTTTTTTCTGCACAGAGGAGATTTCAGCATTTTCCTGAAACTTACTGGTAGTTGGTTGCTGTCTATCTATAGCAGGCAAGAAAGATGTAGATGTTGCACTGCTAAGGCAGCAGTGCAACGCTCAGACTAAAGAGAATCGAAAATTTAGCGACTGTACTTTCAGCTTAGTCTGTTTGTTAAAGCACCTTGGGCATTTTGGTTTTTTTAACTGTGAAAAATGATTGAAGGTTTTCTTTCAATAAAAAGGCCTCTCCAGCTTCAGATATCTTCCAGCTTGTGGCTGGCTGAGACACTGCTTGTTGCCTGTCAGCAGGATTCTGATGCAAGATAATAATCAGCTTGTTCCTACTTATTATCTGAGGAACGTGATGTTTTAACGTTACTCTAATGAAGTTTAAAGAGTTCTGAAACCATTCTGAATTCTGACGTGAGTGGGCTAAATACTACTGAGCAGCTCATCATGCTTTTCTACTGTTGGTGTCTCATAATGCGATTTTTCAGCAAGTTGCTTTTTTAGAGATTGTTTGCATTATCATAATATCTAAAGGTTGTAGCCCTGACTGGAATCCAGATGTGCAGTGCACACTAAAAACTCATAGAAGATGACATCTCTGTTTCAAAGCCTCACAGAGCATTAAGTAGAAAGAAGAAAAGGAAGCATGTTGGAAGGGAACAAGGAAAATAGGACTGTTGGGTAGACTAAATATTCCAGTATTAATGTTCAGGTGCTTAATGTTTAGGAGACTTTCAAATTTAAATGATATGTTAAGAAACATGTTTGAGATACCGTTTTGCTTTCAGACTTTAAATGAAATAGAATTTGCTATTGTGGGTCAGAAGCAGGGAGTGGAAAGGTGATAGCTTCCCAGGTCCTCTGGGCCAAAGTGGATGGCATTACTATGGTGTAGTTTGAGCAGAGAAGGAAAAAAGACTAGATAGACTGGTTGCATGAGCTGTAACAAAGTCTTGTGAACAAAGCCAGTACAGCTTGCTCTGGATGTTTTAATAACTGCAAAAGAAAACAACCACTAGAAGGTATTTGATAGGCAGAAGTATGCTTTGCTCAGGTTTCCCTGAGTTTTGGTGTTCTGGACAAACTATTGTTACTCAAGGTAAGGAGATGCACGTAAGAACTGTTAAACCATTTTCTGTTAAATTGTGTTTCAGTGATTCAGATAGTCTGCTCGCTGAAGTACTAGAAAAGTAAGGTGGATTTGTTTAATGGAGACTTTTCACCTTGCTTATTCTTTGCACCTCAGTTTTCTCATCTTTTAAAAAAAATAAATCCTAAGTATCTTTAAATGATCAGAAACTGTGATGATAAATGCTGTAGATAATACCATTATAAAATTAAAAATTGAGTCTTCAGAGCAAAGTTGAAGTTTTGTGCAGTCATGTGGGACTGCAGCAATGTATTAGTATATAGCAAATGTTTAAATAACTGCTTCAGAACTGCCTACTGCATGCTCCTTACTCCGAGGGTGGAATCCTGTGGAAAACACAGTATATTGCCAGGCAGCTAAACTGTGCCAGTGTTTTTGTGTGAGGGGAACAAACTAGTACTACATGGGTGACCTTAACTGTCCCTTTGGTAACAGGACTTTTTCCGAATAGATGTCATGTCATAGGGAGATGCTTCACAGCGATAGATGGATTCTGTTTTTAATGCAGAGATAGTATGTCCTCACTGAATTCTCATTACTAATTTAAAATCGGATGAAGTTGGTTACTTGGATACTTCTCAACAGGATCGTTCTTTATGGTTGTCATCCTAAAGAAACAAGAGCTCAGGCGATTATGTTTTTGTCTTTTCCCCATCCTTTCCCTGATCGCTTCTGAAACCTTTAGCACCTTTAAATACATTGGGCAGAAGGGATTGAGCTTTTAGCACAAGTTAATCTGAGAAGTTTGGGGGGGGAAAAACATAATACTTAAGCAAAAGAGAGACCTTCAATAATGCATCCAGCAAAAGAAACACCTGCATATGAATCCTACGGTTACCTTCTTAAATTTGGGCTTCCAGGCAGGCACCGCAGCACCATCTGACAAGTCGGTGTGTGCCGAGCTGGGACCTGCTGCAGCACTGGTCTTTCACCTCACTGTTAACCAGGGCAGCGGGGAGAAAGCACTCGGCAGGAGGCGGGAAGGAGAAGTAAGAAGCAGCGTAGAAAGTGATAAAGGGAATTTAATGCTGTTTTGGACTATAGGAGGGGGATGGAGGGAGGGATTATACAGGCATGAGGTTTAGGGAAGCAAAAATTATTCAGACTTTCACTGAACAGCCTATGCTAAGGAACGTTGTTTAAAGATGAGGTGTCACATACAGTACGCACAAACTTGAGATCAGCAGATGTTTGCTTTAACAATTATGTGGTACAACAGTAGTCACAACTTCAAATTGCTTTGGCAACTGTAATCAATTTGTGCAATATCCAGTTAAAATTGAAGGCTGCTTTTTTTTTTCTGATCAGGTTTTGATAACGTAATGCTGACTGAATGCATTAGGGTCATGGGTGGGAGCTGACCTGATTTTAGCATGGGTCGAATATTTCATTAAGGAGCTGGATGGAATGCATTTACTTAAATCTGCGATTAATCCCAAAGCAGGAGAGGTACAACAACTTTAGAGGGTAGCATTATTTCCTGAAGTTGTCTTGAAAATCAGAAGTACTGCAATTAATAAGAAATAGGTGCAAAGCAAACATTTTGGTAGGAAAAATTAACTGCAGAAATAGGTAAAAAAAATAGTTTAAAATAGTTAAAAAAATAGTTAAATAGTTAAAAAGATAGTTAAAGAAATAGTTAAAAAAAAGAACTGAGTGTCCTTCTAATTCTCCTGTCCCAGTGGAGATCTTCTTATGATCTTCTCAACAAGAGAACTATGTATTAGTTTGGGGGAGAACCTCTGTTGCGGTAGTTGTGTCCTGGGCGAGCTGCCTGGGAGCTGTCAGATCTCCAGACTGAGGCAGTCTGATGCCAGAAGTGGTTCATACTACTGGCACCATGGTCCTGACCTTGGGCTACTTCATCCTTGGCATTTGTTGCAAGCTCAGATGCATCCTGACCGTTGTTGTTACCTGGAATACTGTAAAAGTCTTTGGACAAGCTGCAACCTAGCTGCGGTGGCTTGGTAGGGGACACTGGCAAATCGGTGATCTTTCCCTGGAGGCGAAAGAGCATGGATAAGGAAGCATCTTGGGCTTTCTTCTGGACTAATTTTTCGATATTCCATTTCTTCATATCAGTTTTCCAATGTCATTTGAACAAGCATTAGTGAATCAGTATTCCAAAAGTGTTGTGTCTTTTCTTCTATCTGAATTATTTAATGGTTTTGCTCTGAGGTTTATTAGAAGTGAGCAGCGATTCCTAGATTTTCTTATCTTTGCCAAGCAAAAAGCAGATTGAGCAAAAGAGTGCAAATTCTTCATTCTGATTCTCTTCCCACTGCACATCCTTTCTTCAATTAATTGCTCTTTGCCTCTGGTTTCTGTTTTATTCGTTATTACTTTGAATTTGGTTGTTTGTCCCTTCTCTCAGCCTAACAAGAACTTTTGACTTTCACATCACCTGTAAAATGCATGCAAAATGTTGACATTAAACCTGTAATCTTGTACATTTTAAAGTGAGATTTGATCTGCTTTAAAAAGTTACTTTATAAACTTACACTGACACATTGATCCCAAATGGGAAGTGTTTTCAGGGATGTGCCTACTCTTATTAGCAGTGGGAGGCAAGATATAAATTGATACTTCATTCTTGGGCCTACACTTGAGATTCTTTGGTACAACGTTAGCAAATCTTGGATGTATCCCTGTATGTTGAAGAAATCTTTGGATCAGTCTCAATTATCTCTTCAGTTGCTGTAAGTGGGGAAAATAGAGCTGATTAACTTGACAACAGTATAGAAGAGTCTGGCAATTATTCAAACAAATTTTTACTTGGAAAGTAAGAAATAGTTGAAAACAGACGAGCGTGTATGTTATTGTTTTGTAACTGCATCATCTATGGATTAAAGCTTGAAAACTATTTGCAGAACTTCTTGGGGGAACCTCAAACACGCTGTTTTAAAACACTAATGAAAGGGATAGGATTTGCATTAACTTTACAGAGCTTCAGATCTAGCTACTCTAAAATGACAATAGCTAAATTTTCAGATAGATACATGAGTGGGAACAATTTTTTTAGTATCATTACTGACAAAGACTATTTTGAGTTAATTTATGCAACTACTATAAATGGGGCAGGGAGTAAAAATAAACAATTTAGTCTTTTAAAATAAAATTACGTTCATTTGAACAGCCATAAATTTAAGCCCTGCTACATTTATAAATCTGTTGAAGTCTATTCAGGGGAACCGTTCGCATGAATAAAACTATAGATCTGTTCATACCAGTGGACCTAGTATTGTTTTCTATTTAAAGAAAGCTGTTGCATAAAATCATTGAAAAAATTGCAATGGGTAGGAATTAAGGCGTGTGTGTGTATATTTATATTGAGTATTAATATGAGCTGTGATACACATTGTCTGTATTTTTGTCATGTGAACTTTCAAACGCAAACCTGGTGGAGGAATTGATTTGTGGCAACAACTCTGTCGTTGTATAGAATTGTTCATGTAGTGTCTGATTACAAAATAGTGTAACACAGTTTTTTGTAAGCCTCAACGTTTTTGGAGCTTTTTGCTCTATTGTGTTGTCAGAGTAAATGTGGCAGTGAGGCCCTGAACTCTTGCTTTTACAGTTTGAAGTGTTTGGGGTTTTTTTAAATGATCAAAAAAATGGAATTGTCTTAATAACTGAGAAACTAAAATCCTTATTTATAAAATACTTGCTTTGTTATTTTGACGTTTTAAAATATAAAGAGCAAGAAAACATCTATTTAAAGTAGATAGTGGCATTCATGATAAAAGTCAACCAGTAAAATACCAAAATGTCATGCAGTACAAAGTCAGATGCCTTCACAGTAATAGATTATACTACAGATCACTTAGCAGAGATCCTCCCAGATTATGGAAGGAGTCAAGCTTAGACATGCTCACAGTAACTGGAACACTTTTGAAACTATAACTTTTTCTAGTTGCTGAAATACCTTTTCTGGTTTTATTGTCTCACTCTTCTATACTGTGGTTGCTTTGTGACCGTAACCCTTACAGTACTGCGTTGAGCCTTAAACACGGTATATTTCAGTACTGCATGAAGTTATTAAGGTGAGGGAGAGCAAACTGTTGCGCTGATTATATAGTATTTCTGTACAGTCTTAGTCTAGTGCAACAGCAATAGAGTTGTGGAAGGAGATGGTAAGGAACCTGTTCTGGCCACCTAACGTCAGCTCTGGTTGTCCGCTGCCTTTGTATCTGCTTCCACTGCTCTGGCAGCTGCCTTGTCTTCTTCGGTCTATAGATAGAACTGCTTTTATTAACAAAATTCTGTCTTGCCCCTCTTGATCATTCAAGATATGCTGTGATCGCTTTTGGATGTGCCAGCTGTCCCAAACTTACGTGTGGACGAGAAGGCTGTGGAACTGAGTTTTGCTACCACTGTAAGCAGATCTGGCATCCCAACCAGACCTGCGATGCTGCTCGCCAGGAGAGAGCTCAAAGTCTGCGCCTGAGAACAATTCGTTCTTCATCTATTAGTTACAGCCAGGAATCTGGAGCAGCAGGTATTTATGATTAGGATACTGTGTCTGTAAAATATCTTTTTAGTACATTTGCACGATTAACTCTAAAAAGGAAAGATCTGAATAGTAGCATGGTAGATACTAGCTGCTTTGTGTTTCAGAAACATAAAATATAAAATTTTAAGTTTGAGTTCAAATTTTAAATGTTATAATTTGAAGTACTCTGTGACCAGAGCACCTGACTTCTTCAATTTTAGAGGCTTGTCAGTGTTTTAAATTCTTACTTTGTAGCTGAAAAATGTGAAGTCAAGGAAACTGGCTGCAAGGCATTCTCTGTTTGGCATGCTGACTTCATTAGTTGTATCACCTAACACACTGAGAACACTTTATTTCCTCCACTGTAGGTGGAATTTCACAGGGCTGCTAATAATAAAAGCTGTTAAAAATAAAACTCAAAACGACTGATTTTTCTGCTTTCAAAACAGACTATTAGTCTGATGCCAACTCTGTTGTTTGCTAGTACTGATTTCTGGTTTTCAGTAAAGTGTTATTCTGTCTCGTTTACCAGAAAGCAAGCAATTCCATCTTTTAAAATTGAGCTTGTTTGTAACCCCCCAAAAAAGAGGATAAACTATTCAGAGTAGTATTTTGCAGAGCAAGAGTCCAGTTTGCTGTCGGTAAGAATTGGCTCTGAATTACACCAAACTCTGATCTATTTGGCAGCTTTTGTATCTGCCTGACCAAACAAGGTAGGTGTTCCATAAGGGAAGGAGTCTCTCTTGCACCTTCAGTGTATGTAGAACTGTTGTTCTCCAATCCAGCCCTAGACTTGGGAGTCCTTAATTTGATGTTTGTGCTGGCTTATTTTAACAAGGCACCCTGGCTTGCCTTAAAAATTCACGTTTTGCTCTAGTTTTCAAATACATTTTAAAATAAACTTTAAATAAATTAGCACGCCAGCTCCTTTCCTTTCTCTTTCAGTCCCTCCCGACACGAGGGGCAGCAGCTCTGCCATACTTGTGCTGTAAGAACTTGCTCAGTTTAGTTACTGTCCTGTAGGTTGTGCATATGTTCCCATCTGGGAACAGGTAAGTGCATCCTTTCAGCTGCTCACTGTCCCTGTGCACTGGAGTGGGTAGGGGTACTGTTTTCTGCTGGTTATGCACCTCTTTGGATATTCTTTATACCAAGTATAACCCCTCTTTTCCCTTGTCCTACCTAGTAGCACAGAGGCAGTAAACTTGGACTTCTGCACTAGGAACTACAAGTTATTTCTGTTGCAGTGAGTAAATAGCTTGTCCCAGAGTACAGATGCTAGCTAGTAATGTGAAGGAACAAAGATCACAACTATGGTTGTGTCAGTATACAAGTGTTTCACTGCTGCTCGCTGATCCCTTGGTTGTTAATGATAGAGCTGTCACTTAACTCATATTTCAATATTTGACTTGGGAACAAGGAGAGCCTCCAGAATTTTCTTCTTGCTGCAATATTTTTTTCTAGGGAGTAAGTCAGTATTAAGTAGGATTGTGAAAAGGACTCGAGGAGGTTGGTGATACCAAAGAAATACACTTAATGTGGAAGAGGAGATAGATTTAAAATAAGAGGAAGAAACGACAGAGTGAAGACTGAATATTCAAGTGTAAGATTCGTAACAGCATGAAATGTGAAAGAGGATTTTATTTAAAGAGATCATATTATCAGTCCTGTATTAACATACATATTTAATGTCCAACTCTATTATATGTTGCATTAAGCTTAGAAAATCCGTGAACAGAGTGTGTGCATTAACTATTCAGTTACTTGAATGTGATGTAATATGCCTTGTTTTCAGTAGTTTTACTCAGTCCAAGGTTTACAAATACAAATACCTATCAAGTCATTGCCAAATCAAGATTTGTAAAGCAAACTTAAAAGAAACTTTTTCCATTTTACAGATAACTGTTCATTTCCAAGCGTATGTCTATATTTTCATTAAATCTGCTTGTCTAAAGAACTGATATGATCTTAATATTCATTTTTAAACAGCTGATGACATAAAGCCATGCCCACGCTGTGCTGCTTATATAATAAAAATGAATGATGGAAGCTGCAATCATATGACTTGTGCTGTCTGTGGCTGTGAATTCTGTTGGCTGTGTATGAAAGAGATCTCAGATTTACATTATTTAAGGTACATTTAAAAATAAAAAATTCTATGTAGTTGGTAATGTGTTTTCTAAAGTATATAGAAGTAGATTCCTGAGTGCTGTAAGTCTGTCTTCCTGTTGGAGGTAGAGAATCACAGTTGAAGTATCCATATCTGAGAATTAAGGTAGCTTTCATTTATTTATTATATCATTATTTTTATATCATTATATATTTTTTATTATATCAATTATTTCATGTATTTAAATTAGTGCTTTGTTATTTTTTATTTTAAAATATTTTTCTAAGTTTCATGCATGCAGTGTGTGCTTAGTACAAGTGAAGTGTTTTAGATGAACATACCCACTACTTCTATTAATGTTTTAATACTGTTGTATTGTCTTCATAGTAAGCAATACGAAAAATCTGATTATGTAAGTTACCTGCGAACCACAGATTGGCATGTAGTAATATGCCATTGCTTCTCTTTATGTTGCAAAATATGCTATAAGAGCAAAAAAAAAATCTGAAGAAATTAGAACTGATTATTTGATATCCAGAACATCCTAAGAACAGTAACTTTGTAACTAGAGAACAGTTCACTACTGTATAGTTACATTGATTTATTTACAATTTCTTTACAGTTTTCTTCCTTCTTTCTGTTAGCCCATCAGGTTGCACATTTTGGGGAAAGAAACCGTGGAGCCGTAAGAAGAAAATATTGTGGCAACTAGGAACGCTTGTTGGAGCTCCTGTAGGAATTGCCTTAATAGCTGGCATTGCTATTCCTGCTATGATTATTGGAATTCCTGTGTATGTGGGACGTAAGGTAAAATGTGCTACAACTCAGGTTTTACCTTCTGCACTGTGTTACTTGGGTAATACTACGTTCAGTTGGCTATCTTTACCAGCCTTTAAAAAAAAACCAAAACAACAAACAACCCTCAAAAAACCAAGCAAACCAACCGTGAATTGGTTAAGGATATCTGTTTCAATTGTACAGAAAGAAGGAGTGTTTTTAAGAATATAGTTCCTCTTAAAACAGGCAGAGCAAAACACCGAACAATTTCCAATTTCTGTATCTTGCAATGAAAGTTCTAGCATGCTTTTTCAAGATTGTTCTGTTTTTAAACTCTAGTTTCCCTTGTATCCCTTAGAAGTTATTTAGAGGAGAAGGAAGGCAAAAAGGAAATCCTTGTTACTTTTCTTAAAAGCAGATAGCTACCAGTATTCTAGTATAAAATTCTGCTAGTATAGGTTTGTGCATGCACGCGTTTAAGCATTTAAACTCAGCAGCGTGTTAATTGCCTTGGGCTGGCCCACCATGTGGAGCAGTGTTCAGTGCAGGTAGCTAGACAGCATCTATCTTCATTTTACTGTTTGTGGGAATCAGCTAGAAATGACCATGTTAATCATAAGGCAGTTGATGTATTTCCTCTCAAAAATATAATAGCTTTTAATATAAAGTGAATGACAAATTGCGAAGAAATTAACAGATAATTACCGCTCCTATTTGTAATTTAGGATAAAGTAGTAAGTTACCCAGATCTTTTGGAAGTGGGCGTTTTGAAATGATGGCTTCATTCAGCAGGTGCTAAGCATTCAGTTACTTGTCCTGCATAATCAGAAGGTTTGGGTTTCTGCTTTTATCAGCGTGGAGTCTCACAGTGACTGGCACAGGCACATAATTCTACATTTATTGCAGGAGGGGGAGAAGTGTTTCTCTCTCTTACAAGAGCTATTGAAAAGTCCAGGGATGCAGCTTTATTTTTTCATCTTTTTCTTTCAAGCAAGCACTCCTACCTTCTGCTACAGTTGTTTTTGACCCTTCTATTCTGTTTTGGTTTAGTCCCATACAGTCATTGGAACCTTACAAATGATAAGAGGAAGAAGGCAGCAGTTACTTGTTTCAAATTACTATTGCATGTTCTGCTTTTCTCATTGGATTTTGGGATAGGGTCCCCACCACTGAGCGCCTTTCCTGTATTAATGGTGAAGTTGTTAGTCTGAGGGCAGCCTCATGAGAATTTCCATTGTGCCCCACTGCTTAATGGTCATTTTTCTGTGACTCCTATCACGTGTTTGCACTTTTCTTCAAAACATCTGACGACAGAGAATCCACAGGCTCTCCAAGCATGTTTTTCTTAGTAAAATAGATTTTTCTAACATTAATGTAAATTCTCTTCCTAACCTAGATTCTTATTGCCCTATTTTCAGCTGACATAAAGAATCCTTTTGCTTTGCAGTATCCCATTACGTATTTGATGATTAGGTCCACTTTCATTCTTACCTCTAAACAACCCTAGCACTTCCAGTTTTTCTTGACAAACTGTGAAGAAAACACACTGGTTTAGACCTCTAATTCTCATATTCTCTTCTGGATTTCCTTCTGGTTGTTCGTACCGTCTTTGTTTTTGAGCAGTTTGAATACAGCAGTGAATGAAAGCAGCTCTGAATGAAGCTGAAGTACTGCTGAGTTAAATGAAAGGGTGATCCTGTGCATGTAACTGCCAGTTACATCTTTCTTAACAACATGCTATTTTCATTTTGTGTGCTCTAAAACACATACCCTTGCCCTCCGTACTGGTAATTTAGGCAGTTGGTCTCTTCCTAAGGGTAGGCTTGACCTCACTACCATTGTGCTGCATCTGAGTCTTTTCAGGCCATTTTTTCAACTTCTCAAGACTAGTATGAGTTCTGGCATTCTTGCAACTTTGCCTGACTGTATTGGCATGAAGTTCAACACTTTCTTCTCCTTCCATCTTCCAGGTTAATGAAAATATTGAATACTCTTGGATCCGGGGCATATCTCTTGGAAAAAGTGTAGAGGGAGTAGGAAAAAATAATGACAGCTCAGATGTTTTCTGTCAGTTTTGCATGAAGCAAATAGTAGATTTCTCTAGTCCATTTTTTGGTCTGGACCATTATAACCTCTTGAGTATCATACAAGACAGTGTCAAAATTTCATTCAAGTCAGTGTGACATCTGTTTCTCCCCATCCTCAAGGCTAGTTATCTTGTCACAGAAGAAAATTAAATTGATGTGATTGCTACTTGAAAAAAAAAACAGCATGGCCTCTTTATTTCCTGCATCATCTTTAGTGTCTACAAGTCCCCAGTTTTCAGGAAATTGAAGTTCAGTTCACTGGTCTTTAATTCACCAGCTTCTTGTTTTATACCTTTTTCAAAGATTATCATTGCAGTTTAACTTCTTTGAGTTTTCATGATTTTTTTTATTTTTCAGACATCTTCTATGAATATTAATTTTCAAAAATTATAATTAGTACCTCTGAAATTGGGCCTGCTGAGATATTTTTCAGATCAGCTTATGCAAGTACACTCTAACCTGATGTTTTCCTGCAGATCTCACTCCTTTGCCACCAGTCACCTGGCTCACAGTTGATCTTAAGTGACAACTGAAGGGAAAAAAATTGAACAGGCCTCTAGTTTCATCTGCTGGCTGTCTTTCGTTTTTGTTAAATAGCAAATTGATCCGTTTTGGTCTTCCTCTTACTAGCATTGTACTTGTAGAATAATTTCCTGTTGACTTTGATGTCACTTGCTTTTTGCCTCCTCTATTTTAACCTTTCTGATTTTGTCCTGACACCCTCATGCTGTTCCTTTATACCCATTCATAGTAATCTGACCTACTTTCTATTTTCTTAATTCTGCTGCTGCTTCAGTAAAGGAAGCTTTGTTCTTCTTTTACAACATTATGTCTGTCTTCGGCATTGGAAGAGTTTGTGCTTGTGCTTTCATAGAGTTTCTTTAAGGAAGTTCTAGTCCTCTCTTTTTATAGATCTAAGTCTTGTAACCTTTTCTGCATTTATGGAAATCCCTCTTCTTCTGGCCCAGTGTTTTTATTAGGGTAGTATTTACTTAGTATTCTAAAGTCTCTCATTTCATGTAATTCCTACCAACATAACCTTCTATTTTGATGTTTTCAATCAGTTTCTTCTCTGTAACCACTTCCTTCCATTCCTTTCTGTTGCGTTGTATTTAAGGAGTCCAGAAGCCTTTATAGATATCTTTCTTTGTTGTATGCCTTCTGTTTCGGTAGTTAAAATTGCCCAGAAGTAGAATTCAGTGTCTGAGATAATCATGCTAATTGCATGAAACCTGATCTTCCTGCGTTGGTAATTCTTACATACTTGTACTGTGAGAGTGTTTGTGTTCAGTTTTTCCTTTTTAATTCATAGGTATGTTCTAGATTCAAGTGCTCCCTCACTCTGTGTTCCTCTTTTTGTATTGTGTATCTCAGAGCAAGTAAATGCATTCTCTTTATACAAAGTGCAGTGTCTTCTCTGCCCTTTCTTTGCCTGAACAAATGCAAATACTTTTTCCAAAATAAGAACTGCCCTACCAAATCTCTAATTGAAATGACAATTTAGAAAGCACAACATTTAATTAAACTTTCAGCTCATTTTTGTCATTTTTTTTGGCCGTAGCGTATTGATATAGAAATACTACGATTATCCTCTTAGTACTCTCTCATGTTGCTCCTTAGATGTAGTGAGGATTAACTTTGCCTTATGACAACCATTAAGATAGTGACCTATTGCTCCTTTGTAATTACGTCTTAAACAAAAATGATGACAGTTGAAGTGCATATCCCTGAAAAGCCGTGTTCTTAGAGTAAATGAAACGCACAGAAACTGGGAAATCTCTGTAAAACCATATCTTTGAAGATCTTCAGGTTCATGTGGGGTTTGCGGCAGATAAATTTGAGGCAGTCACAATCCAGAGTTATTGCAGACTTGAACCATCAGTAAGGATTTTGGTTAGCAGATTCCTCAGTAAATAGTGGCACTGCTAAGACTCAGGTTTGCTAAAATACTTCCAGTCTCAACAGCTTGTCATGAGAGGGTGCCAGTGCAACGGAGTTGTTTCTCTCCCCTCTCTGAAGCTATGTTTGGTGAAGGCTGCCTTTCTGCAAGATTTTCATGGCTCTATTACATCAACCTCTGTTTCCATAGATCTAGTAATCTGTGAAACACTCACTCTGTATTGTTCAGGGGAAAGATGGCTGGAAATGAGAAGTGTCAATTTGATCAGATGTGGTAATTCTTTGATCCTGAAAATTGTTTACTATTCCCAACTATGTAAGCTGGAGTAATGATTAAATAAACAAAAAAAACCCTGTTCAATGATTTAGCTCTTCTAACTCGAAGGTGAAAGTAAATCCTTAGTTGCTGGATGAGAGGACTTCTAATTTTTAAGAAGTTGTGTAAAATTAAGAAAGGTATACGCTTTCTTTGAGAGAAGTTAAGGAATAAATTGTGACATAGAACGTGGTCTCTCAGGAAGAGAGCAGGGTACAGATTCCAAACTATTCTATGTCAGTTCGTTCATCCTTGCAGCAATGTATTATTGATGATGATAATACTCTAAAAACCCTTTCTTCTTTTCTTCTCAAGATTCACAATCGATACGAAGGCAAAGACATTTCAAAGCACAAGCGAAATTTGGCTATAGCAGGTGGTGTAACCTTATCTGTAATTGTTTCTCCAGTTGTAGCTGCAGTCACTGTAGGTAAGCGAATATTATGATTTTGTGTATGGGTAGCACCTTGCATCCAGAACGCTAAGCACTCATGAATGTAACATCTGAGAAGTCCTGTAGCATCCTTTTATAGGTGAAGGAACTGAGACAGTGAGGAGTCTGAAGTTACACATTTACTGGGGCAGAATGGACAATACAGTACTTCAGGAAATGCTGCATTAAAATGAAGAATTAAAAACAATTTTTATCCTGCACATTGAACTTTCCACATTGTCGTATCTGGCTTTTAAAGCTAAAGAATTTGAAGCTTTTCTAAATGACTGACCAACAAAAAACTGTTGCCACAGAGTCTATTTGTATTTGAATAACTTCATATCAAACTTTTCTCAACACAGAACAAAAATACAGTCTCTACACTTAACATGACAATGGCAGACAAACTGTTACGCTCTGGGGGTCAGTTTGAGTTCTATCACGTTCTTTCTCATAGGGATTGTTGACGATAGCATTTGAGGAAAATTTGGCTGTACATTACAAAATACTTACTGTCTTACCATGTAATTTCAAATTCACTGTAAATAAACCCTGATTTTTTTTTTTTTGAAAGAAGATTTTTTTTTTTCCCAGTGCTGCCTTACTTCTCCTTTGTTGCAGCTCAGGCATCTTTACAGTTGCACAGTAAGCTGCCGTGGATAACTGATTCGCGTTAAGACCCACCATTTAGTTTTAAGCCGGATCCGTCCCCTGATCCGATTCATCATGCAGTTGTGTGTGCCGTGTTCCCCCTTGTGCCAGAAGTAACACTCAGAGAGGAATGAGCGGCCTCTGGAAGACTGGACCGCTTTTAGCAAGTGATGGTTTAAATTGGCCATGAAGCTGTGGCTCTAAACTGCTTGTTAACAGTGGTGGACCGCTGTGCAAATGCAGATGTGCTGGTCATAAAACTGTCCTGGTGTCTGTCTGCATTGCATTGTTCTCATGTAGCTCTGGTGTCCAATCCCCATTAAACAGAGAGTGGGACACAAAGTCTCATAGATTTATTACAGGTCTATTTTACCTCATTCTTTTGAGCTGCTGCTTATTCCTGACCAGAGATAAAGCTTGACTTTTTAGGGAAAGCAGTTGGGGTTTATTTTGTGGAGTTTTTGCTCTTGCCCCAGTGCCATTAACAGATGACCTCCAGTCTCAGGGCATTATATGGCTTCCAAAATAATGACCTTGACTGTATTCATTTACTTCTTTAAAGCTGAGTAATTTCTAATGAAAGGGACTTCTTATAATGACCCCTTCCCTTAGGTTAGATGGAGGAGCTTTTGCATCGGGTCTGCCTCTCTACTGGCTTTTTCAGAAAACGACAGCTTGCCACTTTTCAGTCTACCATTTTTCTGTACCTTCTGTGTACTCCCATCAGCAAAACATAGAGTGGTTTAATTCATATGCTGAAGGAGTAACTTTCATAGATCACTAGGAGTGGTGGGATGGACATGGTGTATATCTGCGTGTGCTTTAACCCACAGTTCCTTTCACTTGTTTACCTAATGCCTGCCACTGCTCCACAGAGTTGTTAATACTTTTAAGGAAAACGTGCATAATTAAAACTTTAAATTAATTCTAAAAATTAAAATTTAATCCATGTAATACAATAAATATGAAAGATCCCACAGTAATAGTAATGTTAAGTCCTATTAAATTGATAGCAAAGCCCTGTCTGACTTCAGTAGATGCAAAATCAAGCCCCTTACTAAATTAGTAGAGGTAGTAATATTTTTAGTTGAGTAACATTTGAAATAGATCTCTGCTGTTTCTGCTTCTCAGGTGGAACACTATTACGGTTCCCAATGGAGCTTATATGAAGCTTTAAAGTATTTTCATTTTGTTTGTAAGAGATGTTATGGATGTACTGGAAGTATTAATTCATCAAGCATTAAGCTTCTCTGCCTACCAGTGCTGACAGAGGACATTCTGCCTGCTGGAAGTACTTCCCTGTCATTTCACTGTAGTGATTCACCAATATTTCTTTATTTTTCTCCCTCCTGATTTCTTTCAAGTGTGAAATACTAAATAATCATGGAAAATGAAATTGCTTTTATGAAAGGCTCTAAAATATAAGTCACATTTAATGAAATGCGTACTTCCCTCTGTAGGTATTGGTGTTCCTATTATGCTGGCTTACGTGTATGGAGTTGTTCCGATTTCCCTTTGCCGAAGTGGAGGCTGTGGTGTGTCCGCAGGCAATGGAAAAGGTGTCAGGATAGAATTTGATGATGAAAATGATATAAATGTTGGTGGAACAAATGCAGCTGTAGGTAAGAGAATTCCATGTTTCATTTTCTATAAATTTGGGCTTTTTGATGGCCTTAGATACTAAAGTACTTATTTGCAGAAGAGGTACTATACAGTTAGGATTACCACCGCTCATTGCTGAAAGGCAGCTCACAGATGAGGATAGCTTCTCTGTGTTTGTGTTGTGCTGTGCTGTAATACAAGCATTAAAGCTTTTCTTGCCCATTTGAATCAAAGCCAGACTCAAGTAAAGCTTTTCCGTAGGTTAAAGTTTAAAGATAAAATTAATGCTCCTTTTTCAGAAGACTGGTTTGTGGAAGCTTGCTGGCTTTCATCTTTATCTGTAATAGGGGGAACTAAATGCCGATCTGATGTTATTTTTATTTTAATTACACAGCAGTATCCTTTATGATAGGGTCTCTCTGTTTTCCCAGACTCAATGCTACCTGTCCTATCGATGGTTAAGTTTTTGGTATCTTAAGTGTGTGATGTCAGGCATAACCATTATAGCAACTTCAAGAAAGATGTCCTTTTTTAAAAAAAAAAAAAAAATTTTTGTCACAGTATGTTTTATAAATCCTTTTTCTCAACATAATTACAGGAATGATTTCTGTGGTCACATTCTAGAAATCACTAAGTTCTACTTCCATAACTGACAAGCCTTCTTTATTCCTGTCTAGATACCACTTCAGTAGCAGAGGCACGTCATAACCCTAGCATAGGCGAAGGAAGTGTTGGAGGACTGACTGGCAGCTTGAGTGCAAGTGGTAGCCACATGGATAGAATAGGAGCCATTCGAGACAACTTAAGTGAAACCGCTAGTACCATGGCCCTGGCTGGGGCTAGTATAACAGGGAGTCTCTCAGGAAGTGCAATGGTTAACTGCTTTAACAGGTAAGAGACATGCTTTTTACTGTACAGTATCCTGCTCTACATGTAAGCTGATGAAGTGGTATTACTAAGGTTTTGAATTTTTTTAATTGGTTCCCATTAAAGGAAACGGAGATAGAGACAGTTCCTCTCTGTCAAACTTGCTGATTTCCAAGAGATCCTGCCAGACAACAATCCTCAAGGAAGAGTTTGAATTTTTTTCAGTGAGTGGGGCCTGAGATCTTGTTCTCCTGCTTCCCAGGAGAGCAGCTTCTCCCAGGAGTCAGTGTGAGGCACCTCACGTCTAACACAGTCTCGTTCTCTGGCGCATCTCACCCCAAAGTCAGAACTGTTAACTTGTTCAGTAGTCTACACGTACTAAGCTGTGCCTTCAGAACACCTGGCTGGAGTGTGGATTCAAAATGGGCTTAGGTGGGAGGGGCAGCAGCTGGGAACCTCCTGGCCTTGCCGAGGTAGCAACTTCTTACTTATGTGCTCAGTGCCTCCTGTGAATTGGGCCCTTACTGTTTGTTGGCTGTCCTGCACCCTGAAGAGAAAGGGAGTGTCTGGAAAGGATGGTTAACATTTACGATTCAGGATGAAATTTGCTCTTTAAATCAGGTGATAACACTGCTCGTTTCCTTGAGTAATATGCAAGTCCAGGCTATACAGAATAAGGAGGGCAGGATAGTGTCAAGACTTGTTTCCTAATGTGTTTCCAGCTGTGACTGCTGACTGAGGTATACCTATCCTCCTCTTTAAAGAGCTAAGAGTGGAAAACAAAACAAAAAAACGCTTCCAATTCACTGTCAGAACATAGATAAACAAGGCATTTGGCAAAAAGCTTATAAATTGGTTTCTGGTTTATCTGCTCAGCCCAACTTAAGATTGCTCAGGTTTCTATTTTTCCCGTTGCAGTTGATATATAATACAATATAAAGCAGAGTACAGAACACAGTCCTCTGCCTGTTATTTAATAAGTAATAATTTTGCAGCTGGAAAAACAGGGGAACTATAATGTCTTGAACTTACGTACCCTTTTGATTGTTTTTTCCATTTTCAGAGTACAGTACACGATCTGAAAAAGAATTATAGCTAAGCCTGGAAGTTGTTCTTGCAAATCTCAGGGAGGAGAGAATTCAAAACCCATGGTTAACGCACGACATTTTATGTTGTTGGGAAATTAATCTGGTTTTGCTTTTGGGTGTTTCTGGGTTTTTTTAATAAGAAAATAGTCATTTTTGACAGTGGGAAGAGAGAGCCTGTTTCTGTAGGGTAAATATGTGCATCTGTACTGGAGTAACTAATAAACTCTACTTACTATTGAATGGTGAAGAAACTCTACAAGGTCACACTAGTTTTCAATTATTGTGCTTTGACTGTAGCAGCAGTATATGGAACTCTCTTTCTTTCTCTCCAAGACTGGAAGTGCAAGCCGATGTGCAGAAAGAACGATACAGTCTGAGTGGAGAATCTGGGACAGTTAGCTTGGGAACAGTTAGTGATAATGCCAGTACCAAAGCAATGGCAGGATCCATCCTGAACTCCTACATCCCTTTGGACAGGTAAGAGAAATGTGGTGAAAATAGAACGTTAATAAGCCTGGCTTATTAACGGAAATTCTAAGCATGCCTCAACTGTTCTACTTTAATGATTACCTTCGAAACTGCAAATTTTGTTCAAACTGGATTACGCGTGACTGTTTATATTTGCCAAGGTTATTTCCAAAGAGGAGTGCTGTTGCTGTAGCTCAGTAAAGTGTTTGACCTTTCAGACTTTGTGTTTTTCTTTGGGCTGTTTATTTGGTTAAACAGTTAACTTTTCTAAAACGAGTTACATCTCTCTAACTTTCTTTGGCTATGTATCTTGGAACGCAGTAGGAGTTCGTTTTGCTGTGTTAGCTGGCTTGGTTTAGATGACCACTTGGACTCACGGACTTTTTCTCGTACTAGGGAAGGCAACAGTATGGAAGTGCAAGTGGATATTGAATCAAAGCCAGCCAAATTCAGACACAACAGCGGAAGCAGTAGTGTTGATGATGGCAGTGCTGCGGCTCGTACTAATGCCGGTTGTTCATCTGCCTGCTTGCCAGAAAGTAAATCTGGTGCCACCAAGTGGTCCAAAGAAACAACAGCGGGGAAAAAATGTAAAGGTAAGCTGAGGAAGAAGAGTAGCACAAAGATAAATGAGACGAGAGAGGACATGGATGCTCAGCTGTTGGAACAACAAAGCACAAACTCCAGTGAATTTGACTCTCCCTCTCTTAGCGATAGTATTCCATCCGTAGCAGACTCTCACTCGAGTCATTTTTCTGAGTTTAGTTGCTCAGATATGGAAAGTATGAAAACTTCCTGTAGCCATGGTTCCAGCGACTATCATACTCGCTTTACCACAGTCAGTGTTCTCCCAGAGGTGGAAAATGACCGCTTGGAAAACTCTCCACAGCCAAGTGGAATCCCTGCGCCTGTTCCAACAGCCCCAAGCACTGATGTTCCGCAGCTGAGTTACATTGCTGAGGAAAGCATTAATAATGGATCTTTGAAAGATGTAGATTTACGTGTTGGTGAAACAGTGAAAGAAACAAACAACAACCATTCACAACACAGTGTGGAATTAAGCACCGCTATTCAGACTGAAATCTAAGCCTCTAAGTGCTGCAAAAATATATTTACCACTAAAGAACCCTGTCTGAAAGCTGGTTGAATTACATGCAACTTCCGTTAAGTTTCAGGTGACCAGCAGAAGCAAAGTTTTCATACAACTGCATTTTATATATACTTGTCTGATAAGGCAAAATACTTCATATGAATCTTAGACCTGTGTGAAGAGACATGAAGGCTTTAACCAAGTGCATTACAGCAGTACAAATACGTCCATGTTTTGTATTTTTGCCACAACTTTGCTTGAAAGCATATACTTTGTGTATTTAGATAAAAATCGGTAAATTCTTAATATGTTAAATGCTGAAATGAATAATGTGTCCTGCACTGTTCACTTGGAAAATAGGGGGTTTGGGATAAATGGGTGTTAGCTGAGCGTTAGTGACTTACAACCATTGTTGTGTGAACTCTACTTAAGGGAAGCAGAAGTTTTGCAGAGACCTATCTATACAAACATATTTCAACAGTAAATATTTGTAATGATAATTTTGTTTCATAACTGGACACACTGTATTTAGAATGCATGTAGAATGAACTTCATATCTTCAGGTGGATGTAGCCTGTGTCGGAAATGTTTATATGTGTGTACACTTTGAGCAAGGTTATGGCATTTTACATAATTTTGAAACAGAAGAAATTGGTACTTAATCAATGGTGGAATGGAGGCGTCACCTGTGAAGAACAGTGGGGTTACTTATTTATTCATGCAACCAATTGTGCAACAGATAAGATTACTAAATAGTGTATAAAAACTGTAAAATAACAATCCAGTGATTTATAAGCATTGTAGAAAAGCAGATGCAGTCACCTTTCAATAGGGGGGAAAATGGTGCCCCATCAATTCTTGGTGCCTTTGGAAAAGACTGGGTTTGAAGTGCCTGGTCGTTTGAGGATTTTACTGTAACATTTTCCAGAATGTCCTCTTTGGCCACCTTGGATCACAAAAGAAAATTCTAGTGAATAAAATGACTGTGGTAGATAAACGTATAATAATAATGAAGTATTAGCCTACCAAAGACTCACTCAGGCTTTAGTGGACGTGACATCTCTTTGCAAGACGAGCATATCTTCAGTCCCAGAATCAAAGTGCAGTGCAACGACTGCCCAAGTGCAAAGATGGGTTCCAAATATGCTGGCTTTTTTCTTTTGCATATGGAAGATGTACAGCTGAACACAAGCCGAAGTCGGCCAAAGCGCCTGCACTGTTAATGATTTTTTTGCTATGTAATTTGCTAAAATGAAAAAAAAAAAATTGTGACTATCAGAATAACAGTTAACAATGTTCTGTCTTGTGTTTCATGTATTGCCATTATGGTGCTACGAGAAGTTTGGTTGGATAAAAAGAAAATGCCATCAGCTGCAGTCCTCTTCCGTGACTTATCCTCACCAGTTTCAGTAATACGCTTATAACACTAGTGCCAGTCATGTTACTTGATAATGCTTGTTACAGTATTTGTATATTTGCAATTCATTTTGCTCAATAATATGCGTGTAAACTGCCTATCTGAAATAAATGTCTAAATACTGACTTCTAGTGGTTCTTTCTTTAGTGTGCTGATGAGCCCTATAAAAATGTCTGTGTTCCCAGGAGGTGCTTTTTTCTGTAAGGTGCTGACTGCTGTCATCTCTCGTTGCCTTTAAACACTTTCATTTTGTTAGGTGTGCTTTGGAAGTTGACTGCTCTGATACTTTGAAAGACGAGATCTAAAGTTAGTTGCATTTTTTTCAACCTGGTTTCTTTTCATCTTAAAGAACAGCAATCTGGGCCGCCTCCGTGGCAGGCAGGACAGTAAGTGGTTTTCCGAGAGGATGTGGCTCTGGCATAAGCATATTACTCTTGAATTACAAAATTGCACCATCTTGGTACAAGTGCACAGGCTATGGTCAGGTTGCTGAGCTAAACTCAAACTCTCACTTTCTCCACCTAAAGCGACACTCGTTCCGATCCGCACAGTCTGTAGGAAGTTCATTCTGAAACACTGTGGACTGGACAGTTTTGGGGTAAGAACTGGTATTTTTTGCTTGGCTGAACTGCCTATTCATTACGCTCATTTTCTCAGCTGCATCATGAGAGGCTCGGGAAGTAAGGAACTAGAACTGATTGGGATGCATTACAGAAGACATAGCTGGATCTGCCTCATCTCAAAACCATATGCAAGCTATATTTATATCAGAGATAGTAACAAAGGGTAACTGTTCTGCTGGGTCAACTCTAAAGCTACAATTACAGCATTATTTGTACCATTTCCAACAGCAGATGGTCAAAGAGAGAATAAGAAGTGAGACGAGCGAAACATAGTGTACCCGGGAAATGGTAGCAAGGTGTACAGGCAATTTTTGCTATGTCATTGGGCAGTCTGAATTTGAAGTAAATGCAAATTTTATATTTTATAAGGAGGTTCATCATTTGGCATTTGGAGCTGGAAACTTGTCTGGGCCACATCCTAGGGACTGCATGACAGCCCCATGCTTGCTGTCGTTGGTGGATTTATAGATACGGAGACCGTGAACAGGTGAATGTGATGAAGAGCTTCCACATCCCCCCCAGCAAGGGACAGGGTCTCGTATGGGTCTGCTCGCCTGTGTGAACGCTGCCCTTGCTACCAAAGCTGCTGGCCCACATAGGGAGCACCAAGCGCTGCTCCAAGTGCACGCAAGGCACTTAGTTGTAACGTTGCTCAAAAAGTTCCCATTACCTGCTTCCCTGAGAGGACCTCTGCCAGGCAGCGGCGCAGGCAGAGCGCAATGCCACCAGCTCTCCTGGCAGCGAGTGCTGCTGCGGCTTGTACATCAGGGATGAGGCCATGCCCTGTGTGTGCAAGAAGGCTGAGGCGCTGTGGGTCCTGCAGTGCTGTCGGCTTCCCCCGCTGCGAGCGACAGCGTCTCATCATCACGCAGGAGTGTGCAGAGACGAACAGCGCTGTCATAAATGTTCTTGTCTTGAACTTGCAAAATAACTCGTCGGGCTTCCTCACTGCCATGATGGGTTGCTATCTTCCCTTCTTTAGTTCTACAAAATAAGGGCTGTAAAATAGTTTCCCTAGAGAGAAGGAGAAGAGGCCATACTTGTTGGTCTAGTTTATTGCCAGCATTATAGACACTGTAGCGAAACGTGTGGGCAGTCTCTTGGACTCCAGAGAGGAGAACCTGGCAAGTACCTACCAGATCATATATACGGTTTTGTGACATCTCTCAAAGCAGATGCAAAGTTTTCATACAAGTTTTTGAATGCTGCTGTAAAGAAAATGCAGGGAAGGTGGAATAGCTTCCTCTGTGAGGGCATGAAACCTTCTTGCAAAGATGTAATTGGGAAAGGTGCTGAGACAAGTCCTAGCCAGGACACTCCTTTTTTTCCTGAGGCGGAGTTCAGTGCACAGAAGCATCCCTGCTTTCAGCTGTACTTTGTATAAGGGGTCCTGCACCAAAAGAACTGGATCCTACCGTGCATCTGACCCTCGTGTTGCTGTGAAGGGAGCCCTTGGGCTGTGCTGGAGGAGCTTCTGTGAGCAGCTGCTTCTGGAGCTCCTTCCTTGTGTCTCTCAGATAAAACAGTTTGGTTCATATTCAAAGTTACTGCTAAAATAGAATAATGTAACAATCTATAATCTATCTCTTACA
Source organism: Steatornis caripensis (assembly GCA_013398225.1). Lineage (NCBI taxonomy): Eukaryota > Metazoa > Chordata > Aves > Caprimulgiformes > Steatornithidae > Steatornis > Steatornis caripensis. The sequence continues at coordinate 71,558 of VZSC01010601.1, forward strand.
CTTAATTAGATTGAAATGTGGGTATTTTGAAGTGCCCTTGATTACTAGGGGCAGCAACAGAGTTGTCTTTGAGGGTGTTGAAAATTTAAGAGTCAAGACACAACTGAAGTGTCAGGGGATTGACAGTAAAAAAAAAAGCAATCAGTACCTTTTTTCTGAGCCAGATTTTATGTATATATTATATATATTTATGTATGCATTATACTTCTCTAGCCTTTCTCATGATTTGCTTCCCTGTAGAAAAGAGATTGCAACAGCTTTTCAGGAGGAGTTTGTGGGTTTTGTGGTAGCTTCTGTGGCCTTCCTTGGCGGGGGGCTGCTGCCTGCGCCCCATGGGTGCAGCAACGCTGACACGCAAGGGATACACTGCAGCCAGGAGTGTAGGGACAGATGCTCAGCGGGGAGCGTGCCCAGCTGTGCGCTCCCTGCTCGGCTGCCTGCACTGGTCCCCACCCTCTGCTTCCAGAGCTGCTGGCCTTGCCTGCTGTAGGCCCTTCTTGCTATGCAAAATCTGACTTGTTTTTCCCTTCTTGTTGCTTCTTGATCCTCAAAGTTTGGTTTCTGGTCTTCCTCGGTGACAAAGGCCCTGCTGCTGCTGGAGGCCAGCTGGGGACAGGGATGTGCCCCAGGGAGGCCAGGCTGAGAGTGGCAGTTCCTACAGACCTCTGCACTGTTCCCACCTACAGCAGGGGAAGCCAGTGTCCCGGGCAGACAAAGTCCATTCCTGGCTTTGCAGTGGGGTTGCCATGGGACCTTGTTCAGCTTCACTTCTGCATGGCAAAACCTGAGGTTCCTAGCTCTCATGGTGCATGGAAAGGTGCAGGTGTAGCATGGCCGTCCAGCGCTGAGCTGCGGCACTCCCGGTGTGCAGCAGCACATGGGAAGCCCAAAGGGAGCGGGATCGTGTGGCCAAGCAACCTGTCCTGCTGCTCCTCAGCTGTGTCCCGTATGGCAAAGCGTCAGAGCAAGCGTACCAAGTTACGCAGACAAACAGAGCTGTGTGCGAAGCTCCTGCATCATGCTTCTGGCCCCATTGGCAGCTCCTAGCTGTTTCATTTAACTGCACACTCCAGTGGAATCGTGGGGCGGCCTCTGAGCTGACACCTAAAACATGATCAAACTGGGCTTCCCTTGAAATGTTTTGGGTTTGGATGAGGCAGCAGAGGGAACAGGTATCCCCTGGCACAAAATCCAGCCTCCTCGCAGCAGCGGGAAGCTCAGCCTCAAACACAAACCTGCTGTTGCACTTCGCTCGCATTGCCAGTCCGGGTAACGGTATCTTTGGGACATGACAGCCTCAGCACCTGCCTATGCACCAGGTACCACCAGAAATCATTTTTTGTGGGCAAAGCCAGCAAGCTGACAAGACACACTCCTTTCACCACGTTCTGGTGAGATGGCTTGACAAAAGGACTATTACTGCTTACCATCTCCACAACAACGACATTAAAATTCACAACAGGCTAAATTAGAGCAGTTGGGTTTGGGCAGCAGACCAGTACTGATGGGGTTCATGTGGCTCGAGCCACCCTTTCCTCACAGCTGTATGCTCAAGACGTTTCTGAACACACTATTCTGTGCGCCAGGCACTCTATCCCTCCATAATCCCTCTCGCTTACTAGCAAAAACACTCTCATGTTGCTGAACTTATTTACGAGGGTGGCATTTAGCAAGCAGCAACTGAGAAATAGCACAGGGCTGCAAGGAAATGACACCGGCGCCCTGCACTGCCGCAGCTGGGGGCTGCGTCTTGCACTGAAATGTGTTACATCCCAATGGGTGGGTAAACACTGCTGCCCAGGCAGAGACCCCGTAAACAAGGGAGTGCTTATGGACAAGTGACATTTAATGCTCCTTTAGCCAGCCATCGGGGTTTGATACCCTGCTCTGAGCTGCCTGCCCTTGGGTAGCTGCAGCTCGTGGGCAGTGAGCAGTTTCACTGACTCAGGGCATAAATCTTGATGTACAAGTGGGGAAGGAGTCTTGTTCCTTGCTGTTCAAAAGAAATTATTTTGTTTATTCTAATGAACAAGTCTAAAGACTTCAGTTTGCATTTTTCTGAAAGGCCTGGCAGCCACAAAGGTAGTTCTTTATTTGTGTAACTAACTGGATTACATAAAGCAGAGCAGGTTCTGATGAGTGGAAAAAACTTCCTACGTGAGAGCAAAGAGTGTGGTTTGCCAGTGACTGGGCTCTCACCAGCTTCTGCCACCTGCACCACTGCGCAGGAAGAATAGAAAGAACGGTGGCGAGGGCTTTGTGGTAAACCAGCTTTTTGGCCAGAGAAGAAACCGTGCCATGGTGATGCTCATCCCTCGTAGCACCGCTTACCGTTGACCTTTGGGCAACAGCACCTCTTCAACCTGGAGCTGGCTTCCCTGAAAATTTCAAAAATATTTTGAAGGGAGCAAAATAACAACAGTGCAAACCCCTGTTCCCCAATATGCTCTGTTCCCTTGCCACTAGCTATCTTTTCAGCAGTTACAGAAACTCCCTATCTCTCCATTTATGTTAAAAACAGGGATTTGTACCCATGAGCAAATCGGTCACTGCAAGCCTGGTCAGCTCGTCTGTGCAGGATATTTTTACTCTGCCATGTGCTGTGCTTGGGCTTATTGCCACTCAGCAACCACACTTTACTTGCCTGTTCCCATCGCCTGAATAACCAGCATTCTCCTCCTGAAGCAGGTTTTTGTATTGTTGTTGGCTTTGGTTTGTTTGTGGATTTGTTTTGGGTTTGGGTTTTTTTTTTTTTTAGAAATGTGGATGCTAATGCTGAGCTGATGAGTGACAAGCCCGAGAGGATAACCCTGTGCTGTGATTTGGATCTCCTTGCCACAAAGCCAGGTATGCCATTTGCTTCTAAAGAGAAAATGCATTATTATTAGAAGGGTGTAAAACCCAACAGCAATAAAACAAAACAGATTCCCCACCACCACCACCTCCTTTTGTCCTCTCTGTTTCTGGGCCCCTCTGTTTACAGCAAAGCCACGCAGGAAGCCACCTGCTGCAGTGTTGAGGTGGACAGCCATATTCTTAATTTTGCCCAGCACAGCAGCTCAACCTGGCAACCGAGCAGCAGAGCTGATGTTTATGGAGGGCAGAGGGAAACGAAGGAGCATGATAAATAGATGCCAAGGGCAGAGCAGAAACGACAACATTTAAAAGACGGGAGTATTTCAAAACAGGGGAAAAAGAGACCAGGAGTGGCAGGGACAGGGTCTGCCCTGGGAAAGATGAGATCCTGACCCAACAACGGGCAAAGCAGCGATTCAGCTACACTGTGGCTTCTCCTGCTGACGATGTGAGGTGTAAGCACAACAGGGTCAGGGGAAGCAGAGCTGATTTCGCCATTGGTCCCACGGTGAGCAAGGGGCTGAGGTCAGCGGCGGATCTTCCCAAGTGCCATGCTTGCAGGGCAGCGGGATGCTGCTGCGGCCTCCTCTGTGCCCACGTGCCTGGCCAGGGACGTTCTCTTTGACAGGTGAGCCTGCGTTTGCTGTTGTGCTGCAACTGTTTAGGGCTGCAGACATTTCTCCCTCTGGCCCTGAGGAGGTTCCCCAGACTAAGCCAAGAGGGACACATTTAGGCAGCCTTTACCTGCCAACTGAGTGGTTTTAGGAAATCAAGACCTAGAAGTATTGCCTGCTGCACCCCACGCCCCCAAAATGACTTTCGGTGGTCTAATGCTGCCCCTCAAAATGGGCAGGTTTTTGAAAGCCTGGTGGCCTTGGCTTGAGCTGTTCCTGCCAAATCCACAGTACAGCCCCTAACAAGTTGTTTGATTTTTGGTTGGGTTTTTTTTAAGTAAGCTCTATGTCTTTAGGAATTGTTCTGCCTGTAAGGCAGGCCCCCTCAAACACTGTCTGAACTAAGTAGCCGATCTCAACCAAATCGGATCGAGGCAGGGGCATCACCAAAACAACCGCAGGTACTGCTAGCCTGGGGGTAGCGTTACAGATGAATGGCTCTTTAGTTTTTTAGCTCAGCTTCATGGACTATTTTTCTTACATTTGAGAGTTGCTAACCCTTTTTTTTTTAAGGAATATATATTTGACTATTTGACTTCATCTTTCAGCTATTAGAACAATAAACGTTTCGGTTTCTTCTTTATTCCCTTGTGTTTTAAAAAATAAAATGCATTTCTTTAACTTCAGAAGCTGAGGCCAGAAGTTCCTGGTTGAGACAGATGTGAGGACTGTTGGACAGAAAAGATTTGCAGATAATACAGCTGGCCTGATACTTAAAGAATAGATGCAGTAAAGATTTAGTGCCTAAGACTTCAGGGGCCTACTACTCATAGTGCAGGGCGATCACAATCGCAGCATCAGTTACTGTTCAATGGCTCCTGCTTCAGAGGTTCGCTTGGGAGCAAGGTGCCAGAGGAAATTTGGATGTCTCCCACGTCGGGGCTGGCACCCAGGACCTGCTGGGAGCCTGTGCCCAGCCTTGAGGCAGTTTCAGGAATGCAGGGCTGCAAGATGTTGTGTCTCCCTTTGGGATCATGGACTTCAAGGACCTTAAAAAATTTTTTTCAAAACCAAGGGCTGGGAGCGTACTGGAACATTGTTTGAGCTCAGTGTCAAGCTATGCTGGAGGGGCTATCTACTGCCGAGTGTTTGGGGTAGGTCGGGGGGACGGGGGTTGTCTAAATACTCAACCAGCCAAAACTTACGGTCTGCCTTAAACTGAAGGGATCAGACTCAATCGGCAGGGAAAGTGAAAATCCACATGCCGGCAAGTATCTCTTCAGGGCTGAGTTTAAGCTTTCTACGCAAACCCACCCTCTTATTACTGTCAACTGAACAGAGACATCCTCACCATCAGGCCCTTGCTTTAGAAGATGGGTGACTTCAGGACGAAGTGCTGATTCTTTGCACCAGGGCTGTTTGTTACTTAACCTCTTGCTGACCGCATCTGGGATACGTGGGCACAAAGCTCTGCCTGCAGCCGGTGACGGCTGCCGCCAGCCAGCTGCGAAACGGCTTCACTTGCCAACGTGGCTGCAGTTCTCCATTTAGGACTTACGAACAAGGGGTAATTTTGGCTTCCTGATCTGCCAATCACTGTCATTTTTACTTCAGAGTTCATCTCTGTTTCAGCTGACATTCAAGCTGGAAGGTATTAGCCAGAAAAGGTATTTTCCTGGACTACTGTTCCCTGCCCTACTTTTAGGTTTCTGGTTTAGTTGCTAGGAATTGATTAGAACTGTCCTAAAATTAACTGTGACACTGTATACCTAGCTATGAAAACCTATCTGTCTATCTCCTCATGGATAAATGATTTGTCAAGGACACTCCATTTAAAAATCTCGTCTTTTAAAGACTTTTTGTCTTTTTAATCACATCTGATTTTCTCCTAAATTTACTAATTATAGTTTCATTATGATTTACTGCAGGAAAGATTCTTCAGTGCCAAAACCAACTCTACAAATGAGATAGAGACATACATACATACATACAAACTTTAGCAGCCAAGACTGCTTCTCAGAAGGTATCTATCATCTAAAGAACTTTTAATACTTAGGGGTGTTTGTGGCACAAAGAAAGATTTAAACTTCATCAAGAGCTTTTGTGAGGTGGTGGCTTTTGACATTGGCTCTTACTCAACTACAGTTTTCAAGCAACTGGGACGATTTTAAAGTACACAGCTAGTTTTTGTGCTTTCTTTTCGCAAAAGAACTTTTTCCTAATTCGTGTATTAATACAATCCTCCAATTTATTACTTAGTATTAAAAACACTCTGAACTCTATTAAATGAAAATCGATTTAAGCTTTCTAAACCACATCAGCAAGTTGCATACATACAATGGCTCTTCCCTGAAAATACTAAACCACAGTGGAAAAAAGCAAGACTGAAAGCACTAACACCCAACTTACTGAATGTGAACACCTTGCCACCATGACGGAAGAAGGAAATTGGCACTTAGTTGGTTAAGTACAATTGCTTATGCATAGAGTGGATGAACATCTTACAATCTCTCACAAAAAGAGGTCATTTAGAAAGTAAAAACATCAGCTGTACTGACGGTGCTTTAGCAATTAAAAGCTTTTCTTGGAACTCTACTTCAAGACAAAACTCATAATCCACATGTCAGAATTATAAGCCTGAAAAGCATAGAGTCAAGAAAACAGTAACTGTACTTTTCAAGAAAAAACTTTTATTTTTTTAATTAATATACATCTGAGAAAAATTTTCCTTAGAACAATATTCTTAATGACATTTCTGCAGTGCTACCGAGTTTGATATACATTTACATCACACGTGCAAAGAAGGCATTGGGGTATTTGAAAAATTTAAAAGCTTCATCTTGAAAAAAGCAACTTTGTCAGAATCAAATATAAAACATAAGTACTGCCTGAAGTTAAAAAAAAAAAATCATACTGGTCTACAGAATGGTTTTACTTTTAGCTTTATATGTCTGTAAACAGAAATAGCTGGTCTTTTAAATAATCTGATTACAAAACTCAGAGTTAAATATTTTTATTGCTAAGTGCAGCCACTTCTGTTTACCACTGTCACTTCAGAAGCCATGAAAAACAGCGGTCCTTCCACACACACAGAAAATTCCCTGTGCACTAAAAATTAGTCATTTGTTTATAATTTTAAAAACATATCAATTTATTTAATAATTAGTTATTTTGATTCAAAGTGTTCCATGGCATGCTAATACATTATTCATTTGCCTTTGCTGCTAAGCTGTATTGCACCAAAAATATTTAGATCTGTTTTGTATAGACCAGGGATAGTGAAGAAACAGGTGATTTGTAGTAGTTTATCTGAAAAATGTTAATACTTTTTGTAAACTCATTTTAGCAAAGCTATTGCTGACCCATTTAACTTGAAGACACTTCTTTATCACAAAAACATACAACTCTCAAAATTATATAGCAAGTGATGACTAAAAGTGTATTATCTATTGTACCATCAAGGTATTTCCCATTATATATATATAATGTAAAATATATTTTTAATATATTATTAACACAATCTAAATAAAATCAGTATGCCAAACAACATGAACTCTGTTACTGAACACCACAACATGCATTAAATCCTAGAGATTAAAAATGTATACAACTACAAGAAAAAAAAGAGCAGCGAGGTTTAAATGTGCATATGCTGTCAAAACAAAATAGAATTCAAACGGTCTGGGTAAAGACTCACTTCAACCCATGCAAGTCTGCACAGTTCATAAATCCATCTTATAAACATGAACTATATGCATGCAACCAATAAATTTTAACTTCTTAGAGTTCATAAACCTTTTTAAGGCTCTCAAGATCTTCTGGAGAGTACTGATGATTCTGGTTTTCTGAAACTAAGTCAAACAGTTGCTGAACCTGTTCTTTTTCATTTTTGCTAAGAAGGGCCAGCACCACCTGAAAAACAGATTATTTTATAATTAGCACAGGCTGATTTAAAATCATAGTATTTGACAGAGTACCAAATCTGTGTATCGTTTCCTTTTAAGAGACAAAAGTTTTCTTGAGGTTTCTGTTCAACTGAAGTACGCATTCCATCTAGGTTCTTACCTTAAATCTTTCTGCTTTGCTCAAGTAGAAAAGGTGCTGATATACAAGGCCAGGATCTTTTCCAACCACATAGTATTTCAATGACTGGATAAAAATCAAAAGGATTTCTCCTTCCAGTTTGTTACTTAGCAGTGCTGGCAATTTTTTTGGATCAGTAACTGTTAAAAGATCTGCACAAGCAGCTTTATCCTTACTGGTATTTACTGCATTTATAATCTGACCAAAGTCATAAGCATTAGATGGTTCAGAAATAGGCAGTTTCTCCGAGGTCTTCAGTGGCACACTCTTTTGAACTGCTTCCTTAGAAGTAACATGATCAGTCACATCTTCTGACGTAGCAAACTGTCTCTCTTCCTGTTCATCAGTCACCTTCACCAAGAAAACGGCAACAAATCTTTTTAATGTGGATAAGCTGAAGCTTCACAAACTGTATATGCATATACCCATCAATAATGTAATTATTAAGTAATTATTAATGTAATCATTAATTAAAGTTAGCACTTTACTCTTCATAAAGCAAAGGTATTTATGTTCCTTTATGTCCTGCTTCCCCACCCCAGAACAGCACCTCTCGAAATCATCTTTAAAGGTTTGTAGTCAAAAGTGTGTATTTTACATTTCCTTTCCCTGCTTGGCACTCCGCTGCAGAAAGGCAACTGAAGACCGCTGGGAGAAAGCTAAGGAGGACTGTATACATGTATTAAATGTGAATTTGCAGAAGACAAGCAGAACTGAAGTTTAGTCGCCACATACCCATGTTTCATTTCACTGCTGTGCCTTCAGAATAGCACAGGTACAGGCAGCTGTATCAGGCTGCTGTCTGCAGTCTTGCTGCGGAAAGAGAAAGCTCAGCATGGTCTCATTGCCTGAATACCCACTTCGCTTCTCCAGAATTTACAGCCTGTACTTAGTTTCATGAATCAGCTGCTAGAAAATCAACCCTGGGTTCAACTACATTTGCTAAAATCCATTTCAAGTTATCAAGAGTTGTGGAATTAGTATAAACTGACTGAACGCTCATCGAACACAGTCTCTTCAACGGATGCCAAATTTTTCGGAAAGTCTGAAGATACCGCACTGCACCATACAGTGTTAGTCATTTTTAGAAAACACTGCATTGGGCTTACAGACATTTTGTTCTATTTTTTCAACAATCTTTAGTATCAAGAGAGAAATCTTGACTGTCTCATATATAATTATAGCTTGATTAAAATGGAACAGTAATGATAAATCCCAGTTTCTAATAAAATTTTCCTTATTTTTCTTTGCAGTCTGTTTTCATAGAACTACCTTGTACTACAGCAGATGAGACACGGAAGGCTCTCTAAGGGGGCAGCTGTAATTATGATAGCAAACATAAATGCTTCCTGCCCCACCCCTGGAAAAATTACCACTGCCAGTAATGTAGTTAGCTGGTCTCTGAACAATGCAGTCATTTCCCAAACCTCCTCTGAGCACTCTCCAGGTCCCTTTGTTTGTAACAACTCCGTGCTTAACTATTAAACACTATACTTGGCTTACGCCTGCTGACAATGAACTTTTGCCAGCACAGCCCCAGAGGCTTCCTACGTAGCACAGACTTCAAAAGCGAAACTGCTATTTGACAACCGTATACAGCAAAACAGGTATTTCAAAGTTGAAGCAGTTCTTGTTTACAAGGAGCATATTCTCAAGTTCAGTGTCATCTAAATCTAAATTTCTTCCATTTCTGCTGTGGTTCTGAATACACTTCAAAGTGGTCCAAGCTATACTATAGAATGCAATGGACACTGAACACATCACATGCAAGAATCCTCCAATATGCCCTCAAAATAACATGAAAAATACAACCCCACTGCAAAAAATGTAGAGTTAAGTGCAAGACAAAAGCTCTAATATTATCTCTTCAAATGTGTGGCTTCTGTACTGCCTGCTTTTATAAATGAACAGGTGTACCTCTTGTATGGTTATTTTCTTCCTTTGCTTTTGTTGACTGCCAGCTACAGCACTGCTGTCAAGGTCCAGCAGTTGGGTTACCTCCTCTAGTTCCTTCTTTGCTTCAAGAACATTTGGATCTATTAGAAGTACTCTGTTGAAATCATCAATACTGGCTTGATAATTCTGTAAGTAGAAGGGAAAATATATTTTTTCATAAGCACATCACTAGAAAAATAAATTTGAACTACCATACTGTCCTTTACAATTAAGAAAAATAAAAGTGCTAGGTTCTTGACATTAAGTACACAAAAATAACGTAAATACAGACTGTAATTTCATTAGAGGGGGAAAAAGGAAGTGAGGATGAGTTTGAGTTAGTTTTGCGACTAAATACTTCCATATTAAATATGTAACATGAAATCATTTATTCAGAGAAACATATTCCCTGCATCAGAGATTGGATTATTGAACAACTGCTGCTTTTAAGTATAGTTGCTTACAGTGTAACACTTCTTCAAGATTAATATAATGCGAGTCCATCAACAGTTTGTGTACTTGCGTTGCCAATAAAAGGGAGTTAAATTAAGCTTAGATTAAAAATATACCTAACCTTCCTAGGCTTCCATCCAACAGACCATCTCTTACAGTTTGAAAAGGGGAATTTTTTGTAATACTTGGGAAGATTTGAATTATATTATGAACCCTGGGATAAACGGAATTAGAGGGATAAACGGAATTAGAAGGACAAACATAGCGATAGAGTGGCATTAGGACACAGTTCTATCATTTGTTTAATGTTTTCATTTCCAATTTTGATGTCAGGAATTACGATTTTTTAGAGCAAGTTTTCTGGAGAGACAAAGTTAACAGCATCAATTCTGAGGAAGACTGGAATATCACATAAAAAAATCAAGACACCTTGAGGGCTGGTGTGTCAAAAATAAGAATGAAATGTAGCAGTAAACAGTAAAAGACCATGCAGAAAGTAAAATATAAACATAACTTCTTTGTGTGAGGGACCTAATGTTTCTTCTGTTCCCAAGCAGTATCAAAAGGTTACTATAAGTCATTCATATTGTCACGGAAAAAATCCTCATGTACCAGCTGAGGTATTTCCTCAGCATCTCAACTCTCACAAAACACTAGTGTACAAGTCATTCATATTCTCTTTCCCACACGGGATATTTTGTCCAGTACTGATGATGAGTATTGAAGGTGCAGAAACACTGCAGTAAGTCTGTAAGTGAACTGAAGTCTGCTACATCATGAAAGAAGAGTAAGACAATCAGAATTATTTAGCCTTAGCAAACAAATGCAGAAAGGAGGCAGATTGCTTTCATCAGAAAACAGCTGCTAATTAAGCTAAACCATTTGAATCACAGACGTGAAGATTCAGAACTACAGAGAAATGAGATTCTGGAACAGACTTCTGAAAACGATCACAAAGGTCAGCAAACAACCAACCCTCCTGGATTTAAAATTGCAGCCTGTCAGACTTCTCAACAAAAATCATACAAGATGGTTGTACCCAAAGCAAAAGACTACACTATCAGCGGTAGGCGATGCAGTCTGGGGTCCGGTGCCCTGCCATGGTAGGCCTAATTCATCACTCAAGTGTGATTTTTGCCTGATCTTCCCTTAACTACCTCTCAGTAAATCTATAAAAACCCCTTCATTTACTACATTAAATTCCACTGCAGCTTTTGTAGTTAAATATCTAGATATTTATATACAAATAACTCTTCCCAGCTTAGTTAGGTCTTTGCCAAACTACATGCTTTTAGCTCTTAAAATTTTTAATTACAGAGTCATTTGTCAACCTCAAATCACTTTTGTTGCTTCCTCTGCTTTTATGAATCACTCATGTCCCTGGAATTAGCAATAATGAAGGCATTAAATCCAACCATAAGAAAACATTTTGGGAGTCCCCAGCTCAGACTGTTCTGAAGGAATCCATCAACAGTGTGTTTCAGGTTATGTCTTCAATGATACAAAACCATCAAATTTTTTTAGGATATCCAAAAAAGCAGAAGTTATTTCTCCAATTCTTGACATTCACCACTATCTCTTTGAAAATTAATCAAACTTTCAAACTTTCATAGCTACTGTAGCAGATGAACAAATTTATCACAAACAAAAGATCCCATGGTTGCTACGACTTGCATTTGTAATTGTAACACAGGACGATAATAGGGTAGTATACTGCTAAGCACAAACAGGTTGTCCTCAGGTGATTTGTAAGATGAGACAATCAGGTAATTTTTTGTAATAACATAATGGAGGTCTGAGGTAAGTATTCATTTGGTGGATAGTTGGATTGATGACCTCCAGTTACAAAGAGCAACATGGCAGAAAGCACTTAAGATGCTTGTTTAAAGACACCTGTAAAATTTAATACAAAGTTGATGATGGCAGCTGCCATCATGAGCCAAAAGAAGTGAGAAGCTGATAATTCAATACCAGGTAAGAGCTGACAGGTAGAGTAAGGATTGCTATGAAAGAATTATGAAGTGTAGAGGCTAATTAACATCACTGAAGAAGGGGAGACCAACAGATGGATGCAGAGAAGGAATGACATGGTTCAAGTGATGGAACATGAGATTTGCAGTCACATTCAGGATGGATATGAGCAATATAAGTATGCATTTATGAAGATCAGGTAAAAGAATACTCAGAAAACAGTGTGCGAGATGAGCACAGTACAGACCACAACAATGTATAGATGGAAAGGAAAAGGTTGAGGCCCCACACTGTCCACAAAGAAAAATTACTGACAAAGGTTCATAAAGTGTTTGGAGAAGGAAGAGAAAGAACGAAGAGAATTAAAACCCTGGTTTAATATGACAAGCATTCAAATATGAGCTGATGTCAAAAGACACATCTTGAGATTTTAGTTTGTACAGAGGAAGACAGAGAGAATCCATTTGTCATCAGCAAAGATACAGTAACAGACTGGGATACCCAGAAGAATATTAGAACAGAGTTGAAACTTGCTTAACCAATCTCCAGTCAAACCTCATTTATTCCAATACTCTTGTATTTTCTCAAATTATTACAAGTCAACATGCAGGTTTTTATGTTGCAAAAATATTTCTATCATATTTTATGAATGCCTAATGTTCTACAAAGTAATAAATCATCAGCACTGCATACTTTGTTTGTATTCACCCATCAACTGCAACTACCTGACTGCCTTTGAAGAGGATAAGCAAGTTTAGAAGTGCTTAAGAATACCTGCCATGTTCTTTTTCCTCACCTGTAATCCTTTGTACGCTAGTGCTCTTCTATAAAAAGCTTTAGTATTAGAATCTTCTATCTGAAGAACATGATCACAATCCTGCTTAGCCTCTTCATATTTATACAGTTTCAAGTAACAGAGAGCTCTAACACAGAAAAACAGAATACACTGCAATATAAGTAAATTCTACAGTGTTGTAGTGCCAACAGTATCTGACTCATGTTAATTACAATACTCTACACAACTCAGTCTCAATGTGGTATTTTTTAAAGTACATCAAAACCAGTAAGTATTAATAACACCACTGGATGGATTTAGAGAGGGTCAGTTCCTGCAATGAAAGTCAAAATTCAAGTATGACTAAAGCTTAGGCAGTATAGAAGTATTTTAAAAGCAGAGCCTATGTTAGTATAATACAACAATATAGTGGTGGATATAGTACGGATTTTATACTGCCATTCTGGGTAAAAAACTGCTCTAGATTAAAGAGGCAATAGTGCTTTCCTAGGAAGTGCTTTCCTAGGAAGTCTCCTATTCAAGTAATGGCTTAATCAAATTCTTCTTAGTTTGTGAAAGCCGATAAGATTAGAGCATAAAGAATTATGCTGCAGAATTAGGTCAACTTTTAAAATAATGCTGTTGTATGAGCATGTTCCTACTTTTATTTTCTCAAAAATGTACATTGTCTCTGAACTATTACTCTTCATATTTGAGTTACTGCTACTACACATTAGTTTTTAATCATACCAGTATTCTCAAACCATGCTGCAAAATGCTATGCTAAGTATAACTTCTAGTATTGTTTACTCTATTTAAATAAAGATTTTAAGATATCTAACAGTGATAGTAATACTTGCTCCCCTTGGAAAATAATGCAGTTTAACAAAAAAATCTATGTTGTTATTAGAAATGCTCATTAAGTGGGAAAAATAAATCCTTTTTTTACAACAGTGACCGAAAGGATGCAAAATCTCTATTTGCAGTGAGAAAATGTAACCATTGTTATTGCACAAAGTGGGGTTAGATTTTTGGATCTTTACCTGTTAGTGTAGATTGTACATTCCTCGGTATTTAACTTCATGCATTCGCTGTACTTATTTACAGCTTCTTCATATTTACCCTTTTTTACAAAATCATTCCCTTCATTTTTTAATATCTTGAAATTTTCCTCAGCTTTCTCACCTACATTACAAAAGGGTCATAGTGTTACATGGGAAGGTCAGTTCATTAAGGGCAGCTGAATAATCTACGCAGACTAGGAATAAATGCCTGGTAACTGGAGTATCTTTATCGGTCATCCTGCTAATGAGTATTTCTGCCATACTTTATTTTATGTAACTTCAGAAATTACATGCTGCAAAATGCATCACTTGACTTAAAAAAAGTTATCGTAACTGAGGCTCCATAAAGCACACTTAAACCAAATCACGTAAATGACCAGCTTGGCTTTTCACAAAGGTCTCCGATAAATATTTTGTAACGCAGTTTCTTTGGCATTATTAAATTGTATTCCGTTTTCAATTATTTTATTTTTTGCATGTACATTTGAATTAGCTATACATACGACTCATCTGCAACTGCTCATCTCTGTTGACATCTGTAGTACTTCTTGGCTTATTCTCTGAAGCAAAGTTTCCTCCATCCCACCTGTGTAGCTGAGCAGCAACTGGGACAACTGGAATTGGTGGCAGGTTCTCCCTCCAACTGGGACCATCCTGATCTATTAAAGTCTTTGTTATTCTGAAAGAGAAAAGCCCCACCAACATGACTTTTTGTCTATTTAACTCAGGCGTTAATAACTTATACCTAAATTAATGCTCCAATTTTTCAAAAAAGAACTGAACAATTATCCTTAAGATTAATTTAAAAACATATTGTCACAGTAGTCAACAGTATTTAATATTTAGACTTTTTCCACATTTTAGAGTATTTATGCTAGCATTTAGAAGACAAGAAGCTGACTTCAGCATGCTCGGTAAATATTTAAGCAAATTACTCATTTTGCAACTAAGCTTTAAATGCTGCCTACGACATGCAATAAGGAAATAAAAAAAAATCGATGTGTTTGTTTTGTTCACTTTTCTCAGCTGATCATGCCTGTTATTTGTAACAAGTGTAGATTACAATATCCTCAGAAAAAGTGTGGTACCTAAATTTGCCAATGTCAAATGAAAGCTCTTACACAACAATTCTCTAAATAACCAATGAAGGTCACAAAGTAGGTATTAAGTTGCATTTTATAGAACAGTCAGAAATTCACTGATCAGTCATTCTTTATATCCATTTTAAAATGCAAAGAAAATATATAAAAACTGTTTAGTCTTTCTTAAACCAACACATGGGTAAACTATTTCCATACGTTGGAGGTTCAATCCAAAATCCATTCAAGAGGGAGTTTCCTACTGCTGTTGAGTAAAGCCATACAAGGCTTCATGGTTCCATTACAATTTTCGTAGGTTTTTTTTTTTTTTAAAAACCCAAACAAATATTAATCAGTCATGAGAATAATAGTGAGATAAACACCTTCTAACCGCAAAATGAGCTTAAGAGTCAAGTTCAACAGGCAATAAGTCTAATGTATACTTTAACAAAGGAAAATTCTGAACTGAGTAGTAAAGTCACATTGATACTATAGCTAATAAACCTGAAATTTGTGTATTATGTGCATTTCCATCTAACATAGGTGTAAAAAAACATATTACATGAATACACATCCCAAATAAAAAAAAAATAAGAACCCTGAATGAAGAATGAGATAGAATGAGCATAAATTAACCAATCAACTTTTCCTGCTTAGTTTTGCTCTATTTAAATATTTGAATAACAGCTATAAACCAGAGTGCCTCAGTATAATACTATGGCAGCACAGTCAGAGCACTCAGGACCAAATTATTTTCCCATTAGGATCTGATAGAAAAACCAATACAAGAAGCAGCATCTGTTCTAATCTTCTTTATTGTAAAACAGAAATTCATATTTTAAAGAACGCTATAGATTTAAAAGGCTGTTTGTAGAGCTGTGAAATACATGATTTTATGTACTATGTAAAGCTGCATGAAACATACCATTTCTTATATTTTTGAATTGAAAGTAATTTTCTTCATTCACAGAATATCACATTTCATAGTATTATTGAGCTGCTTTATTTCTTTTCTCAGTGAACAAGACAAGTATTTTTCTGTGTGTCAGCTGCATACTGCCTTCCAGGGGCTGTACTCTACCCATATCATTACTAACCAGTGGTTTATAGGACATACCAAGAAAGCAGCTTATAAAAATTCTGTTTTGCTCTAATTTTACTAAAACTTTAGGGTTTTTAATGATAGTCTGAATTCAATTGTTAAGAAAAATGTGGCACACCATCATAAAAAAAGCCCTAAGATCTACGCAAGTTATTTTATTAGAGAACAAAACTGTACACTTTGTATTAAAAAGTCAGTTCATTACATTTAGGTATTTCCCATAGAAAGTAACAGAATAATTCTACAGTAAACCACTGTCCTATTGACTTCCTGTTTACTTTTTCCTCCATTTATCATAATGGGCTTAAAAAATTAGACAAAAACCCCTGATCTAATTCATCAAAATCAACAGAAAGAATCCTGCAGTCTTTGATGATCAATCAACTTCTTGTAATATAATAACCAAAGAAGAGTCTTTTGCAAAAATGTGTACCTATATGCCACGGTTAGTATAAGAATCACAGATATCTCATGAAAAAGTTGGAACAAATACAGTCATTTCCCAGCACCAACAATCTTGCAGCTTTGGAGTTTATCACAAATTTATTTGTAGAGTACAATACTCAGATGGGACTCTGTAATTAAAGCTCCCAAGCTATCTAATGCAGTTTGCTAACTGATATGAAAGGAGTTGAGACAACTGGAATGAAAATTCAATTTAGTAAATGGAAATACATAAAGATATTGCTCCACATTAGAGCTTCTTTATTTCTAACAGTGAAAAGCAAATAATAAAACACTCAAGAAGGAATTAAAATAACATTAAGTAGGAAATTTGTGGATGTTCACAAATGCCACTAATTAAAAGTGTGCTTGAAATGCATTTTCCTGTGACTTGACACACACTATTAAAAGAAACAGTCCTTCCAATTTATCTAAAAATCACCTCAGGATAACCAATAAAAGACACAATTCAACATCACCTAATCAACACGATAAACATGCAAATAACTGTTTATACTTGTTTTCCATTGACTTTTCATGAAAATACGTCCTTACATTCTTAATTATTTCCTTTTGATTGCAAAATGATCAGGTGAAAGTTTTATATTATCAGGTAAAGGCTTTATATTAAAAATTATTCTTCTTTTACATGAGAATTGTTAGAAATATTAGGCTGAACATCCATTCAATTCTAAGATTTTTGGAACGCCTACTTAGTTAGGTAAGTACAGAAAGGCAAGCCTTAGCACGATTTGTCAAGCCCACCCTCAGACACAAGTAGGACGATGAGTTTTTCCTGTCAGCTTCCTACAGCATCACCATTCAATTTCCCCCAGGAACTTAAAAACACAGGAATCCTCCAAAAAACGTAGGTTGTTAAGACATTATATTCCTAATGTTAAAAAAATGTAAATTACATTTTGGGGTTGTCCCTTAAGTTAAAAGGCAGTAGAGTAACTATCATATTTTGTTAAAATTCATTTTTAGAAAGGTCTGTTACTTTTGAAATGAAAATTAATACTTTGGTAAACAATTTAATTAATAAGTGATAAAATATTACAAAATAAATTATAGTAAAAGTTCAATTATGCAGGAGGTCTATGCTTTAGAAACTAAGAATTTGCAAGCAAAAATTAATTACCAGCAGAAGAGAAGAAGGAAGAAGCAGCTGAAATAAGATGATGGGTTGCCAGGGAGGAAAGAGTAATGAGCAGTGAAGCTAAAAACATAAGGAAGGCCTAGAGAGGAGAAAAGGAAGATTGTTAAGGGAAAAAAAGGAAATAAGCTTATTACTAAGCAAGTTCCAAGTCAAGGAGAAGTATGAAATATGCAGATATACAGATAAAATAAGCCAGGAAGATTAAGAAAAAGTGTAATAATCACACAGATACTAGGATGAGCAGTTACCTCACCAATCCTGAGTGCTGTATTATCAGCGTAGATGCAGGAGATCAGTAACAATTTATTGTGTTATCAAATATAAGACTTCTAAGAGGAGATTATAAAAGTGTCATGATCTCCCTTGGCCACGTCTGGTCAAATAAGCATAATTATGGACTTTTAAATGAAGTAGTAACGAACGTGTTCATGGCCTTGCCTTAAAAAGAAAAAAAGGTACTAGATTCCATTGTTAGAAGTCACATGCATGTGGGTTCCTTCTCAATGACTAATGGCTGTTCTGCTTTCATAAATAGAAAAAAAAGAAAAGTGAATGAAAAATCGTATCTTTCATACACTTAGGTCCTTACTATATGTTAATGAGAACATAATTACAATAGTGTGTATACACTAATTTTACACTATTAAAGTATAATTATAGAAATTGAGATATCTCTCTTGGCAGCAAGAACTAATGTTGGAAGTATTAACACTTAAGTTAAAAATAATATTCAATCATATTTTTTATACCACTAAGCTTTGTAGCCAACCACTGTATCATGCTACTTCAGTGTTTACACAACTGCAGCATACTGAAGAATTCACAATCTCTAACTGCTAGAGGAAGAGTGCTAATATGAAAATGAAACAGAAATGTCAGAGAAAAGGACCTTGGACCTTTAAAATATTACTTTACCTGGTATCAAATGCAAGTTAGGAAAGAAAACAAGTTGAAGTAGTGGTAAAAAAAGCCTTTAAAATACCACATATTTTAAAACAGTGACCTCCTGCTGGCAGAGGAAAACTGTGAAGCTATAGGAAAACAATTAAAGGAAACAGCTAGTCGTCTAGTTCTAACGCACTAGTTGTGACAACGCTGAGTCTGAGGGATAGAGAACAGAGGGAGCAGGTAAAACAAACAAAATTTAATTCTACTTTTCTATTTGGATTGATACGAGGAGAAAATGTGTAAGTGGAGTTACCTATTAGCACTATCATTTGCTGCTTGTATGCTGCTGTCTATTTGTAGGACTGTTTTATAATCAATGTATGCCTGTCGATACCGCTCCATAGACTCATTTGCCATTGCTCGTCGTAGAAGAGGCTTAAGCGAAAACGGCTGAAGCTCCAGAGCTCTGGAGAAAACAAACAAAAAAAAATCCAGGATTGAAACAAACTAACTGAAATAATATTAACAAAACTATTTTATGATATATACAACTATATGTAACAACTTTGTGATTTCAGATGGGCCTTACAGTAACATCACCAATGAAAATGGGACTAAGTGGTTTATATTAATACCCTAAAATGACACACAGTTATGAAATTGTTGAGTGCTTTCACTACAACTTACTCTACTCAAATCCCTATCTTCCATCTGGAAAACTACTTTCATCACAAAAAAAAAAAAAGGCAGCTTTTTAAGAGCAAAAGCTATTTTTCTTAAGGCATGCCTAGATCTATGGAGATTTCACATATATGGTACTTCTGCCTACATGATTTTCAGTTCTTCTTCCTTACATGAAAGTATGCACATAAAAAATACATTTAGTAAGACATGAACATACACATGTCTTTTTTGGCTTTTAGGTTTTTGTCTGTCTTTTGTCTGTTTACTGTTCTAATTGTGTGCCTGGTCAACACTGAGCTCAACCCCTGACACTGTGCAATCAGAACTTCCAAACACCATGCACTTTTCCAGCAATATGCAGAAGCAGTCCACAAAGGCTTTATTTATTAAAGACCACCTTTTATAAATCAACGATCCCTGCTAAAGAGAAAAAGTGATTAAGTTTGAAATACTGAAATTACGATGAGTCTAGCCAATTTATTAGATTTCATGGAATCAGGAAGTAATTCAGGCCAACCTTCTGCTACAGGTAGGGTCAGCTCTGAGAACAGACAAGGCTGCTGACAGCTTTATCCAGCTGGGCCATGAAAACTTCCAAGGGAATCTCTGCACAGCATCTCTGTGCAACCTGTTTGAATGTCCTCCGCTGTTCATGGGTAAAAGGTTTCTCCTAATACAGAGTCAGAACCTTGTGTGGTTCCATTTTCGCCTGTTGTCTCTTGTCCTCCCACAATCACTGCCAGCAAGGGCCAGGATCGATCCTCTGGCTAATCTCCTCAGAGGTACTGGCAGGCTGCTGTTAGGATCCCTGGAAGCCACTCTTCTCTAAGCCGAACAATCCAGCTCCCTCGGCCTCTCCCCTCTAGGCAAGCGCTCCAGAATTCACAACCGCCTCAGTGACACTTCACTGAACTCACTCCAGTTGATCACTATCTCTCCTATACTGGGGAAGCCAAAACCCAACAGTTATCATACATGTTGTCTAACAAGTGCTGAGTACAAGGGGATAATCACTTCCCTCACTCCACTGGCCGTGCTCCTCTTTATACGGCCCAGGAGGCTGTTGGCCGCCTTTGCTGTAAATTGGCTTTGCACCATTACTACTCCTAAAGCTAGAGAAACAACGATTTCTAGAAGAAACATTTCCAATTTCCCTGTAATAAATATTTCCAACATTCCACTTCTCTTTATGTTGCTGAATGCATTTGAAAATACAACAGCACACAACATCATAGCCCTTATAAACCTCTGCAAAAATGCTTGACATTCTGTCACTTAGAAGAGTAATAATGCAATTTCAGGTTCCTAACATCAAGAATTAGGAAGAAAACAACCGTAAATAAATTCAGGGGAAGACGACACTGCTTGAGTAACAGCATCAGTGGAAATGGAAAACTACATTTCCAGGATAGAATGCAAAGATAATACAGCCCGGGACCAAATCACACCACAGTACTACCTAAAATAACATTAGTGCATAGGAGCCCTATTTCACTCTCTGTAACAAGAATCACAGGCACTCCAAATCAGAGTCTTGAGACAAAGAGAGATCCAACAAAGGGTTTTTGATATACTTCTAAGCCCCAAATAGCTAAAAAGTAATAAAAAATAAATATTCAATACTTATTTTTATATCACAAATACAAGCACTACACCATTTTTTTACTTTGAAATCACATCACCTATTTGTAGATCATCCTTTTATGTCATGTTGCCTAAAGAAGATTTAATTGATGTTGCCTAATTCATGTGTGTGTGCAGTTTTGCAGTTCTGCTTCCCATCTCTAAATTATTTCTACCTCTGTTGTGTTCACTAAGCATCATAGGTCCAGAAAATATGCATGACATTAAGGACATTGTCACTAAGTAGTAAGAAAATAAGCTTCCAGTTGGTAAGAATACAAAACCCCAAACTTTTGTATTACTGATCTCAGGTGAAGTCTTACATACTTCAAACCTTCTGAATAGAAAATGTGATGGTTGTTAAGTATGTCATGTTGTTTTATCAGCCAGCTGCCTATGGCCCTGCATCTATTTTAACAAAATATTGTTAACAAGTCAATTTTTTCAGATTATGTTTTCAGAAAAGTTTTATGTCAGGTAAAATACATACAGTTTTAACTAATACAAAGTTACATGCCTATTTTATTTTAAGGGTTGGGTTTGTTTTTTTTTTTTTTACCAGTTGTGTTGTGCTGTAAAAACTCCACCTGACTAAATTAATATGATTCCTACCTGCCTTGGGATCCTTTTTTGCACCTTAAGCCTCAGTCTGACTAACCCTATCTATGAAAATATTAAAAAATGACATCTAGAAATACAGTAATAACTTAGTGGAAGGCAGTGTTTGGAAGTTACTGAAGGTGTCTGATCCTCTCTAACTCCTGTATCCTTAAAGCCACAATAAGCAGAAAGGATTTTAGCTCAGTTCCTGAACAGCTGTAATTACTGTTTATAACTATGCCAAGTATATATTTTAAAAAAACAAACCAAAATTACAAACCAAACACAGAGAACACACACATACACACCACAGACATGCCTGAAAGCAATTTACACCACTGTGACCAGCGTGTGGCTTAACAAAGCTTTTACATGTAAGTTACTATGGAGCATCATTGAAGTAAGCTTGCTTTTATATTAAAAACTTTAATCCTGCTGTGCATTTCTGGGTACACAAGAAGCCTAACAACTACTTTCACACAGTAAGACAGTTAAAAGTTACTACTTCCTTAGGTTCCATGTGATTGTTGACATAACTGACAAAGATATCTGTCATTTAGACAGAGAATCAGACTTTACTGAAGATTGTTCTAAGTCAAACTGCAATAACAATGTATCAGATAAAAGGTTTAATCATCATCAGGAATGTTGTTGCTCTGCATGGGAGGTTGCAATTTACCTGTTACAATCCTGAATGCAGTCACTGCAGTTGCCTTCTTTGAGGTAACACGCTGCTCTGTTTGAGTACAAGATACTTAAATCATCTGGTGGACTTTGTTCTCCTAAAAGAAGTCAGAATTAAAATCAAAGACCATTACTAAAACGACACTCAAGAATTAAAGACTTGCATGCTGGAAGCTGCAGTGCATTGATGCAGTTTGCTGACAACGCGAAGCTGTAAGGAGCTTTCCTTTATCAGGTCACCTGGAATATGTAATCATTCAAACACATAAACAAAAGCAAACAGCTCTGCTCCAAGGAAGTTAAAAGATTATTTCACGTATCTTCCTATATTCTGTATCACGTGAATTATCCTCTGCGGATAATTACAAAGAATTTACTGCACAGTAACTCCTGCCAAAAATCCAGGGATAGGCTAGGTTAGTTTATTTGTAGTGCCTTTAAATAATCTAAGCAACAATCCTAGATTTAAGGATAAAGTATTGCACTCACCTAGACCGATGACATATTCAATTGCTTCTGAGTATTTGAGCACAGCTTCTCCGAACTGTCCACTCTTAAATAACTCGTTTCCTTCACTTTTTAGTTTTGCTGCAGTAGGAGGAAGTGCAGTAGAACTGCCAGCACCAGCTGGCTGAGACCCTGCTCCGTGCGATCTGGAGATCTCAGCTTCAGGGCTTTCACTGTTTTGATCAGTGTGTAAATAGCCATTAACTTCACCTTCATGGTCTGATAAGTGCTTCTGCGTTTTTTTCTCTGATTTGCCTTTTTTTAATCTGCTCTCACTGGATTCCTTCTGCTTCTGCGCTTCTCTGTCTTCTGCCTTACTGCCACCTCCTTTGCTATGAAACTTTCTCTGCACGTTCCCCATCGCAGCCTCCTCAGTAGCTGCTTCTGCTCTTACTGGCAGGCCAATTTCTACAAGGAAGTTAATGAGCTGAGTTAGAGCTTGCATCATCAGAAGAAACTATCGCCCTGGCAAAAGAGGGGTGTACAACCTCAGAACAAGGTACCAAATCCTTCAGGCATCCTAATGTTACGAAGATTTACTTGCCTCAGAAAACACTTCCACGAACACAGAAAGATTCCTACTTGCATGTAACTGGCAATTATTACTGAGAACATGCTCCTGTGGGATCTCGTCCCTCCTTGCAGGACACATCGTGAACCCCTGTTCTGTAGTGTCAGAATGGTACAGAGTTCACCTTGCAATTAACTCTGTACATACCGGCTGCTACAATACCGATACTTTTGAGTTTCCACGACTGAATCAAAATGCTTGCGTGTTAAAATTGAAACACACAGCTAACACACCAGTAATGTTGCACACTTCAAAATTCCCCTCAAATGTAACACAGAATAGGAGGGATGAAAGCTTATAAATCATTCTCAAAAAGGTTTCACTTAAACATGTTAAAAAGCCTTTAATAGAGACTTCTGATCATTCAACTTTCACTATTATTTATTACAAATTTAATCAGGAAGAAACATACAGTAAGGGTATCATATTAACATATATATATTCCTTATTCACCTGAATTCCTAACAGATTACCACCACAGAATTCAAATACAGATTTCTAAAGAGAGCTTGATACTACCAGTCACAAAGGCATCTCTCTGTTTTGGTACTGTCAATTAAGATGCTGGGTTTTCACCTTCCCTTAACTTGATGTGCTCATCTGTCCACCAGCATGTTTTCATGCCTTCATGCACTAGAGTGATGCTTTCAATTGACTCAAACTAAGCTTTTGAAGTTGACTGAACATGGATGAACTCCAGGTTGTTCCAAATTACAGAAATGACTTTTTAATGCACAAAATGTTGCTGAAACCAAACTGAACAGGATGGGAAAGCATAAGATTTTAAAAAACATTAGATTTTCTAGTGCCTAACAGACAAAAAGTCCAGCTGCCTCCTTCGTGGCTGTGGTCTCTGTTTTGAAATATCATGTTTAATAATAAGTTCATACTCTACAATAGGAACAATGATACAATAAATCTATTCTACCTACACAGACATTTTAATAAGACTTAAAGTAAATTATTTATATTTGAGACTTCTATCCATCCATCCATCATCCATCCATCCATCCATCCATCCATCCAATTTGGCAGTGCCAAATAAGCCAAAAAGGTTTAAAGACTATTTGGTAGGGAGGATGAGGGTAAAAGGCTAGCTGGGCAGAGGACTGAAGACAGTAGTACTATAATAATAATTTCCTTAGGAGACATGCTAAAATACTTTCATTTTACATCCACCAAAACAGAACACTCTGTATAACTTCTACTTCAAAAAAAAAACAAAGGAAAAAACAATTTTAAATGTCATAGACAAATAGATGATAGGACAAGTTTTTGGAAAAAAATCTATAGCAAAACACCCTTGAAAAGCACCTCAACTGCTATAGACAAAGAAAAAGCAAGAAATGCAGATAATGTATGATGGGAATGTGAATGTCATTAATGCAAATGCTGTTTTAAGAATACAGGAGAAAACTTCCTGAAGATGAAGTGCACAGAACCAATCCTGGATGAAGCAGGAAACATTTACAGCATTTGGAGTCCCCCTGAAAATAAGAATACTCCTAATTAACTGGTTTAGCTGTCAGGTTATGCTAATTGCCTAAATATTTCTGGACTGAGTAAATGCCATGCACAAAATTGTACAGGTATATTTCTCAAATCTAATTCTGTCTTTCAGTTTCAGTGTTTATAATGTAAACAATATTCCTGTATTGGTCTCTACAGAGAAATGTATTCATGAAAGCAGTATTCTGGGCTTTGCCTTAGAAAAAATCAGCACTTACGAACTTTTCAAAAAAAACCCAAAACTAAACCAAAACAGTAATAGGTCTATATATGTTATAAATTAAAAAAAAAAAGTTAAGAAGAGGTACTGAAAAGTATAGATAGGATTTTAAGCAGAACGACAACAAATACAAACTATTTTACAAACTAATTTTAATTCATGTTAGTACGAAAATAATAAACTTAAAATGGAAGGACTGTCATAAAACAAAAGCCATCGAATACTCCAAAAGGAATATTTGAAGTACTTTTTTGTAATGGATGACACAGTCTTTCATTTAAAATTAATCCCAGCTACACAAAGTATTTATCCTCCAGAAGCACGGCACAAAAATAGTAGTGGCAGAATGAAAAGCAACATATCTAAGTTTAGCTCACAATTAATTTGCCTATTATTAAGCCAGGAAACATTTTCAACTCTTGTATCTGGACTAGCTACATATAAAGGCAACTAGAACGGTCCACAACTCCACAGATTAATTTTTAATAATTTTAAATATTTTTTTTCCTTTTGTGCCACACACGGTCGGCAAATATCTGTTGGTTTAGCTGATTGAGATTGTACCTGGATTGTTCTGAGCCAGAACACATAACAAACAGACTTCTCAAATAACTGATTCTGACTGCTTAGGAGCAGTGTTTGTTCATAAAGAATGAAAAAAGATTTACTGGTCAATATTTATACTCACACTGTAATTGAGGGTTTTTCTTAACTTCAGGATATGTAATACAAATGCAATTCTAGAGTTAATTTTCAATGCTGTTTCTTTTATCATGCTCTAAATTCTCGTATTGCTACCTTGCAATAGAGCCTAAAAGCCAGAGTAGGTTGGGCCCAACTGTGCTAGATGCTATACAAATTAATCATAAAGGACAGCTCCTTCTTCAGAGAGTTTACAATTCTAAAAATCAAAAATAGCAAATGAACAATCACACTGGAAAGAGGATCAAGGAATACAGAATAACTACTACATTGGATAACAAGATGGCCAAATGTCCTTGTACAAGACCTCATCAATAAGGCTTCTAGCCATAAGGAGAACAGACACAGTCAATTATTCAAGGCTACAACAGCGAAGAAACTTCCTATCACAGTAAAATTCTAGTCACAGAGATTACTACAAATTAATATTTGGATAGGTGCAAATTCATATATTGCATAAAGGCCAAGTGAGCGAGGATACAGAGCAGCCAGTAAGCATTAACCAACAGATAACATCTCAATTATCTCAGAGCCTCAGTGGCAGAGGAGAGCAGAAAGCAGTACCAGGAATGCCAAAAATACAACAACAAGCACAACTGATCGCTTGAGTAGGGAAGAGCTTTAATTGTCTCTTCCCAATAAGCTTTGCTTCTCAACAGATCAGAAACTTCAAAATGCAAATCTAAGACCTTACTCATTGTTCTTTGTGAAAAGCCATGAAACATTAACGCATATGTTGAAGAATTATCTGTGACAGCAAATAAATGTTTAATTAGCCCACATGGAATAATTTAAGAAAAAGTAAAAATGTAAAGACAAAGAATCCAGTTTTATTTGAAGATGTGCATTTCATAAAACATGTTTAGAAAATCTGCAAGCGAAATTCAAACAGTGTTATCAACACCTATTTGTTTTGGAAAGCTGTAAATCAGTCATTATGATGACAGCTCCATTTATTAAGGGCCCATTACTTCAGAGAAACCATGATACGCTGTCAAAGCTAGCTGAGAACACAGTACATAATTCATAAAGGATGCAGAGAGAGTTTTTGTACCTATTCAGCTTGTAACAACATTCTCAAAAAAAGATGATCTAGTGAAAGAAAACAACATCACAAGATACTGTACTGATATAAGGAGATGCTCTTCAATGGTAAGAATGGTTCCAAATCACGGTACTGTCACGTTCAATGACAAAGGCCTTAGTTTGGTGCTGTCAAGTAGAAAACAGACTGAGAAAAAAAAATCACAAAATAATTCTCTGTAACCAACTTCTGTGGCATCAAGTAAATTTAATATTACATAGGCAGCGAAACTAGAAGCCAGATGAAGGATTTAACACAAAGGAAAAAGAGGTGCTCTGATGCTTCAGTATCAACTGTCAGTGTACCAAACCAGCAATCTCAAGGTGCGCAAAACAGGACACATACAAAAATAAAAAAAATACATATCCTGAATTGGGAAAAAGGTCTCATCCAGAAGAATATTCTCTTCATCTATAAAATGTAATAAATAAACCATGTGCAAAGAAAACACCTTCTAGGCAACCTCTAAATTGTAATAAATAAACCATGCACAAAGAAAACACTTTCTAGGCAACATCTTTTCCCATGGTCAACTCACAAAACATAGCTTTGTCTCTTAAGAGGTTTTATTTAAGAGGTATGTGTTCAAAGTACATCTTTCAAAGAGGGGTCTGTTGTCATCTTTTAAAGAGAGGCCTGTTGTCAACTTTAGCAATAACAGGTTGAGAAATAATATTTTTAAAGCTAACTTACTTTGTTTAAATGTACTCTCCTTTTTACAAATAAATATTGACTAAATTTCAGAACTGTTTACGACGATTTTTTAAATTATTTTAATAGATCAAGTAACACAGAATTCAGCAATTTTTCATGAATTAAAAGGGGCTACCTAAAATATTTTATTTATCTTTAAACCATATTTATCACTTGAAATTATAACTTCTATAAACACGTCAAAATATCAGGCGTTTTGTCAAGTACATACATGATTTTTATTTTTTACAGTGCCTGAATACTAGTTTTTACTGTGTCTAGGACATAAGCAATTTTCCATTTCTATTGTACAAAAAGGATTTTATTTACTTTTTCTTTCAGATACATATAAGATGAAGAGACTTTGACTGTTTTGTTCAAAGCTGAGAAACCAACTCCTCAGAGCTGAAGAAAACAAACTGTTGTTTTTCTTCCAACCTCTACATTGTAAGTTTAATAGAAATGCATGAGGCTTACCAGCTAGATTGTGAAATAAATGTGACTACAGGACTGGACTACATGGACTACTGGACTGACAGTAACTACAAGGTTAGGTGTGTAGAGAATACGTGTAAGATGTTTAGCCTACTTAATGCTGTTAGGTTCACAGAACATGCCACATTTATTCAATAACTGAACTGACTTCGTATTTGTTTCTGGTTGTACTTTAAAACACAGAGTAATCTATGAAGATGCTTGCCTCCTAAATCTCAAAAATACTTATGCATATCACATGAACACACGTGACATTCACGTCAGCTGACAACCCTCCCTATGTTTAAAAGCCTAACCTTTCATCAACAAAATGGGAGTCTTCCTATGGAGCTAGAAGGCACTTAGTCATCTGAACGCTCCCAATGGAAAGCAACCCCAAATTAACTAGTATTTAAGGCTAGGAACATGATCCATCCTTTCTTCCAGGGTTTTAACTGAGGAGACTTAGTGGATATTGATTGATTTTGAAAAAAATATTTTCCTTAAATTTGTGTGCAAATAATGCATGATTAAATCACATATGCACAGTCTATCACAATTAAGTTGGAAAACCCACAGACTGATTTAATTTCAAGATAAAAAACTACATAGGCCACGGAAAACATAAAGACCACAGCTGTCATGGCACAATTACCTTCAAGAACCAACAGAAAGGAGAAAGGGCGAAAATCAACCCAGGATGTTATTCCGTTGCAGGCTGGAGCCCAGACATGCAGCTGAATCTAAAAGCAACCTGCCAGTGCAAGCCTCAAGAGCCCCTGCTGCCTCGTTTCCTCCTCCAAGTGACGTATTCCAATTGTGTCAGTAGTTTCATCTCAGCAGTCTTGCAGTTAGTCAACACACTAATCCAGGAATGACAACTGCACTTCAACTGCTTGTAAACTACATATTGTACAAGAATTACATGTTGTTTACCTCTAATATGTACTTTTGGAGCACACAGATGATCTCTTACATTAAAAGCCAAAAAAAGATTGATAGTTTTCAAAACAAACATCAACAAAAAATCAAATTAGATGCCCCTTGATCATTTTTGCACCCTTTGATCCAATCAAAGGAGGAAAAATGCAGAAGAAAAATGCGATGGTGAGAAGGTAGGAGACCCACGTGAGGGAAAGAGTTGAGGAACACAAAATGTTCTCTAACACCAGAAGAAATTACCACCTGGGTCTACAACAAAGGATAGGTATAAAATTACACAGGACATGGGGAAGTAGGTGATTTATAGCAGTATTTTTCCATCTGTCTCTATTACACTCTTTCCAGAAATAATTCCAAAGATGCGTAATAAAACCAAATTCTAGATTTCACACTCAGATCAACTTTCAGTAGTGAATGTAATTTTAGTCTTCAAAGAGGCAAAATTCTTTGCAAGCAAATATGCATTAATTGTGTGAATAAACATTGCAATATCAAAGACAATGATTTTTTCCTCAGGTTAAAATTAAAGAGGAAATGACACATTACTTTTACCTCCACCGCTTCTTTCATGTTCTTCTGTATCTTCCCCTCTTTCTTCATCACCTTCTGAATCCTCTATATCTTGAATAAGTATTCTTTTTCCTTTGCCTTGAGTCTCAGATACAGGCTTTAAACCTTTCAGTTTCTTTTCAATCTCTAGCAGATTTTTCTGCAATAAGAGAGAAAACAGCAATAGCAGAAGTCTTTTTTTATAGGTATACACAGAAAATACATTCTGTTAAATAATCCACGTAAGATCCTGAAGAACTATCAAGATAAATGTTACCAGTATAAAAAGAGAAAATAAACGTGACTTTTCCAAAGTCAGTATCAAAACCAAGATTAACACTCAATTTCTGTCTCAGAAACTCAGAAGGTATCACACAAACAAATAAGTACTTTCCTTGAATTAATTACTTAAGCAAAAAAAAAATTAAATTAAAAGGAAAAAAGTAGATTGCACTATTGTCATATCTGGCATGGTCTACTCAGAAGACATAAGTGGAAAACAGGCTCTTTCAAACCTCAAAAAAAGCCTAAAATCAGTTTATCAACATTTATGCTACGGAGAATTTGGTGTCTGATGGATATCTGATGGAGGAGTGTAACTGATAGAACTAGAACCACAAGAGGCAACAATTTCTTAGCAGTGTAGCAGGAGGACATTGCTGAATAATGAAAAGGTTTGCTCCTCTTGTAAGAACTGCAAATTAGATGATCACAGCCTCTCATTCCATAAACATTTTTTGATTACTCAAAAAAAAAATACTCCAACTGCACTTTACACGATTCTGAATTTAATTCAGTGCTGCACAAAGGAAGTCCCATTTCAGTACTCACTTCCTCAAGAAAAAGACAAAACAAGGACATAACAAGAAAAGATTAACGTGGACAAAGTACCTTGAAGAATTCCAGTCAATGACAAGCAATTTAGCTTTATTTTAGTGATTCTGCACATGAACATTCACTCTGCGTGTGTTCCATACACGCATATTTAGCTCAAGAGGGTTTTGAGGATTCTCCAACCAAAAAGCAACTCAAATAATGCCCTGCCAAGCGCTCTGACACCTCCAGATGTCTCCAATAAGGACAAAGTACAGTCATCTGCTTTCAGCTACAGAAGCATTGCTCAGCAAAGCTGCTAATGTATTTGGATTTCTGGAAGAGTGTACTCAAAATGAGAAAGTATCTTATGTCTGGTATTATAAGAAGTCTCAGCATAGTCTATTTGATAATCTTTTCACAAAGACTGTTGTGGAGTTTGTCAACATAGGCTCACAAGCTATTTAGTGGTTCAGTCTTGTAAACAGAAAAAAAAATCCAAAAACTCTTTTAGAACTCAGATCTAGAGAGACGGGTATTTAAAAAGAAATAAAGGGAAAAAAAGCAGGCAAGTTGATTCCTTGGTTGATGTGAAACTCAGGAACTATTCTGGACAGGCATTTAACTCCAAGAACACCCTAAAGGGGATGAATGCTGTATGTGGTGAATTTGACATAACAAGCTTGGACTTCTCTCACTGGTGCAGGCAACAGCAGTGATCAAATAACGCCATGGAAAGAAGTAGCAATCAGCAAGTTGCTAGCAGCAAAAAATGTGCCAACAGTAAGAGTGGAACAGAATTCAGGTGATAAGACAATTGAACAGCATCCAGAAGTCATACGTAAAAAAAATTGTGAGGGTAGCAGTATGATGGACTCCTAATTAACAGGAAAGAACAGCTTAGTATCAGAGCTGCCTAGTGCTGAAGGTTCTCAGGACATGTAGAGTCCAAATGCAAGGACTGGGTTCTAGCCCACAAAACACCCCTAAGAAGATACCAATGAAATGACACAGACCAATCCTCTCCTAAATAGTTTAAGTAATAGTAGCACAAGGACCGCATCCTGACCTTGAGTTTCCAAAGAAAGCATAGGCTTTCTTAGATCCAAAATTGGCTAAGGAGGGTCCAGATTCATCAGAAGGTATAAAAGGTTTTTCATTCTAGCCTGGAAGTGAGAAATACGGATTTATAACATCACGCTGAAGTGAGGACAGAAGCCAGGTCCTCTTCTTTTGGGTTAACTTTACCACTACAACAATAAAAGCTTGGCATGTCTTTTGAATTTTTATTGTGAATTATGTGTCAAACTTAAATACACCTATTCCAATGGATCTTTTTGAGAGAAATTTCCAAATAACTTTAATCAGGTAAGACACTAATACTGTAAGCATGTTCAGCAGCAAACTTTCAGGCACCAAAATTATGTTAAGAGAGAAGACTTGAGTGCCTACAGATTCTCAGAATTAAGCAGTGAAGAGAAGATCTGGTGACATTCAAGTACCCAAGTTTCACCACAGGCACCTGTGTGGTGTTCTTGCAAAACGGATCATTGGCACAGTAGATGTGTGTGTCCTCAAAACACATATTCAAATCAAACAATAGAAACTCTTCTCACTTTATGCTACAACTTCATACAACCTTTTTCTAGTCATATTCAACTCATTTATATTTACCTTAGCTATAGCGTTTTCTGGTTCAACACATAATACTTTGTTCAGATCCTCTACAGCTGTCTGGTAATTCTGTAGCTGATTGTGTACAGTGGCACGGCGCATCAGAGCTAGAAAGGAACAAAGTGTATTATTTATGTATTTAAGGCGTAAAGCGGATAATAATAAACTATTTTTTCTAGATTAAAGTGTAAAAAAGTTTTTAAAATTCTACATTTACTTCATAATGACTGTATTAGTAATAACTGTTCTCTTGATCATTTTTAAAGACACAATTTCACATGACACCTTCTGAGATATGATTATGAATTCTGAAGCATCTTTTCATATTTGCCCCTCCTCCCATGTAAATACAGTTAGCTACATTCAAGCTCTTGCCTTCAGAAAGGACTAAATCAGCAACTTTCAGTGTTTTCATCTCACTTTTAAGGTAATTAATACTTCGGTGTGGGTATTATGGAAACAATGCTCTGCACAAATACTCATAGTCATCATATAAAAACCCAAGAGTTAGCACCATGCTACTGTAAAGAATACCCATTACAGATCAACAGGAGGGACTGTATAAAATGTCACTGACCATGAAAATACTGTTAAAATTACTCTGGGGAGCTACTCTGTTTCCTTCTTTATACCTGAACTTGATTTAAATCTCAGTGAAATCAACTAACAACATGAATGGATATGTACCATTTTATTTGCTAGAAATAAAATAATACATAGAAGGGCAAGTTTATGTTCTACTTTACCTTTTACATTGCCAGGCTCCATATCTAGTACCTTCTCACAATCCTGCAAAGCACTGTCCCAGTCCTGAAGTTTTATTTCTGCTTGAGCTCTGTTATTATATGCAGCTGCAGTGGGTATTACTGAGATACTCCTGAAAAAAGGGAGTACTGAACATAGTAGGCTCATAGTCAGAAAACCTGAATGTAGAAACACTTCACTATTGGAAGTTGAAAACAGTATTATAACAGTATTAATACTGATAGTCTAACCACAGTAGTGGTTAGAAACTCCTTCCTGCGAGACCAGAGGCAACCATCCACCAGCTAGATTTACCATCTTCAGAGGTCTGTTGCTTGCCAGGGTTTAGATCTGAGATGTTGCAGAGAAGATGCCATGGCTCATTTGTCCCTTAAACTATTACTTCTTGCTGCTATCCATGCAAATTCAAGTGAAACTGCCAAATGAAACCTTTGAAAGTATCAAGAGTAACTGCAGAGCTCTGGAGGCTATAACGAAGAGCACGGGGGCCCACATGGACTTCTCCTTGACCTTGCTTGTAAAAGGGAAAGACTCGGGTAGCAGTGGGTGAATCATCCAGGTCAATGTCTGGCTGTGTGGCTGGTATTGTAGACAGGGCTTTAGCTTCTGTAAGAACAGGATCATCTCTGAGGAATAAGGACAACTGGGATCCATATGACAAAGTGGTGCAAGACAATCTTCGCCAACAATTTTGCTAACCTAGCAAGGATTCTAAACTACGTTCACAGGGAAAAGTGGGCAATAGGGAATTGACAGGGGGACAGCATAGTGGAAGAGACTCTCACACTTTCCTTGTGAAAAAAGCATGACTGGAGAACAATCTCAAGGGCTTGTGCACAATGCACAAAGCACAGGAAAGAAAAAAGAAGAATAAAAGGTCTGTGCAGCTATGATCTCAGTGGGTTAACAGAGATATCATGGGATAATCTATGTGGCTGTGATAGAGGCATGCAGGCTCTTTAGAAAGACTTAGGAAAGTAAGGAGGAGGGGACGCCTTCTAGTCTAAGCAGTGATTAAATGTATGAAGGTTTGTCTTGGAACAGGCAGGGTTTTTCTTGGAACACGCAAGAGACTGACAAGCCAGGCAAGAGACCTGATGGGTAAGAATAAGAGACATGGTGACGTCATGGTAAGCACCTGCTTCAGACTGCCTGATGAAGAAGAGCAAGCAGATGAAGGCAACTAGAAGAAGCCTCACAATTACAGACAGGCTCTGGTTCCCATGGGGGCCTGAACCACCCTGGTATCTGCTGCAAAATGACAAGACACAAGAAATCTATGAGATTTCTGGAGCGCATTGAAGACAAATTCTTCACACAATCAACAAAGTGATGAGGGGAAATGTTCTGCTGGAATTGGCACTCACAATCAAGAATACGTTGGGAATGCAAAAGTTAATGACAGCCTTGGCTTCAGCAACCGTGAAATGGTAGAGTTTAAGATTCTGGGAGAAAAGAGCAAGATGAACACGAGAATTCTAGCCCCGCACCTCACAAGGCAAGATTTTGGCCTGTTCGGGAATCTGCTTGGCAGGATTACAGGGAGAATGCCCTGTAGGACAAAGGGTGCCAGGAGAGCTGGTTGATCTTCAGGGACAGTTGCCTCAAAGCACAAGAATGATCCTTTCCAATGTGCAGGAAGTCAAGTAAGCATAGAAGAAGGGATGAACAGAGAAGTCTTGACTGAGCTGAAACACAAAAATTAAATACACAGCAGATGGCAGTGGTGATGGGCTACCCAGGAGGAATATAGAGACACTAGCTAAGTGCCAGTGATGGAATTCATGCAATCATAGAATCATAGAATGGTAGGGGTTGGAAGGGACCTCTAGAGATCATCTAGTCCAACCCCCCTGCTAAAGCAGGTTAGCCTAGAGCAGGTTGCACAGGAATGCATCCAGGCGGGTTTTGAATATCTCCAGAGAAGGAGACTCCACAACCTCTCTGGGCAGCCTGTTCCAGTGCTCTGTCACCCTCACAGTAAAGAAGTTCCTCCTCATGTTCAGGTGGAACTGCCTGTGCTCCAGTTTGTGCCCATTGCCCCTTGTCCTGTCGCTGGGCACCACTGAGAAGAGTCTGACCCCGTCCTCTTGACATCCACCCTTTAGATATTTGTGAGCATTGATCAGATCTCCTCTCAGCCTTCTCTTTTCCAGGCTGAACAGACCCAGCTCTCTCAGCCTTTCCTCATAAGAGAGATGCTCCACTCCCCTAATCAACTTCGTGGCCCTCTGCTGGACTCTCTCCAGTAGTTCCCTGTCTCTCTTGAACTGGGGAGCCCAGAACTGGACACAGTAATTAAGAAAGCAAAAGCTCAGCTGAAGTTGAAACTAGAAAAGGGATGTGAGGAGCCACAACAGAAGGTTTTTTTGTTTTTTTTTAAAGGTCTGTTGGCAGCAAAACACAGATTAAGGAAACTGTGGGTCCACTGGTCAATGCAGCAGAGGACCTAGTGACAAAGGACATGGAAAAGTTTGAGGTACTCGGTGGCTTCTTTGCCTCAGTCTTCATTGGTAAGGTTTGTCCTCAGGCTTTCCAGGTCCCTGAGTCTAGAAGCAGATTCTGTAGGAGTGAAGCAGTACCAACAACAGAGGAAGATAAAGCTAGGAAACACTTAAGAAAATAGGATATACAGAAGTTCCAGATGGTTGTGTTCAGGAAGCTGGCCAATGTCACTACAAGACTTCTCTATATCATCTCTGAAAATTCATGGTGATTGGGAGAGATTCCTGGTGACTAGTAAATGCTAATGTCACATAAAACTTCAAGAACAGCAAGGTGGAGGACCTGGGAAACTACAGGCTGGTCATTCTAACCTCAGTTCTCAGAAAGATTATGGAGCAAGTCTTCCTGAATTCCTGTCCAGGCACCTGAAGGATAAGAAGGTGACTGGCAACAGCTAACAAAGAGTTACCAAAGGCAAATCATGCCAAGACCAACCTGATAGCTTGCTTTGCTGAGTGGCTCAGTGAAGGAAGGAAGAACAGTAGATGTTTCTTACCTTGACTGTAGCAAAGCCTTTGACATGATCTTCCATAGTATTCTTACAGCCAAACAGGTAAAACATGGACTAGATAAGTGGACAACAAGGCAGACAGAAAACTGACTGAACTGCTAGGCTCAAAGTATTGAGCCATACAAAGTCTAACTGGTGACCAGTTACCTGTGGCCTCCCTTTGGGACCAATAGTTTTTAAGATCTCTATCAGGGAGGTATAAGATGGAACAGAACGCACTCCCAGGAAGTTTGTCAATGATAAAAGCTGGGAGGAAGGGTCAATAACACACTGGACAGCAGAACTCCAGTCAAAGAGACCTCAGTAGGCCAGAGGAATGGGCTGGCAGACTTCTCCGAAGTTCAAAAACGCCAAGTGCAAAATCCTGCACTTGAAACAGAGTAACTCCAGCAACTGTACAGGCTGGGTGCCAACTAGCTAGGAAGCAGCTTTGCAGAAGAGGACCTGAGGGCTCTCATGGAACAGGAGTTAACAGTGTGCTCTCAAGGTAAATAATGTGTATCACTTGCTGGGCTATATTAGCAAGAGCATAGCCAGGAGGTCAACAGAAGTGATTCTTCTCTTCAGTACCTGTGAGACAACAGGTGGGGTACTTGTATTCAGTCTGGGGCTCTCCTGTACACAAAAGGCATCAACAGACTGGAGCGAGTCCAACACGTTACCAGGATTGCTAAGGGGATGGAGTACATGCAAAACGTATGAGGACAGTCTGAGATGACTAGGTTTGTCCAGGCAGAAGTAAAAGCTCAGGAAGGTCTTTGATGCCCCAAAAGCAGAGATTTTTACTTATTTTTATAGTATGGATTTGTATTTTATTTATTGTATATTAAATACAGCTATGCATGTTCATGTATTAAAAAAAAACAAGAGAGACTTTAAGGCTGCAAGTCAAGAATAAAAACAGTACACACAAATGCCTCAGTTTAAATAGTCTGTGCACTGTGAATATCAATACCTTTGTGCATATATATATATATATCAACAATCTCCAGGTAAATTTTCCTGAGCTGTTCTACAAACCCCTGCTTCTTTCAGTGACAGTATGAATGGTGCTTCCTAAACATAAATCTGTTCAATATTTATTTTATTGCTGTTGCACACAATTTGTTCCTATTCATTATTTTCACCACACTTGTCTGCACTGACGACAGACACATTAACTTCCTCGTACATTTTTTTCAGGGATATTCCACTGTAATATCATAGCCCATGAATTATCTTAACACTTCAGCTCACAGTAGTGCCATATTGTTACCCTCAGTTTACACTGGTGATTCCATCAAGATTCCTATATGCTCTCAATTTCTAAGTGACAACTTTGATGCTTCTAGGACTTGTGCTTTTTAAAGTCCTTATCATTTCACAGCACAGAGTTAAACACAAAATTGAGTTTCTTTTAATGTTAGTTTCATGTCTGAGCGTCAGCACTTTTGCAAGTCAGACCTCTAGTGTCTTAAGATGGGTAATCTGCAAATGAGAAACAAATGTTGATCTCATATGAAAATCCTGGTTTGTATAAACAGCATCACGTTTGAACACTGTGAAAAGGGTAGAGAAAAAATCTATTTCTCCCAAGACACCATTCAAATACCTTAACTGAAACACTAACCTTCTCTTCCTGTTGTGCTCAATTCCATTCACTTTGAACTTTTCTACTTTTGAAACAAATACAAGAGAGGTCCTGTAGCAACAACCTCTATATAAATAAAGCCAAAGTCTGAATGTAGTCCACTGTGCACTAAATAAGGCAAGTAACCAGTAAGTGTCACTTTTTTTTTAAATTCTGTATTTATATACCTTTTTTCTGGACTGCTACTAATTACAGACAGTGTTATGATGAAGCTACACACAATGATTTTTCTTTCTGCTAAGAAGAGGTTATTAAATCAATTTTACTTATTAACAACTGAGACAATTCTACTGATGCTGCTTATCCTTTTATTTTTGTAAACTTGCCCTTGAATCTCAATGGTTTTGAAAAATCTGAAGAAGTTTGTGACACCTGCAGATTGCATCCCATCACTATCCACTTCTCTTCCTGACAAATAATAATTCATCCCAGGACGCAACAGTGCTTTAAGTATTCTTCTGTCAAATCTTTTTGCTCTTTTGAAAATAATCTGTCATTAGTTGCTTCAGTAAGAAGTTGCTTTAATTACATTGCTCTAGAAACAATATTCATAAGTAACAGTTATTAAAATAAAAGAACACAACAGTGTTTACTCACCGAGTGTAGTAAGTCACTGCTTCCACATAATCGCCAATGGCAAAGGCTTCATTGCCCTTTTCTTTTTCACGAGTAGCAATAAAAATCTTCTCTTTCTTTGTCATGCCTGGAAAAAAGTATTTATACAGAACAACTAACAACTTGCACAGATGCAATCAAAACAGTGTCAGCTAAAATACTTTGAATGTCATAATCTGTACATTATTTTTTTAAAAGAACATGGCTTACTAAAAGACAAATTTGTATTTTATTTTCTATAATAAAAACCTAAATTCTTCTGATCGGCACACAATTCAGAATGCAAGATGAAAGCGGTTGGCTAACCTCTACCATTGGTTTATAATAACTGAAGTATTCTTTACTCTTTACCTAGCACTCTCAACCTAAACGCAACATAAATATTTTAACTGATTATTAACACCAAGACCAGATTTTTTTCAAATATGGCTTCAGGCGCAGTTGACCTCTTAAAAACTTTTAGCATGTCTAGGGGCTGAAAAATAGACAAAGACACTTTCAGCTCTCTAGTACGCTGCTTCAATTTGTATTCACACTGTACAATACAGTATTACAATTAAAGAAAAACTATATGTTTCTAAGACATTACCAGTTGTGTCTATTTTCTTCTCGATTATAGGTGGACTTGGCCTACTAAAAAATCTTGCTTTTGAGTTATGTTCTTCACAGCCTTCATCAATTTTAGAACACTCCTTTTCCACATCAAACCTTAAATGAATAAAAATAACAAATTAAATAATGCTGCATTGCAAAACTCCTCTACTAACAGAAAAGCATACTATATTTCCATTACAAACCAAAGGAAAACAAAGTAGTATAACTACTCCTTTTCCACATCAAACCTTAAATGAATAAAAATAACAAATTAAATAATGTTGCATTGCAAAACTCCTCTACTAACAGAAAAGCATACTATATTTCCATTACAAACCAAAGGAAAAGAGTGGTAAAGGCTGTATTCAATTATCCATGACTAGTAAGGAAAAAGATGTTTAGTCTTACCTCCTTTCCTTGGGTTGTTTTTTTTTTTGTGCTTCTCCTGCTTATACATTACCTCCCCTCTTCCTCCTCCCTTCTGGTTAAAACCAAACAGATCAAACCAAGAAAATGTCTGACCTCCTCCCCTTCCCCCAAAACAAGACAGGTAAATATGTTTTATTTAAAAAATATATCCAATTCAAAACCTTTTCAGGTTAAGACTAATTGTTCTCCATTTTGATTCTGATCTTTCCCTAGCTTACTTTTAACTTTTTATTATAAATTAACCCCATTTCAAAGTAAGTGTTTTTAAAATACGACGTGAAACATTTTGTTCAGAAATTGCCTAAACAATTATTTGAAGGTTTTGAAATTATCCTCAAAATGTTTTGAAAACATGATATGCTTCAAACTGGAAGATTTCTTTTGAACAACTTCTGCTTCAGTATACTCGTATAATCCAAAATAAATACATTATATGGGAAAATCCACAAATTGTAGTAATATCAGCATGCTAAAGCACTTAAAAGATTGAATACATAAAACTGTATTGAACACAGTAAACAAAATCCCCAAATGATTACTTTAAATGATACAGAGAAAAGAGGGATGGAGGAATAGATTGTTGCAGAAGTTATTTTGATAAC
Source organism: Steatornis caripensis (assembly GCA_013398225.1). Taxonomy (NCBI): domain Eukaryota; kingdom Metazoa; phylum Chordata; class Aves; order Caprimulgiformes; family Steatornithidae; genus Steatornis; species Steatornis caripensis. The sequence goes on from VZSC01010601.1 coordinate 110,961, forward strand.
CTATTTTGTTTGTCCACATTTGAGCAGGAAGGCCCCGATTTCTGAAACACGAAAATAACCGATATGCACAACTGTTTCTAAGAACAGCATCTTATGCAGACAGGGGTTTTTGTAGGAGTTTTGGGGTAGAATTAGACATTAAGACTTTCATTACCCAAATCTCACAGTCTTTAGATTTAGGTCCCCATCTACTGCACTGGAAACTTTTGCCTCCTCACTCTGATTCTACAGAATCATATTCCAGATTTCAGGAGCTAGAAAGAAGCTGCTACCATGCAAAACAGGTAAGTATGAACATTTCCCCTTTGTGTTCAAAATCTGGGGGCATCTGTCTGTCACGTAACTTGCGAGGACAATATGCCACCAATACATGATGCAGAGAGTGTCTTTGTATCAGGGCTCCATCCACTCTAGAAATAGTTACTGACTAAACCTCTGATAATGTGTAATTGAATCTGAGGAAATTGATGCACCTGCCTCAGGCTCATTCTTTGAGGTCAGTGGGGCTCAGTGCACAAATAAGGATTCATCGGGTTTGGTTTTAATTTAGAATACTGCTTTAGATACACAGAAGATCAAATTTATAAGCCCATGTTAAATAATCCTAGAAGTGGTTTCAAAAAACTGATAAATTAAGCTAATTGTAATTCCTTGCTTTTACGTACCTCCATAGATTTTTATGTCTTAGATGTTGAAAGTAAAAATGAAATCTGAAACAAAATCACTTTTTAATTATATTTTCTGCTGACTTGCTATATGTCACGCAACTTGTACCGTAGACTAACTTGTTCTCAGCTGTTAGCACCACAATGTGCTATTTGCATTTTAACAGAACATTACAAAAAAACTAAGTTTCATCACAGTGTTATAATTCTCTAAAATGTTGGCCTTTATACTATACTTTAAAGAACAACAACCATGTTCCATTACTAAACACATAAATAAGATTTAATAAAAACTTAAATATAAAGGATTTAACATACTTGTCCCATTCACTGTAATCCCGTGGTAAGTTTTTCTTGTTTCTTTGTTTGTTTTGTAATTTTTTGTTCTGAAAGAGAAACAGCCAGCCTGTAAGACAATTTTTCAAAGTGCAAATTCACAGCCTTTTTTAGGTTTTGTTTCTGCAATACCTATTCCTAGGAACTAACATTATTCATGACTAATCTCAGCATAGTCTTGAAAACTTAATTCATCTTGCTTTAAAGAAATTTTCATGTATTTCATATATTGTAATCTGAGGAGCTCTTTAGTCTCACACTTTCTCTCCACTGCCCTGTACATGTCACAGAGACACTGAACAAAACTTTCAGCTAGGAGACTGCTCTTCCTAACTAATATCCTGTGCTGTCATCTTCCAAACCATCCTTTCAACACAGCAAGGGAGAACTCAATCTTGGGAAAACCCAGCCTTGTGATGAGGTGTTTGACACCAAGATTGAATCAGTAACCTCATTTCAGGCTTGCCATTCCCAAAAGAATGCAATGCACTGATTTTGGTAGTCCCTGGAACTCTCACAACAAACTTACAAATGTTTGACTTCAAAACAGTGTCTGGACTTCTTTTGACTATTNAACCATCCTTTCAACACAGCAAGGGAGAACTCAATCTTGGGAAAACCCAGCCTTGTGATGAGGTGTTTGACACCAAGATTGAATCAGTAACCTCATTTCAGGCTTGCCATTCCCAAAAGAATGCAATGCACTGATTTTGGTAGTCCCTGGAACTCTCACAACAAACTTACAAATGTTTGACTTCAAAATAGTCTCTGGACTTCTTTTGACTATTTCACACTCTACTCAATCTAATTCCCAAGATGATTTACACTCATTCTAGCTTTCAGTCAAGCTCCATCATTGAGGTTTGCCTTACCTAAGATTTATCCTTAGGACCTTCCTGCACCCATCAGTCCCAATAACAGATTCGACTGACTTGTATCACAACCCATCTCCTACACCAATGGAATCTATTTCCATAGATGGCACTTTTGGCGTATCTTCTACCTCTGTCATGAGACTGTATTTCTGATATGTCCCTCCCTGCTTGTTGAGTTCAACAATACTTAATAGCAAGGTGTGGTTCCAAACAGGTATTCCACAGTGGAACAGCCAGTTCAAAATATTCCCATCTACTCTGTCCTGGCCGTTCAGCCCTCCTCTTACCTTGCAATCCATCACTCACTGAGTTACACCAATGTAGCTGTTTGTGGATTTGCAAATGTACAATCATCTGGGTTCGAACAAACTAATTGATAGAGATTACAGTACAATCTCTAAATATCTGTACCAGTTCAACTGAGCATGTAATAAACTGGACCAAAGAAACAAGCAGCAGCTTCTTAAACTAGCTTTACCAGTGGTGACACTGTAACAAGGAAGTACTTCTGCGGTTGGATGTAAACACCTCAATTTACATAATGCAAATGTGACCCTTCCTGTAAACACTTCTGACTATCTATAATGTTAGGTTACACAAACTTTTATAGTATATAACTTCAGAATTACTCTTAATGGTCTCAGTCTTTCAAGAAGCTACACAAAATGACAAAGATATCTAGCGATCAGGGCACGCTTGGAGGAGGTAACTCCCAAATATGGCTTCCAAGACCATGAGTTATCATTATGTACACATCCTGGTATATATTACAAAATTACTAATTTAATAAATATCAAATCTTTTTTGCAAATCAGAAGTCCTTAACTTAAATGAGAAAAAAAACAGTGAAACTCTCAGAAGAAAACTCATCAGGTATTTACACTAATGCAACTTTAATTTAGGGAGAGAACTACAGCATGTCCTTATAAGGAATAAGGCAGAACTGTTGACTCAAAAATGCACAGTATTTAAAATTCTAGGTCTCATGTTCTTGGGACCATTGTAACCAATATGGCTCTGGCAGAGTCAGGAATTTCTCAATCAGTAATATTTCAGAACATCTCATCCAAGAGGTCTTGATGAGAAGTGTATGTTTGCATGCTGTGGAATTAAGGAAAAAAAAATCTCTGCCCTTGTCACTCTTCTTGCCAGAACACACAATACATGGATCCTACACATTTTGAAGGCCTGTGAACCATTTCTGGACCAAAGATCATAGCACGGACTAGCTTCAGTTCAGGTGACAAAGAATTTGGCCTTGGTTCTCCTCTGGGCCCTGTGAGATGGCCTAAGACATTACTGTTCTGTGTCAGATAACTAGTGTTCTTTTTTAGTTCAGAGATAATAATAATATGAAGACCATATAGATACCATCACAGTGGATTTTATAACATAAAACTTGGAATGTGTGTTGCACACACTGAATGTAGCATGAGGAGGTATCTGAAGACAGAAAACTTTCTGGAATAGTATTAGGGAATTGTGTTTGGTAAAGGAACCCAAGCCCACTGAAATCCCATCAATATCATCTTTTGGGAGTATTCTTAAATCCATGTTTTAGTCCTGTCCTGGAAAAAGCGAGGCAGCTAAAATAATAATTAAGCAATGTGGACGGTTAAGAACAGAAAATCTCAAGCTGTCTCTTCAGTCCTCTTTTATTTTGCAGTATAAATGTAACCTTGAAATTCTGAACAGTGTTAAACAAAAACAGGAGTGTAAGACAGAAACTTCCATACTGTGCTAGAGGGAAATATTGCATGAAGTTCACTCTTTTTCTATTAATTTTTGGAAAATCTTCTCCATGATTTCACGCCAAGAAAAAGAAAACACCATACAGAGTTATAAGCTATTACTAGTGAATTGAAACTGTACCTACATTTCGGTATCAGCAAGAAAATCTGGTTACAGGCACAACAAGATGCTTCCGTTTACCATACTTATATCCATTGGTGTAATCCAATGTTTTAGGGTGAATAAGGATTTCCAGAATTGGCTTCATTGAAGATACTGAACTTTTTATGCGTCAGATCAGATAAAGAATCTCCAATCAAATAACAACGTAAACTTATGGAAAAGTTTGTGCATTTCTTTCTAGCAGAGAGGAGAAATTTAGCATGCCAACTTTATACTTGATACCACATTACAAAATCATGTGATGTTAGTGTAAAAGATTACAGTCTTAACTGATCAGAAAAACATGTTTAAAAATCATAAGATTACACACAGCTTTATCAGCAAGAAAGAAAAGAAATAAAAACTGATTAAGTACATTAATCAATTTTTTTTGAGATTTCATATTACAGGTATAAATTTAGTATATACAACAGAAACAGCTTCATTTTATTCAGTAGCAATCTAGTAGTGGTATAACTGCACTGCTACATAAAAAGATTGAATTCTAAAACACAAATTCAGGCCTCCCTTCTCTCCTTCAGGACAGGTTACAATTACTTTAGAGGCCATCTGCTTGGGCAAAAGGAACAGAAATCATATACCACAGATAAGGCACACAGCTGTATCTAAGCTTCCTGGATAACAATGCTAACACCTAAACCTTGTACGGAGAGCAAAAGTGATAAAAACTTCACCTGAAGACCATTGCATGCTTTAAAGTAGGAGAAAAAAAATCTGAATAAATATTTTGCATTTGAATGGAGAACACATCCTCTTTAGTAAAACTGCATAGCCTACATTTCAAGCCACTTTCCACCATTTTATGCTTATATTCTAATCTGGATTCACTGAATTAACATGGTATTTTATTTACCATTTTCTGTTCTAGGAAACACTTATACAGGACATAAACCAAGAGTAAAGCTACAGTGGCACTCTTTATCTCGGCAAAATAGGATAGTCAAGAAAAATGTACATTGCAAAATGTGAAAGAGGACAGGTTAATTAAAAAAAACCCAAAACCAACCCAAAACCCCCAAAACCACACCTTAGTCTCAATACTAGCCACTTATAAAGCATTACACTGGAATTCCCAGCCTCTTTGTATACCACATAACAGAGTGCCTAGTTATCCCAAATGCCTTGGTCTGATGTCTGTACTTGGTCTGAAGTACCAGCTGACAGAAACTAGTTGTTTCTGACAATAAAGGAACACAAATCAGGCATTTCCTAATTCATAATTACTCAAATAAAATTTGTCAAATTAACAATTAATATCACATGACCTATGAGGATCCTTTAATAACATTTCACACTTACAAACTTCCAAAAAGAAAAATCCTTCAGTGAATTTGTTATAATAGTGTTCCAGAATTCCAAAGAAAATCCTGGGTATCAGACTGAAGCCATCCATGAGAACATCTGACAATTCAAAAAAATCCCATCTGACACCTACTTTTCTGCCCACCCCACCAAGAGCATTGCATTTAGCATTAGTAAGAAAAGCTGGTCACAGACAAAAGAGTCTGGTAAATATATGGGAAAAAAAACATGAGGAAACTAATACCTAGGAAAAAATGTAAATGTCTATTCCGTAGTTCTGAAGATTTATTAACTATGCTTTATGGCTAAAGCTGGAATACCAACTCAAGGTATAAAATAAGCGGAATCGAAGGCTACATATACACCAGTGCAACCCAATATAAAAGTGACTATAGAGTGAAACGGTTGGTGCAGAGGGTCCAACATTCACACTGTACGTGTGCCAGGTATTTATTTTGTACTAGCTCTTGTCTGGTTTCATGGAACAAAAGTCCACTGACAGCTGGGCAAAATCTCCTGGCATAATGTCATCCAAAAGCAACCTAGTTCATGTGCTTCGAGACCACTTTGAAATGTGATTCAAAGAACATAAAAGAGTGTTTAAGGAGATTTGCTTCAGAAGTGAATTCTTGATCGGAATCAAAACATTATTACAAGACACACGTTAGTACTAAGGAGGCACGTTCCTTTAAGCATCGGTCCTTTGCAAGGGCACTTAAAGGTTTTTATTTTCTGGTTAACAAAATCAAATCTAGTAAGAAAGGTTCAATGACTACAAGTTTGTACATTAAAAAATCCTGACTTTAGAAAGACATATAATGAACATACATTAGAAAAACGGAGATACCTGATTAGCAGGAAGACAGCTGCTGGAACAACGAATAGGAGGTAAATTATCTTGTCTTTCATGCAGTGTGTCTGTTCTCAGGAACTGTGGTTTCTTATCATCTTCACTCATTTCTGTCACCCAGCTCTGAAAATAAATAAATAATATATCTGTACCTTAAAGCAGTAGAGCAGATACAGTTCATAGTCTACAGCGACACTAACAACTTTCCTTATAATGCACTGCTCTTAATGGGGAAAAGTAATCATGACAAAAAGCAATTGTGCTTTTTTGAATAAAAAGTAAACTAAAAAAAAATCTGTAGAGTTAAAATGGGCATTAAAGATTCACTGACATTAATTCAAGAAAATAAGAAGAAAAACCCCAACACAATCCTTCGATCATTTCTTCATTTAATCAAATAATTACATTCTACAATGCACAAGAAGAGGAAGATTGATACATCAGCATTATTATACTATTGACCATTATAAATTAAGAGTTATACTGTACCATCAGTTCACCGTTAATTGTTTCCCATTCTTCAGCTGTGAAATCAGAAGCTGTGGCTGCAGGCTTATCTTTTCGAAGAGCTCGGCTCATTGGATCTAAATGCTCAATACGCTTTTCACAAAACAATGTAAGTTCAGGATAGCATCCCTCTTCACCAGATCTTTAAAATGCAAAGATATAAAAGTTACAAAAAAGAATTAAACTGCACTGCGTCCTCCATACTTCTCTCCTGCAGAGGCCTGTTTTCCTGTTACAACTGAATTCTACTATCACCTAATAACATTTTGATCAGAAAATTCCAGTGAGTTAACCTTCAACCAGTTTCCAATGGACACACATACAGTTAAAAATTGTCATCAGAGTGCTCATAAAGAATGTTTGTGTCATTTTCAACAGAAGTTAAACAGGCATGGCATCTGAAATGACCACAAACAGTCAGGGCGAGATGGCTTCATGACAATCAAAATCCAGCAGCAGCATTTGAAAAAAACCTGGCACTGAGTTACTCAAACCTTTTGGATGGTTAAAACAGGACTTGGATTTCTAGCATTATCATTTGGACACCTTTAACATGATCACTTTAACTTTTTATTTTAATTTTTAAATTAGAAAGTCAGAAAGAGGTTCAGGACAAATAAGAGCATTTAGGTATGGGTTCCTTCAAATTTTACAGAACAGGAATATAATTAGTAATGAATTCAAGAAAATATAATGTTTACCTTAATATTCTGAGAATCTTTTCCAGGTGTTTAACATCTGTGCATTTTTCAATGAACTTGTAGTCCAGATGACCAATAGGTATCTGATATGTTTTAGTGGTTCCTTGGTCCAGGAAAAATGGTACTGACTCATCACCCATAACTGAAGGCAAAAATTTAAAGGCAAAAATGTAGTGATTCTGTAGGCACGCACTTACATTTTCAAGCAATGCTAATTTAAGGAATAACCCTGCTCATGCTCTGAAATACTACTCTGTTATGCAAGCAGACCTATTGCCACAAAAGAAAAAAAAACAGATTTGAAGACCTGATCACACAAACTGTTCTAGTCAGAGGTTTAGTGACGAAAGTATGGTTACATACGAGCTATAATTGGAAAAAGAATATGTACAACTCTACCACTCCTGCAAGGCAGCACAATTCAGAAAGATTGCTTACAGAAAATTTGCCAGCTTTTGCCTACCACATTATCTATTTTTCTTTAAACACAATATGGTATTACCTATTTTAAGCATGTGTAGCGGGGATGAAGAAGATGGTGCAGGACACTATTTTTTTCAGAGGGAAAATGTTAACCAACTCAGTGTATCTAATGGAATGATAACCTTTGCCTTCTCTGTAGCCAAAATAAATCCAATTGTTTGTCTTTCCTCACTAACTGCATTTTCTGAGCCTCCGATTCCGTTACTGTGCTAATCCGAATCTTTTCCGGGAAGTCTGTAACTGATGAAGTGAGGTGTTCAAACCGGACACTTCCTGTCTCCTTGTACCTTTGATCTGGTTATCTGCATCTTTTTCTATTTTGATTCCAAGCTCTAAGGAGCAGAAATTCTTCTTTTTTTCCCCCCATGCTACACACAGTGCTTAAAGTGATCAGTTATTTTTAACAAGTATGATAAGGGCAGCTAGCTAGGATGTGATAACAACAATGTATGGGTATAAACCCAATTAAAATGTGTTCTGATGCCTAGCATAATTACACATATTAATTTGTAGTTGCAGAAAAGTTGCAGACAAGACACTGTCACTTGAATAATAACAGGTCATAATTAGGTACTGCATAAAGACAGGATTCTGCCCCAAGAATTTACAGTTTCAGTACAGGAAAAGAAACAACGTGCATGGAGAGACAGACAAATACAGGAAATAATTAGACAGGAGTAAAAAGTAAGAGAGGCACTCATCACAAAAATGCAGTATTTCCTGCCGTTTCAGTATTTCCATAAACGTTAGGCAGTTCCCTCGAGCGCGCAGCGCTGCCGTCGGTAACGCAGAGGCCTCGGCTGCGCGGGGGCACGGCCACCGCGACGGCCGCTCCTCTCCTCCGGCCAGCTCCCCGAAGCCGCAGCGCCGTGCCCTGCTTCGCCAATACGACTTTCACTCCCCCGGCATTTACCTTAAAATCCCACACCAAAGGCTCCCCTCACACCACAGCCGGAGCCGCGCCGCCGGCCCGTGCCTAGCAACTGTTGCTATGTACAACATGGCGGCAGGCGGGAAGGCGAGCGGCAGGGAAGCGCGGACGCGGTGCTGTCCCCCGCCGTGACCCCTTGCGAGGCTCCCACAGAGCCCCCCCGAGCTCCAGCAGCGACACTGGCGTCTTGTGGCGGACCTCAACACCCACCTGCTCGGCGCCACGCTGTCTCCGAGAGACGGACGCGTCCCGGCCCTCGCCTCAGCCGGGGCACACCCGCGACGCGCTGCCCGCCGCGCACGCGCAGCTGGGTCTCAGTGGCGGTGAGGCGTCGCGGCCGGCGCTGAGGAAAGCGGCGGGACAGGCCCTGCCCCGCCCCTCGGGCTGGCGGTGGGGGCAGAAATACGGCAGTGGATGGTGTAGTTTTAATAAAACAGCACCCGTTTGTTTTCAATGCGGTATTTTATTTAGCCTAGGACAGGCAGCTCCCCTCCCGGCACTGTTTTCTAAAGCAGGTCTGCACCCTTTCCTCACGGCAGCAGGTGCTCTTTACGTTGTCTGGCAGGGAGAGGTGTCCAGCCTGCCCGCGCTGCAGCCAAACCGATTCCTTCCTCGCAGTCGGCCTTTGGTAGCACTGGTCCTGCCGCCTCTTCAGCGGGCAGCTCTGGAGCTCGCCCTTCTGAGCAGCCATGCCAATCGCCAATCCCTCGTTTCTATTGCACAGGTGTCAGGTGCATGCTATGCTTGCCCATCTGCTGAACAGACGGATAGCAACTGCGTAGTAAAAATACTACCATTTACACTTGAGGGTATCTGGCTTCCAAGGAAAAACTTAGATAAGAAATGTCTTAACAGCTGTGATGAGATAAAGCACCTAAGAAAATCTTAACCGGGTTAACAGCTCCAAACCAAAATCTCAAGAATGCTTTTTTTGTCCCCTAAAATGACCCACTGGAGTTCACTCATGAGCCAGCACATGGCCATGGAGTCTGTAACAGATACCTTATGTATCAATAAGAGTTAAACACATTACCTTAACATTAACAGCACGGTTAGCACCATCAAATTTGAGATCTGGAAGCACTTAAAGAGGCTAAATCAGCCACAATCCAAGAGAATTTTGTAGTACTTTAGTGATAAGGATATTTTAGTATTACTTCACACATATTCCAAACAGTACAAAACAACCACTTTGATCTTCTTAGTACAGACTCCTGAGGAGTCATCTGAAATGCAAAACACCACGCTATTTTAGTTTCGGGATGCTACCGAAATTATATTTGTAGCACAGACCTAATTCCTTCCTTGAGTACAACCATGTCAAGAAGCACTTTGGGAATTTCTGTCTACACATTGCTTCTTAATGTTTACCTTGCCTCCCTCCCCTCTTCTTTTCTGAGAGATTATTTTTTTGACACTTCCTCCACAGCTGGGTGCCTGAGTTGGGTGCTCTCAAGTCCTTTGAGATTTGCTCTTTTGAAATCCAGGTCTGTGTTTCAGACCTAGCCTTGTGTAGCCTTCTATTTATTTTCAGTAGAATTTATTCAAACCACAGTTATTTTATGCAGTTCATAGGAGTCCAAATAACATTTAACAAAGTTAAAATGCAAATAAAGTTTAGATGAAAGCTATGAAACACGGTTTACTCAAAAAATTCAGTACCATGGAACTTAAACAGCTACATACTCTGACTACAATTTAAACAACAGCTTTAGAAATCTATTGCTGGAAGACAACATAGACAAAATTTAGTATTACAGTAAACTTTAATATTTCAAATCTTAAAACATAAGTAAGAGTATGCATTTGTATACCAATGGATTTACAGAGCAAAGTTATCAGAAAGACTAAGCTGCAGCATGAAGTCACTCTATCTTCAGCAGGTATCATCGGGCATCAAAAACCACCACTGGAATAGTGCAGTTAAAGGAAAAAAAGTGATCGAAAAAAGATCAGGGAGAAGAAAGATTGGGGAGGTGGATGGAAAAAAAAAGAGACTGTTTGAAGTCCCAACTACATAAAAGCATTTCAAAACTCATCTTTCATTAACCCCACAACACTTTCCTTTTCTTAAAAGGTTGAATAATATCAACTATTCACAGTACGTCACCCAGCAGAGATCACAGCTTATTGTATTTTGCCTAGAAAATGAGAAAAAGAGAGAAAATGCCAGGAAAGAAAACAAGACCCCTGATCACACTGCAGAGATTTCCCTATAGTACTCTGCTTTACTGTATCGATTTTTGGCCTTGAAGGCCAAGGCCTTCTTACCTAATTACTCAAACCTTCCATTCTGTTTCCCTTATATTCTTTGTTTCTGTCCACAGCTTCCCAAATGCATTCAGGTGCCTGTCTAAAAGGATACATCTTTTTGTCCTTTTCTTGTACATTATTCTGTAGCCACATTCTCTGCATCTGATAGGATCTCTTGCCTTTATTTCATTTTCCGTATGACATTCTGATGTGGAGGAAGAGAAAGGGGGGGGGTGTACACAAAACCAGCACTGTTAAATGCATAGATAATTTTCAAAAGCAGTAACAGTCAAATTCCTATTTGTGGCAAACAAAGCATAATAAGAAATAATTGTGGTGAATTTGTATCACGAGCTGAATGATACCAAGGCACTGTGCAAAAAAAAAAAAATTGGCAAGTTTCACTTGTGTTAAGATCAAACAGGATCTTGCTAAACAATCACCAAATTATTACTGCACAGAATACATTCCACTCTTGATACTAGTTGATGTCTACTTATGACAACTTCAGCTCAGCCCTCCAAAGCCTCAAGTTTATTTTCTTAAAAGACAAAATATTTCAGAGATTCCTGAAGTGATGACTCAAAACAACCAATTTTTAAGTTGCTGACTTACCTACAGGTGAGAGAGAATTTGACTACTGCCGTTCAATACAAGCTGAGTGACCATACAGCATTTTCAAAAAAACTCTCCGAGATGCACTAAATAGAAGGTCCACCATCTGTACCACAAGCAGACACTTAGAGAAAGCATCCTCTAGAGATGGAGGACCTCCACACAGCAACACAAGCTCTAATGAATTACTTCCACATCGCTGTCCATATATACCCCATATATGTAGTAACATCGGCGTGCAAAGCTTTACAGAACATCAGGATCCACACTGCAACTATTTGTATTTATGTACTCTTCAGTATAATGATTATGCATTCTTCATTATTAAAACACACACAAAAAAAATCACTTATGTCTTTTCTTTACCTCCGCAAATGTAAATCATCGGCTGCTGCTTTGGAGGCTGAACATCCTTCTGTGAATCCATGTTCTAAACAAAAAACATACAACATGCATACCAGGTTTTAAAATTATTTTTTCAAGGCATACACAATCATTTCAATATCTCAATCTGAAGCTAACAGAAGATGAAAAACTTCCTTAAAAGTAAATACAAATTAATTCCATCTGTATTTGATACACGGGACATTGGATAATTCAGGTTGGAAGAGATTTCAGAAAGTCATCCAGATCAACTTCTCAAAAGCAGAGTAACATCAGGTTTCTCAGAGCTTTACCAATCTGGTATAGAAAACCTCCAACGATTGAGATGGCACAACACTATCTATTAAACAGGTTTTTAAACATTAAAGCCCAATGAATAATATTTTCTTTCCTCCTTCCTGTAAGTATTTACTTGCTGGAAACATAAAAATAAATAATTTCTCATGTATCACTCACATAACAACAGGACTATCATAAACAAGATAAGCCTTGTTATATTTTTTCCACTCTGATCCAACAGTAGCTAACCTGGTCTATCTTTGCATTGATGCAAGGGATTAGAAGTCCTGAGAAGACACTGTAGGGAGAAGAGTAATAGGAATTTAAAAACAAAAAAACCAACGAGGGGCCAGAGAGAAGAAATTCCACCCTCAAAATCCTAACACAGGTGTGTATGATCACCAAACTGATGAAGAGTTTGATAACTCAGTGGTATTCTTCAAACACCTCTTAATGCCCTATTATGGTTTTGATTGTTCAGACTCATTTGGAGTTAGGTATTCCTTCACAGCTTCAGGCATATAAGTTACATATACTCCACAAACATTCTACCAAGTATCTACCAAGTACTACTTTAAGTAATCCTATCCTAAGATGTAAATATGGTTGCAATCATAAATGTTAAGGTTGCTGCTGTAAGAGATAGTAAACACTTTTTTTTCCACCCAATGCAAGTCAAGAGTAGAATGTGAGTATGTCCTTGTATTTTGAGGTTGCTGTTTTCTGTGTTGCTGTTCTGCCTGACATAGAAGACAAGAATTCCTAACCCTTATGCCAGTGAATAGGCTTCATGATGCTTCTTTATGAGCATGACTCTTGGATGCTTTTGCTTAATATCACAGGACAGATTATTTCCCTGATCTTCACAGTTTGTTTCAGTATAAATTCAACTGGGAAAACCAGGGTCTTGAAAACAGAAGGATAGGCTTGACAGAAACAGTTTATCCTTTATTCAAGGGTCTGATCAGCACTTCACAAACAACCTTGTTAAAACTCCCATTATGCCATTCCATTTGAGACAACTGGAAGTAATTCATTAAACTCTCCAGCTTTCAAGTAAGGTTTTGCTCTACCATAACCAGAGCAGCACCTTAACCCACACACGTTAAGAGTTTTTTTATGCAAGCACATTATAGTAAAAAATAAGGAGTCATCCATTAGCACTTGAAAACAGCAGCGTCTTCTAAAACAGAAAGCTGAACTACGGAGGACCACAGTTGTAGCTAAATGAGACGAGTTGGTGCTGCTCGTGCACCAAACCGATCCTGCTGCTGAAGACAGCAGTGACCTGCAGGTATGCTTTGCAGGGAGGTGCGGTGGTTTGGCCGGCCTTCACGCACCCTGCGGCTGTAAGTGCCGCCACGCTGACAGACAGCGGGCACACGCAGGCACCCACATGCATGGGGTGCAACCGTGACCTCCCGCGAAGGCGTGGGGCACCGGCCACGCTACCGGTACCGAGAGGGTACTGCACGTACCCGTAAGACAGGCAAACCCGCACCTTCACGTCCCTCTCAGAGTCCTCGAAGGAGGGAGGGAGGAAGGGAGGGAGGGAGGAAGGGAGGGAGGGAGGGAGGAAG
>VZSC01010601.1:127345-140835 GCA_013398225.1 Steatornis caripensis
GGGGGGGGGGGGAAGGTTGCCGAAGGGGAGGGCACCAAACGTGCCAAACCTCACGCACGGGAGCGGCGCTTCTTCGTTTCGGCGTTCCCTTGGAAAGCTTCCACTTCCCTTCTGGGGGTGTAGGTGTTGCTTTGAGAGTCATGCACGACGGTTTTCACATCTCGCACTCGGGTCTGACGTTGGTCTGGTGGGGGGAGAAAACTGGAAGCGTAAGGAGAAAGAGCCAGAAAAACGAGAGATAACCCGGGGCAAATGTTGTATAATACCCAGCGGAAGGGGGACACAACGGTTATTTATTCGGCCGTTCCTCTGTCCCTGTGTGGCAAGCGCCGGGGCTGCTGCTGCAAGGCCCGCCGGTTCCCCGCCGCCGGCAGCTCCCCCGCCTGCCCGGAGCCGGCAAGTAGGCGAGCTGTGCAGCCCCGCATCAGCTCTACCGAGCTCAGGAGAAACGGGCGCCCAAGGCCCCTGGTTTTTGCCTTATTTATTTTTTTTTTAATATGCAGGTTAACGCTTTAGTTAACGGCAAAATCTAGGCGACATCACGGGGCGTCTCCCACCTGACTGACAGCTGATTCAAAGGAGACGATCGCTGTTTTGTTCCTGGGCCAAATGTACTAAATAACTCGAATTAATAGGCACCCTTATAACTCAAAGCTTAAAGGTGGTGGTGCGGATAAGGTTCATTAAGTGTGAACGCCTTTGGCTGGCTGTGATCAACCAGAGTTTCTGAAGCCGTCCCTCAGCCCTGGCGGCACACCCCCGGCAGGGAGCTGAGAGGGCTCCCGCAAAGGCGGGAAAGCCTCAGCCTCACCAGGCACCTGAGAAGAAGCAGAGCGGGGAGGAAGGAGGCAGGGGCGCTTTTAATGGTGGGCTGAGTGCGGCGGAGTGGCCCCGCAGCGCTGGAGTATAAAGCGTGAGAGAAAGGCGAGCCTCGCTGGTGTCTTCCCGTGTTCTGCAGGAGCGAGCTCCCCCGTTTGGTGGAGCCGTTCTCCTCAGGCTCCCACCCCGCCGACGCCCTGCCCTCCCCCTGGGGCGGCACCGCTCTCCCGAGGGCCGCAGCGCGAAGCGGGCGGGGGAGGCAGTGGGGCAGCGGTTGGTAAGGGCGGGTAGTTCAAATCCAAGCGAGGGAAAGCAGCGGTAGCTACACACGAGGAACCGGTGTGGGTGGGGAGAAGTGAAGCGGCTCCTCACTAAGGGCAACAGGCCCCGGAGGCAGGCGGCGAGTTGCTGAGGCGGCAGGATCCGCGTTCTCTCCAGCCAGCCAGGGAGGGGAGTTCCTCGCCTTCACCCCTTCTCAGGCAGCCCCGCCGAGCGCCTCAGCTGCACTCGGTGTTGGGGGCCTCTGGGCTCTGTTTCCTGTGCCTAGCGATTTGCTAGATGAGGAGGTGAAGCTGTTGCTTTGCTCGTGTCCAGCATCCCCGGAGACTGAGAGACCCTCGGGTGCTGGTCCCTAGGTAGCCGTCAACAATCGTCATCGCTGGGTAATTACAGTGATTGCAGTGAACGCATGCATAGACCAACTGAAAACTGTCTCAGCTGAGTAATGTTTCTCTTACACCTCTCTCTTTCCTCTCGACATCCTTTCTCACTCTAGGTTATCAGTAGTGGTAAACAATACTTTGAATACAGTACCTTTGCTTTGGAAGATCTCGAGTTGCTTCACAAATTAGGGTAAGTCACCTTACAGATAGGATTTAGCTATGCCGTCTTCAATATTAATACCTTTGAAAGTATGAATGACTTCTCTGGTTTTAGATCTGGGTGCTCACAGAGCAAGAGTCTTCAGGTGGTCGGTTTTACTGCAGTTACCCGTTTAAATAACAGAGAAAACACTATTGTATCACCAAAACTTTGGCTTAATCTGTTTTGCTAACAATGGTGAACGGTGACAAACAAGGACAGAAAACATCTTGATCAAGGCATAAATGTTCAGTGTGTGTTACTGGGGAATGTAAATTAGTATGGGGAACCATTGTAACTCTATCCTAGGACTCCTGTCTAAGTTATAGGCACCATTGACATTGCCTTCTAGTAACTAATGTCTTTATCTCTTTAGGACAGTCGGTTAGGCTACGCTTGTCAGAAATTATTCCTTGTCTAAATGTCTGAATCCTCTCCTTAATTTAGTTTGGATCTCTGACTATGAAATATTTTGTTCTGTAAACTGCCAGAAAGCTTGCTGTTGACTTGTAGATCATTTTGAGAACTACAAAATTAATAACAGATATGAGAAATGTATAGAGCGCAAGTATCTGCACTCAGCAGATATGGATTTTATTCCTTCCTCTGTAACTGACTTGCTGTGTGACCAGTCTTTTCTTCCCTGCACGCCTGTTTTATCTAAACCAAGGTTAACAATGCTTTCGGAAATTACTTCGAGATGCCCAAATGAAAAGGGTGTGATGTTATGTATCAAACCTAGTAGGTGAAACTTTTCTCCTGATAAAAAAAGAAGTGCTTATAAAACACTAGTCAAGTCGTAAGAGGTTTCATTAGGCAATGTAAGTAGCATCTCATTCTGTTATGAGATGTTGAGCACCTCTTAAAGGCTTTCCCTTCTGTACTGTATTTGTAAAATGAGACCTTCTGTTAAATTGAATCTTAACTTGCACAAGTATAGTTTTTAAAAAAATTAATGCGCATACAAAACTGAAGTGTATACTGGGATTGCTGTAAAGAAGTATAATGGATATTGTTCACTCAGTGTCTGTATTGCAGTGGCTTCCGTCTAGTTTTTTCAAGGCTGTCCTGGCAAAATCAATTTAATAAGCTCGCAGCCTCCTCCTGCTGGACGTTAGCGTATTTACAGCAAATTTTTGGCTTTTCCTTGAGCTATCAACATTCCTTTAACTCTGCTATTCTGATCTCCCCTGCGGCTGCAAAAACTTGTTTTGCTGTGATTTTATGTTACTTGAAACACAAGTTTGCTTAAGTTATTCTATACTGTAATTTTTTAAATTTCCTCTCCTCTCAACTGTTTGTAAGATTAGATAGTTTCTCCCATGGAATGTCTGAGAAGGAAACTGCAAATGTGAGTTTTCCTTTTGTTTCTTCAGCACGCTGCCTGAAAGATAAGTTTCTAAACCTGCAATCCTGTGTGCTTTTGTTAAATGTGTGGTTATTTTGACTGTGTTTAAGGAAAATATTGTATTTTTAATGGTAAGTATGGGCATTTTTTGTTTTGTGGGATTGAGATTTTTGAATAGCTGTCTCTAAATAGCATTCAAAATTTAAATCTCTGTCCATCAGCATTTTTGGCATCCTGGCAATGTTTGCTAACTAACTGCAGTTCAACAAAATTCAGCATAGCAAATAGAACCTCTAGTCTTTTTATAGATAACACAAAGATAACACCCTATTTGTTAGTACAGGTCTCTTACAGGTCTTCCTCCTTTCACAAAAAAAGCTATGCTAATGTGGTTCTCCACTCATAGTGTGAATAATCAACTGAAGAGCATCAATGTACTAGATGGAGACTCTTCATACCTTTTTCCTGTCTTTTTTAAAAATTATTTTCTAGTTCATGACACAGCATTTTCAGCCTATTGCCTAAAATATTGAGAAGTGATGCAGATGAAACGCTAGATGCTACTTGGAGTTGATCCTGTACTATCAAGGAAGCTATCCCTAATTCATGTAATAACTAGCGTAAAGTCATACCCTCATGTTTCCCATTTGCGCTGTCATTTATTTCACCAAGTAAAAACAGGAAGAAGGAAAAAGCAGTGAGGGAAAACAAATGTGAAAGTAACGTACCAGTAGAGGTGAATGGGAGAAAGCTGGCCAGACTTCAGTGTTTGTCATCTTCTTGGAATTGTTTTTGCATACTTTTATTTCCTGGAAGAATTTTTCTCAATTATGTGAGTGGATTTTTTTTTTTTACATCTGTTCGATTTCATGCTGATATTAACATGATTCTATAGGCCTTTATGCCAAGGTCTTACAGTCTGCTCCTTAATATTCTGTTCCTTTTGAACTTCTATATGTTGCTGTCTCTTCACAGTAGAAAACAAAAAAAAGTGCTTTCCCTGTTGCAATGATCTTATAAAGTGCCTTCAGTGTGGGTTAAAAAATGCTAATTAAATGACCCAAGATCATCAAAGAATAGTTTCTCCCACTGGAAATTTGCGTTCCTGCTGCTTGTATTTGGTGGCTTAGGGCTTGACTAAGTCAGGAATGTTGGGATATTAGTAATGTCTTAATACTTGCTGTTTAAGCCACCTTTAAAGATTCCTATTTTTGTCTGTTCTGAAGATTCAATTACTATTTCAAGGCTTATGTTCCAAAATACCAGTTCTAGAGGCCAGTAGCATATCCCAGTAAAAGATGCTGATTCAAGCTTTGAAAGTTTTGCAATGTTGATGTGAACGACGATGGCTTCTGTGAGAACAGCCGGCATTATTCATAACATCTTTTATACAGTTACCACGTCTTGTGTGTAGAAAGCAGTTACTTATTGCTGCTCTGGTTAGAGTGAAGAAACTCTGCCATGTATGAATGGCAAAAAAGTAAGCCTGTATTCTTACCTCTCTAATTTAAATGGGTGCATCAGTGGCTTGGAACTTCTCTAGGAAAATATATAGTAGCTCTTAAAAACTTTTATACTTGCTAAGTTTTAAATAAACTTTCTTTCTATGTACATGGTGAGAGGATGTATAGTCAGTCCATCAGTTTCTGTAAAGTATAAAGCTTCAGAACACTCAGTTGACGCACAGAGCTGAGCAAAAGCAGAGAGCTTCTTTACAAGATAACATTTACGTCTTAAGGCAAATAAGAATGCACTGTTCACTTTGTAACTAGAGGTCAAATTTTATTCCCTCCAGGGACTGTAGGTATCTAAATAATAGAGAGACCTGTAGGCTTGTCACTTCATGATTAATCCTCTCATTTTTCTTAAGGAGAAAATGCCCTTTGTCTAAACTCATCTATTACCAGAGCTTCTGCTAGTTCTTGAGGACTGAACTGTCAGTGGTTAGATGAACCAACAACACAGTGCTAATAAAAATCTTGGTCCTACTGAAATGAGAGGGAGTTTTGTCACAGATTTCAGGACAAATGAGAATCTAGTTGCTGGGTTGCTTGTTTGAAGCATTTTTTTTCCTTGGATGAGGATTGACAGATCAATTAGCCATCCAGATGTATGTTTTCATTTGCTTCACTTATACTATAATATGCATTTTAATCACTCGTTCACCATCTACTTGATTGTAATTTGTCTTTGTGTTCATCTATAAGCACTGTTTCTACCAAGACTAATGAAAATACTGTTGTCATGGCTGCTGGCTTGATAGATTTACAAAAGGCTTTCTCACTAATCTGAGGGTCTTTTGGTGACTACTTTTGTTGTTTGTTTCAGAACTAACACTGATATCTTCATTTACAAAGTCAAAGTGACAAGCAGAAGATGTCAGACAGTCATTCAGTAATGTTCAATATTCTTAAAAGAAATAGATTAACATCTCCCAGCAGGAATTTTAAACACTCCAATTTTAAAGACACATGTTGCACTTCAGTTTTTCTGGACAGCAGCTGCAATGACTCAGTAAAAGATTCTGAAGTAGAACATAAAGAAGCACTGAGTGTAACAAGCTTATCATTGCTACAAGAGCACATTCATCCAAGTGCCCTCTTTCCCGTGTCATCTATTGAAAATGAAATGAATTCTATTTCCTTATCAGAAAGAAGAGAAGCAAATAGAACTGTAGATTTTTTTGAAACTCCTAAAGTGAGTAGAAAAGGCTCCTCACTACGCAGGAGGCTGCTTTTATCTAAGAATGCTCCAGCTGGCATAACTGTAGGGTGCTGTGAAAGACAAGCTAGCTCTTCAGAAAGCAGCAGGAAAAAAACATTTTGTGTTTGGAGCTCTGAAGAAAAACTTTCAGAAACGGCTTCAGATTCTCTAAGAGATAAAAGTTACAAACATCTGACAGCTAGCACTTCAAAAACTGAGGACTCTAATCCTGATTGCCCAAAACGGAGACTTTCCTTTTCACAACAAAGGACTTCTACGCTAGATGAGTCCAAATGTAAGGACTCCTTATTGCTAGAACCAGAATGTTTATCTCCAATTCAGTGTAAGGATGTTATTGTTAGTAATGCTAATGAATTCAATGAAAGTGTACTTATGAGTGTTAGTGACGGGTTGCTTAGGACTTCTACTTACAGTGTGTTACCTGAAGGCAGTGAGGGTAAGTTCCTGACTTCTGTCAACAGTCTCATAGAGAACTTTAACTTTGAACTACGCGATATAAACTCTCCCCCTGCTAAGCTGACAAGTTACCCAGATCTTTCAACACCTGAGGATAGTGGATATAACTCACTTCATTTGGACAAATCAGAAGACTCATTGTTTGATCATGAGGGATCTTTCCGAGAGTTCTTCCAAAAACGTAAAGAAGGTTCCAAAATTCTGGATAGTAAGAGACAGACAAGAAAACTTGAACGAGTTAGAAGGTTGTCCACTCTTCGGGAGCAGGGCTCGCAGTCAGAGACAGAAGATCATTGTGGCAGTCCTGCTTCGGCATGTATGTTAACAGAAGAGAGACACTTTGTCAGTGAAGACCGTGCAATAGTTTTAGAAGAACATAGTAGTGGAGACCTAGCTGTAAGTCAAGGAGATCTCTCAAGAACTCCAGCTCTGAAAATAGTTCATGAAATTTGCTTGCAAAGACAAAGATCAGACCCAAATCAAATATCAGAGAATATTGATGGAACAGAAATACTTGCATTAGAACATGTTCTTGCTGGACTTATTGGCAAGAAAATGGGCCTTGAAAAATTAGATATTTTAACAGAATTAAAATACAGAAATCTAAAACATGTTCTTGCTATAGTTTTAGATGCTTTGACAGTGGAAAGTCTATGCAGGTGAGTACTACTGCTTTTTTTTTTACCACCAGAAAAGGTGAAAATATGTGTTTTTGCAAATAAACAGGAATAACTTCTGGAATAGCAAGTGTTGTCAATAGAATTTGTTTGTTTCTGGGGAAATTAAAAAGTTTTGTCACTATTAACCAAGGGACTCTGTGTAGTTCTAAAAATATGTGTGGGGAAATTAAAAACCAAAGCAAACAAACAAAAAGCCAAATGTGGGAATTAGTAAACTTAAAACTAAATCACAGTACTTGTACATTTAAAAATCTATTAAAAATTTATTTAAGCCTAGAAATTGACTTCTCATTACAAGTTCCCCAATAATGCATAGTACTCGCATTTTCTAAATTTTTTTCTTGTGTATTTAATTTCCTCGCTTATTTCTAAGCACAAAGATGCTCAAATAATTTTGCTTCATGAGTAGCATTCTAGATTAATTTTTAATCAATAGAAACTGCCACTTATTTCAAAAAAAATCAAGAACGTCGTGTGTTAGTTACAAAGGGAATGGGGGAATAGGTGGGAGTATAAGGGCATGGATGTTTTCAGAACATTTAACACCCAGAAATCTGACTTCAGTAACAAACTTAAGTGGCTTATGTAGAAGGAAGAAACTTACTTAATTTTGTAAGTCAAAGATATGATGTGTTTTTTATACTGCGATTGTTCGCTAGACTCTTCTATTACTCTGTACAGTGGTTCATAAGAGTACATGAGATCTGTGTTTCAGAATGGTATGCTGAACTCTTGTAGTATATAGCAGTAGTCTGTAAAATGACCAATAGTATATGAAATCATGCAAAAATCTTTAAAAGGTAGTCTTACTATCATGACTTCTGTCATTCAAATGTGTGGCAAAAATATGAAAGTAGGTAATTTTTTTCATTAATTTATTCTAGTGTTTGGAAAGTAAGCAAAATCTGGCGTGAAATCATTGTACAAGATAAAAGTGCAGATAAGAGGAGAAAGTTGTACATAAAACGTCTGAAAGAAGAAGCTGGGGTAAGGTTCGTCTCAAAGGTAATATTTTTTTCAAGTGTAAAAGAAGAAAGAGGAAGCATCTTATAAAGCTACAGAAAGGTAGCTGATAGAGACAGTTCCAACAGGAGTATGTGAAGGATTCTAACAGGACAATGTAATTGCTTTTATTGCTTTTCAACTGTACACAGTGTGAGTACTAGTCTTTCCACCATGTGATACTCTTCCCCACCCCCCTCCTCTTTGAGAATCTTGTAGGATCTCTTCCTCAGCTGATGCTGGCTTTGGATCTTAAACCCTCTTCATACCTTTGTGCCACACTCTTTCTCATTTCCCATCTTACTCTGGTCTGCAGAGCAGTAGAACCCANACCCCCCTCCTCTTTGAGAATCCTGTAGGATCTCTTCCTCAGCTGATGCTGGCTTTGGATCTTAAACCCTCTTCATACCTTTGTGCCACACTCTTTCTCATTTCCCATCTTACTCTGGTCTGCAGAGCAGTAGAACCCACTCCAGACTACTTCCTCACTATGTTCAGGACTGCTTGTGACTCAGCTTCTTCACGGTGTACTTGTTAATGTTGGAGGGACGTATAGAAGTTTTTTAAGGGATATCTAGAAAAGTAAGCATATTATTAGCAGTCTAATTTTTTAGATGCTCCACGTATGTATACACACACACTTCAGTGTAACACTGCTTTAATTGTGACAAAACTTACGTTTGCTCTTTCCATGCTTACTATTGACATGTGTCCTAGTTCAGAAACAGGAGGACCACTAGAGTGCTAAAAGACAGTTGACTTTTTACCGTGCTCATAGGACTTTGTTTTTAATGGTTCCTGTCTCTTGTTCCTCTACTAAACATAAATTTAATGGGAAATACATGAACTATACATAATTTCCTTTTCTAATGTGTTGTTGTGGAGGGAAAACAAGAAAAGCAAAAAACCAGCTGCAAATCCCAAATGAAATACAACCCTGATTTGTTTCCTTTTGTGTGTGTGGTTTTTTCTTTATAACTATAAACTCTCACAGGAATATTTATTGAAAGCTGAAGATGCTGCCACAAGACTTAATGCTCTCAATAGATCTGCTCTAAGGCCCGTTCAGGCTCAAGCCAGAACTCCTGTAGTCCAAACACCACCTTCATACACTGAGCTTACACCCAGGAGATGCAGTTCTGTTCCCCATTCAACTAGTAGACAAGATGAATACGTGAAAGTAGGTAGCTAAGAAACTTTTCACTTTCAATTTTTAGAAAATCTTTGTTTACAAAAACTAAGCAGCTCTTCTCTCCTTCCCCTTGCTACAGGTTGCTAAAACTCTGTTCACTGATGAAGCTCTAAAACCCTGTCCAAGATGTCAATATCCTGCTAAATATCAACTGGTAAAGAAACGGGGACTGTGTAGCAGAGACACGTGTGCATTTGAGTTCTGTATTTTATGTTTGCATGCTTTCCACGGGTCAAAAGAATGTCATAGTTTATCAGCAAAACGGAAGAACAAAAAAGATGCTCTTCCAGGAAGTGCCCAAAGCAAAAGAAATTTAAAAAGACTCTAAATTTGTAAGGCATGTAAGTCCTTAAATTTAATTCCTTTTCCCCTTCTTGTAAATTCCTGATCTTGTTCGTATTCTTCCTAAATATATGCATTTTGACAATCTCATTCAATGTGGTTTTGCTGACTTGTAAAGGTAACTTCTCATGTATATATCTTCATGTAGTATACTTTTGTTTTTGAAAGAAGTGAATATTTTAAAACATTTTATGTCTTGTTTTACCTGCTGTGTAGTAGCTAGGCACTTACTAACACTAATTTTTAAATAAAGTTTAAGTGTAGACTTCAATATCTAGCTTACAGCACCTCATAGATGTTTAAAAATGTGATTCTTGTCTTAATGACAAATTAAATTATTTAAAAGAATTCTTTTAAATGAAATGTATTGTTCATTTTAAATTACAGTGAATGTTTTAAAAATATCTTAGTGTGGCACTAGGTACATATGCAAAAAATACTACCTGTATAAGTGACGATACCTCAAAAGCAATATACTAGTTGTCTGGATTTTGTATCGGAATAATTATTTTGTTGTTCTCTTAGCCTCTGTAATACAAGTCAATGGAATAGTAATTTCTAAGTCAAGCTGATGCTACGTGGATATTCTATTGTACTGTTTTCTGCAGAGTTTTTGTCTTTACTTGAAAACTTCAGGTGATACAGTATATATTCACATATCTAAATATGCTGTTGCATTACCCTTTTTGTGAACTTACCTTTAAACTTACTCTGACTTTACTTCAGCTCCCAGATACTGGATCATCTTCATACTTCTGCTTGAATTAAAGGATTATTTACTGCTAGAGATCATCCTTTCTCTTATCTGTAGATTTGATTAAGGGAATTCACAGATTTTGCTCTTGAACTAAATATACTGATCCTCTACAGAAAAAGAACTCAAGTTGCCTCTAGGACCTCAAATGATTTTTGTGTAGTTGGGGTTTTTTTTAACTCCTAGCAATTGTAAACAGCTTGAAATACAGGCAGCAGAAGCGGACAGAGTACTTGCTCTGTGAAGATACAATATCAGTTTACTTCTCCAATTGCTGTTGTCCTACTTGTCCTTTCAAGGAGTTCATTTGTCACAAGCATCTTGCAGAACACTTGTAGTCAGCTGGTGTTTCTTCCCCACTCCCCCTCTGATTTTGTCCTATGTGTTATATTCGTGATGTTGTAACTTCACGGTGTGTATTTGTAGGCAAGCCTTATCATTAAGCTATTTAAAAAGTAGTCTGATAAAAACAAGAGCTTTCAGCTAAGTGTAAGCTGTGTATTTGCCTCTATTGGTATTTATTCACATATCACTTTATTTTTATTGTCTGAAAATTACAGATAACTTCTGAGGTTTTTTTTTTTCTTTCCTTAAAATTTGTGAATGTTTAAGACAAATGGACGAGGATAATTCACTTCTGGATGTTTTAGAAACATCACTTCCTATTTCTCATCGCTAACTGTTGTGATTTGTAGCTTGGTTAGTACTCTTAGCATACTTGATTTCTGGGATAGTAGCTCCACATAGCATTTGGAAGGAGGAGGAAGAACATGGTTAGTAAAATGCCATAGAAGTTTTATTACTAACTCTATTAACCAAACGTGGTATCATTAAAGAAGGGATAAACCCAATATATCTGCCAGAAAATCATGTTTATTGCATGAATAAAATAATCAACATGTTTATTCCATACTTGTTCATATTTGCTAAACCTCTGGATTATTCTTGTCCAGGGTTAGGCTGGTAGCACTCAAACTGGAAGACTCAAAGAGGAGTTTATAAAATCTATTCTGAGGGAACAACTGAGGGAAAGGATAGGGAATACAGAGGTTCGTGTGTACATGTATGTGTTCTGGCCTCCCCAGTTCAAGAAACACAGGGAAATACTGGAGACAGTCCAGCGGAGTGCTATGAAGGTGATGAGGGGACTGGAGCATCTCTCTNCGATTCTGTGTATGTAGCTTTGGTTTAGGAAGAATGGCAAGTCATTACAGAGGAGGAGACTGCAACCAGGAAAATTCCTAAATTATTTTATTTGTTTCATATTTGCATTTCCCTAATTGTTTGCAATGTTATGTGTTCAATGTCTACTTAAAAATTAATTTAGTTCAGAGAACTATTGGATTGGTTCTTTCAGGCACAAGGTAACTAATTACATTTTCAGAAACATTTAGTGGTTTCTAATAATGGTTAAACTGACATAATCAAGAACTTTATAAGCAGGAAGTTACATTACATAAGAATCTGAAAGCATGTAGTTTAACCTTATAATAACTTAATTTGGATTAGTTTTGTTTCTTGACATTGAACTATCAAATAAAATAGGGTATGGTAATAACTGCAACGCAGAATAAGTACAGCATGTCAGACTGCTATTGGCATCGCTGCATGTTACCTTTGTTAAATATCAACATACTTTGTCTCTAATATAAAAAAAAAGAAAAACTGAAACTTTAAATGCACACTTGAAATTGATTGGAGAGTTATGACAGATGGTGAGAGGATTTAGCTTACCTTCTAATGTGCAGTACTGCACTCCAGGAATACATGAGGTGCAAGCCTGGTTTTGAAAACTTTAACAATAGTTCTGAAAGTATTTCTGAAACAAGTGCTCCTTTGGTTGGAAAGCCATATGGAAACTCAGTTTAAGAATCAGTTGTTAAGTAGCCCTTCCCTTTGGGGAAAAAAATCTGGTTAAGAGATGTGTGACTTTATCCAAAGGGTTTGCTTTTGCTAAAATCTGAATAATTCAGTGACAATCGGGATGGTAAATTGGTTCTGTATAGATATTATTTGTTTTTAAAGGCAGTATCTTTGTCTACAGTGTTCATCCAACCAGGAGTAGCTTGAGAGGAAAAAATACCTGAATCCTATTTCACAATTGTAAACGTTTTTCCCCCTGTTTTGGCATCTTTAAAACTTTTATTTTCCTTCTAAATCTGCCTCACAAAAATCTCTTCTTGAATCAAATGTCTCATGTTCAGTTAGGTCTATCACAAATGTAGCTATGCTCTGGTGTTCAGGTGAAATGAGTTCTCTGCTGTTGTCCCAGAGGTGGGGGGGGACCAAGAAAGCTGGACTTCTTACCTATGGGTAATGCTCCTCTCTACGACAGTGACGGAGCTTTATGCCCTGACATAAGGGAGAAGTAAAGCAGTGATAAACTTAATGTGTGGATAAAGGATAACATATCTAATAGAACACAAGGTATGTTATAGTTATCTAATAGCCTCTAATAGTTTGAGTGAAAGAAATAAAAACTCATGATATTTGATTGCTTTATTGACAGAAATGAAGTCTTTGGAGTAGGGGAGCAGAAGTAACTTTTTTTTTGAGTCCTTATTAGTATGTTTTTTTCTGCATACTGTATCCCTCAATTAGTCTCCATCAGATACCACTAAGTTATATGAGTCTGGACTTGAATGAAAGAGCAAAGGAGAACCTAGCTTCCTACATTTAAAAAAAACCAAAACCAAACCACCCCCCCAAACCCAAAAAACAGTCCCCCCAAAACAGAACACAAAAACAGTCCATGAGGGTCAGGGAGTTTAGGAATTCATGTCCAGCATCTTTCTTTTTCTACTGGGCTGAATTAATTCTCGGAGATCTGAGTCAGGTACTAACACTTCTAGCTAGCACAGAGAAGGAGGATGCGCAAGTGGTCCTTGGGTAGAAAGGAAAATGGTCAAGAGTTTCCTTAAAATATCCTGCCCATGGTTATTCTTCAGCTCAATAATTTTTCTTACAATTGACAACAGATTGTTGGAAAGGGAGGAGTGAATTGTCTTTCACTCTGGAAGATGGGGATATTGAGATTAATGTTCAAGATAATATTGGGTTTATTTGCTGTTGAAAACCTTGTTTTTTCAATCCTTATGTGCCTTCAGACAGGCATGATCTATAGTGGGAGAAGTGATATTGCCTACAAAGGATGCCCAGAGAATGCTTTTAGATTTCTGAAGATGATGGTTTGAGCCAGAGCTGTGGGTTTAAATTCTGAAAAATAATTCTTAGACATAACCTTTTGCTGCTGACAGATGTTGCTGCAAGAATTGTACTTCATAAATCTTTTTTTTTTTTTTTTTTTTAGCA
>VZSC01010602.1:0-10250 GCA_013398225.1 Steatornis caripensis
CTGCTGATAAATGATGGAAAGTGGCTTGGTGGGCATTTCTGCCAGCTTCGTCAGTACCCTTATTAGGTGGATCCCATCCAGCCCCTTTAGACTTGTGTGTCTAAGAGGTGCAGCAGGTCACTAACCATTTGCCCTTGGATTATGAGAGCTTCGTTCTGCTTCTCATCCCTGTTTTACAGTGCAAACACCTGGTCTTGCTATTAAAGACTGTGGCAAATAAAGCATTAGGTACCTCAGCCTTTGTCACTTCCCTCCGGGCATCCAATAAAGTATGGAGATTCTCCCTAGTCCTCCTTTTGTTGCTAATGTATTTATAGCAACATTTTTTATTGCCTTTTACTGTAGTAGCCAAAATAAGTTCTACTCTGGCTTTGGGCCTTCTAATTTTCTCCCTGCACAACCTCACAAGATCCTGGAGCCCTCCTGAGTTGCCTACCCCTTCTTCCAAAGGTCATAAATTCTTTTTTTTCCCCTGAGTTCCAGCAAAAGCTCTCTGTTCAGCCAGGCTGGTCTGCTTGCCCAACAGCTTGTCTTTCAGCACATGGGGATGGCTGGATCCTGCGCCTCTAAGATTTCCTTCTTGAAGAGTGTCCAGCCTTCCTGGCCTCCTTTGCCCTTCAGGCCTGACTCCCAAGGGACTCTGTCAACCAGGCCCCTAAACAGGCCAAAGTCTGCCCTCTGGAAATCCAAGGTAGCAGTTCTGCTGATCCCCAACCTTGCTTCTCCAAGAATGTAAGAACTCTATCATAACATGACCGCTATGCCCAAGAAGGCCTCCAAGCATCACATCACCCACAAGTCCTTCTCTGTTGGCAAAACAAATCCAGCAGGGTGCCTTTGCAAACAAAAAATTCAGCGGGGTGCCTTCCCTTGTTGGCTCACTCACTAGCTGTGTCAGGAAGTTACCTTCCACACACTCCAGGAACATTCTAGACTTTTTCCCTCCACTGTATTGTATTTCCAGCAGACAGCTGGTATGTTCAAGTCCCCCATGAGAACAGAGGCTAGCAATCATGAGACTTCTCCCAGCTGCATGTAGAATATTTCATCTGTCTCTTCATCCTGGTTGGGTGGTATATAACAAACTCCCACTATGGCATCTGCCTTGTTGGCCTTTTCACTGATTCTTACCCATAGAGACTCAACCTTTTCATCACCATCATCAAGCTCTAGACAGTCAAAACACTCCCTTAACATACAGGGCTACTCTATCACCTCTCCTTTCTTGCCTATGCCTTCTGAAGCCATCCATTGCACCACCCATTGCAGCACAGAAACTCCATCTTTCTGTGATTGCAATTACATCATAGTTTTCCAGCTGCAGCATGGCTTCCAGCTCCTCCTGTTTGTTGCCCATGCTGCATGCATTGATGTAGATCACTTCAGTTGGGCTATTGATCCTACCACCTTTTTTCAGAGAGAAGCCCTAATTCCTATGTGGCTGTTCTCAGGTACTTGGGTGGCTTCTAACACATCATGTATGTCTTTGCTGCTACATGTATCTCCAACCCCTACCCCCACTGAGATGGCTAAAGTGCTGCATGCACTAGTGTAAAAACAATCCAAATTTGCTCCAGTGCCCTCAGCACATCATGGAGCAGACTGAAGGACCTTGCTAGCACACTGTCCCTCAAACATTGGCATACTGCCCCATTGGTGGTGTAGACCAACCTGTGATCAAAAAAAAATAAAATTCTGCTGGTTACACCAGTCACAGAGCCAGATATTGATCTGCTGGGTCTTTCCATTTCTTCCAACATCATTCTCTGCAACTGGAATGACAGAGGAGAACACTACTTGCTCTGATCCCTTAACTGGTCATCCCAAAACCCTGAAGTCTCTTTGGATTACTGTTGCACTTGCTGCAACTTTGTTGCTGCCTCCATGATAAAGCAGTAATGGATAATAATGTGAGGGCCATACCCAGGTAGGAAGTTTTCTTTTCACAACTTTAAGTCAGTCTAGCCTTCTCACAAGACACAAATCCAACTCCTGTATCTGGAAAGGCAAGTTCAGGCATTCAAGTCTTCTATGCCTACTACAGGCAAAATTCCTGAGGAAAAAGTTAAGCCAAAATCTGCCTAAGAATTAGATTTCATCCAGATGTTGAAAAACACAGATATGAGATACTACATGCAAGAAGGTGCCACTTCTTACTGAACAGGCAGTGACTCTTGAAAACCTAAAGGTTGTTGGTTGTTCTTCTGTTGTGGTTTTTCTTTTTAACATAGAAAGACAGATGGACAGATTTTGATCTTGCCTAGTTTTACTCACAATTTTACTGTAATAAGTAAACAAGTCCATTTTCCTCCCCAGACATTTGTGGTGACTGGGTTGGGTTGTAATTTCAGGCAAGAGCTTGTATGAACATGCAGAACCTCTCTCAACACTGCTGAAGAGACAAGCTGCTATTAAGATTCACAGACACATGTCACCCTCCCCAATTACCACTCCAAGCACTGATGGCCACAATACATGTCTTGCAAAGGTTATAGTCAGCATTCAAGTACATAACAAGGAAAGCTAGTTAGAGAGGCAGGGAACATTAATTACAAGTATGTTATGCAAGTATTTAACAACTGAATACCCAAACAGTGGAATATGCGCGCTGACAGATTATCTCTACAATGTTTCTTACGACATTAGATTTTGTTACTGAGCATTCCTTTCCCTAACAGAGAGCAGCAGGGAAGTAGGTGAGACCCCACAGTAGATCTAGTGACATGTCTGTAAGCCAGCATAAAGCACAGTAGGCCAGGCAGACTGCTGAGACGGCACTCTGATGTAGCTGAAGAAACATCTTGCTAAGACCTTGGTGTATCAGAAATATTGTGGCCAGCAGGACTAGAGAGTAATCATCGCCCTGTGCTCGCCGTTGGTGAGGCTGCACCTTGTGTGTGTGCTCAGTTTTGGACCCCTCACTGCAAGAAAGCCATTGAGGTGCTGGAGCATGTCCAAAGAAGAGCAACAAAGCTGGCAAAGGGTCTAGAGCACAAGTCTTATCAAGAGTGGCTGAGGGAACTGGGATTGTTTAGTCTGGAGAAAAAGAGGCTGAGGGGAGACCTCATTGCTCTCTACAGCTAGGAGGTTGTAGCAAGGTGGGTGTCAGTCTCTTTTCCTAAGTAGCAAGCAACAGGACAAGAGGAAATGGCCTCAAGTTGCACCTGGGGAGGTTTAGATGGGATATTAGGAAAAATTTCTTCACTGGAAGGGGTACCAAGCACTGAAATTCACAGCCAGGGAAGTAGCTGAGGACATCCCTGGAAGTATTGAAAACATGTGTATATGTGGTGCTTAGGGACATGGTTTAGTGGTGGACTTGACAGTGTTACATTAATGGTTGGACTCAATCTTAAAGGTTTTTTCCAACCTAAATGATTCTATGATGTCCTCTTACAAAACAGTAGTATGTACTACTTCTGAGAAATAAAGCCAAATTCATCTTTACCTTAGGCAGGATGTATATAAAGATGAAAACCCTAATCACACGTGATCAGTCATGTGATGCTTCCACTTAGAAGAACAACTAACAGTAACTGGAAGAAAAATGTTTTAATATTACTTACAGGAGACTAAGTATACTGTGTTCAGAATGCAACAATCTCCTGCAAAAATAGAAAACATGCTGCAAAAGAGATATTTAAATGTTTTGACTCTGGGAAAAAGAACACTTATACCAAACATTCCCCTACCCCCCTAATAACCACCAATTCCCAGGTTCAAAGTTTTATGCCCAGTAAATCCACTACAGTAAAAGCTCTGTGGTTTTTTTTCCTTCTTCAGCCGTCCACTGATTCTCTCAGTCTCAAGCTATCCACTACCAAATACCTGGATGAGAAAAACTCCATTTCCTATTACTGCAAACAAGAAGGAAATTTGTCCATAGGCAAGCCCAAGCATCTCTGCCGCATTTGCTATTCAGGGACAACTACACAGAACACTTGCCACAGTAATGAAAGCCAGTAAAGTCTTTGTACCCCTCCAAATAAAGCACACAATAAATGAAAAACCCCATTCTACAATACCCTTCTTACCTGCTCCCTCTACAGCCTCTTCTAATCACCATTTATCCTCAGGAAATCCCAAAACAGCTCCCAAGACAGGGGAGCTCTTTATCTATAGCTGGAGAAATCAGACATAAGGATGCCAGTGCCCTACCCAAAACTCATACAGGAAGTCTGTCAGAAAGAAAAGGAAAGGAGAGATTGAACTCAGTTTCCCCGCTACTTGGTGATGATCCTTCATTCTCCATCTGAAAGGCCCTAGGATTCTATGCCAAGGGGCATAAGCACATCAGACAAGCTCAAAAAACATGGACTTCCAAGTTTCAGCTAGACCACAGAACATACAATAGCTTTGTTCACTATGAAAAAAACAGATGTTATTACAGACATCACAAATACGCAAAACACCTAAAAATAAATTGTCAAGAGCATTTTGTGAATAAACACACAGTTCCTACAAGAGGATGTACCCTTCCAATTAAGGAATTAAAGGATGAGTTTTCCTCCTTTTCACGCTTTTCTGCCAGATGCACAGTATGGGGAGAGGGACGGGTTGGTGGGCAGGTAAACATACTTTTATTCTTTACATTCTTTTTTAAAATCTCCTGACATTCTCTTGTCCTTCATGAACTTACTGGATAGCCATCAGACCGTTGGGGTTACTCAAATCTCATAGGTTTTGGAAATAGAAGACTACTTACTTTACACATAATGGTCCCTGCATTGCTTAGTCCCTTAAAGCTTGGTACACCAGAAAGCTATGATAAATTTGCAGGTAATAACTACCTACGAGGCCAAGTGATTGTATAACCCTTTCAAAAGCACACGCATATGGGTTGAAGGTTAAATATTCTGTTCCTACAGCTTCTTAATCACTTCCCCTAAAAAAGTGCATTCAGGAGAAACTAAATTCTCTACTGTTTTTGTCTTTGCTTTCATTAGGTCTGCTTTAGAGTAGATTAAGTAGGCTAGTTAGCAATCTAGTGTTTGCTTTGGCTTCTGCACAATTTAAGTTCAGCATAAACCTTTGCTATTATTTCCCATCTATCTCAAATATCTGCAATGAAAAAGCAGCAAGACTAACAATGGATAATGTTCAGGAAACTATTCTTATGAAGGCAGAAGCCCTATTTGTATGCTCTCAGCTACGGAAAAAACACTATGTACATAAAAGTCACTGGACTTCTCTTGGTAGCTCTTTGAAGATGCCTTAAGCTACCCTGCGGCCAAAATTAGGTAAGTACACGTAGCTGCAGACAGTTCACCACTACAACCAAAATAGAATACTTGCAGAGAAAAATGTTAGAGGAATGAAACTAGCAGTGGCAGTGTAGTTTAACAAGCTTTTTCTGTATCTTTTATAGCAGCCTGCTCCTTAAAGAAATAAAGGAGTCAAGAAGATGCACTAGAGATATTAAAACTTATCTTGCTAAGTTACTTGTATATTCAAACAACCTTCATTTCCTAGAAACAGGTGTCCTGCTAAGTTTCATTACCTACCAAAGAAAGAAAACACTCAAGGACTGTACAACATGTAACACATACTAGCATGAGAGACATTTCTAATATCCTAAACCATCTATCTTACTTCATTTAATTGCTTCTGCACACTTAGCTCTACTTGTGCAACAGCAGGGATGTTAAACCACCATTAAAGAAGAAAAAAATGTATTACCACTTTTTCCATAATCACAAGTCAAAGAAAAACTTAAAAACATTAAGAATAAAGACAGAAGGTACTCTCTGCAGAACACGTATTTTCCCCCAGTACATACAGACATTTATCTCCTGAAGTTCTCTTTGTTATCTGTTTGAGAAGACATAGCCCAGCATAACAAGTTATCATAGTCAACCATTTTCAGAATGTGGCTAAAGGGTAAGATAAGATCATCTGTCTACTACCATCACACTCTAGCCACCCACACAATTTGTACACAAGACGACTCTCAAATTTTTCCCCCAGTGCCATCAGGAACAAGGAAATAAAGAACATTCTGCAAGACTTCAGCAAAACTGAGAATAAGAGCTTACTGCAGATTACAAAATGCAGCTTTTTCTTGTACTTATTTAGGTATCTTTAAGAAAAACCACTGGAGGAGATTTTCAAGGGACCTAATTCTCTTTTGCAAAGCTTACTCAGGTTACCCTCATTCCCTCATTTTACACTCATTTAGAACCATTTATGATGCACACTGTTCTTGGAACAGGCACAAGTTAAGAAAAGGTGATTCTAAATTTCAGTGATGTATCAGTTCAACCTCTGTCTTCTGGCAAATGCAAAAGTTTGCCTCACTCGTACAAGCATTGACATTAGCCAGTACTTCAGAATCTGGTATGAACACAATAGCAAGACTGATTTTCACTTATTAGTATTACTGCACAGCCATCTCCGTGGAAGGTGTGGAGGCCCTGACCTACTGTGACCAGTACCCTCTGCTCCTGACCCCAGTAATAAAAAACCTACTTCCGAGCTTAACAAAACAGTGAACATTCTCCAGTATTGATGGTCTTGAAACTGTGTACATATAGCCTGACACACCTTCGCAATACAAGAGCTATGCTACTACAATTAAAAAAAGCCATTTCACTCCAAAAAGTGAACAAGATTATGTGACTACATCAGGTTCAAGTAATTTCTTTTATTGATTCTTCAGTTCAAGTAATTTATTTTACTGATAAAAAAATGCCCCCAAAAGTTCAGAGCATTTTTCACCCCTGGCTCTAGAGGTAAATTTAAGGACATCCCAGTCAGATTCATGCTTTATACCTCCTCGTTTTCTTCCTACAGACACAATTGCTATCTGCCCTCAACAGAAAGAGACAAGTACTTTTCTTAAAGTAAGGAAATGGCATAAACTATCAATACTAGCACAAGTATTCCTTCTCTAGCCCCCTCAGGCAGCTCAGAAGAGAGTAATCTTAAGTCCTGAGCCTGTCTGAATGCAGACTTACACTCTCAGCAGAATTTTCAGGCTGCTGCTTCTTCAGCAGTACTAAGACCTTCTGACAACCATTTGGCATCAATGTGATTTTTTTGCAACGGCCTCTCAATTCTCTGCAGTTCCTGTCTTGTCTTTGCTCTGGACCTTCAGTGTCTTGGTGACTTATTTGTTGTGTCACTCTGTCAATATATTTCAATATATTTGTCAATACTGTTACGGGTATACAATTTAGAGAATTAATGAAAACCAGACTTACACTCTTTTCTTGCTCCTTGACTAGAATTTCTACTTAGTGCAGAGGCAGTGACAGATCTGCAATCTGATAATTCTTTTAAAGCTTTACATTTAGAATCCTTAAATGCTTTGTGGAGATAAGTAAAGGTTTTTCTTGTGGTGATGAGGAGCAGAAGGAAGAAAAGGACCCATTTTAATTTTTGTTTGATTCCGGGAAAAGAAGAAGCTAAGAGTTTTACTTTCTCAGACTACTGCACAGAAGATGCTCAAGCTGCTACACTTCTTAATGGTTAAGGGCTAAGTGACTTACTCTACTGTCTTGGCCTTTTACTTCTGCATGCAGGCACAGTGCTTACCAACAACCCATACCTTATTTGTAGCAGTAGCACTGGATGCTGGGACCACAGGCACATTGGTCACTTGCACTGATAAGTAGTTATTGTCTATGAGGGGCCAAGCACCTTCCACTTCGCATGTCTGGAAGTGATCCTTAAAAGTCCTCAGATGAGGATCACCAAACAAGCCACAAAATAGGTAAGTAGGAGGAGGAGTCTTCTCCCCTCCCTGATGTTCTCTGGCTTCTGTGTGGCCATGGTAATTGCAGTGATCGTGGGTCACTTCAGGGTTGGTGGAAGATGTGGGTCCATCTTTGGAACAGTTTCTTTGGCTCATGAGGTCACTGATCCCAAGTACTGCAGAATGGTAGACTAGGTTTCCACGGCATACTCTGGAATTGTGATAGGCACAGGCAGAGTACGCTCGCAGGGCCTTGCAGAACTCCAAATCAAAGCCCTTAAGAGCTGAGTTTAGATGTGAAGTTAAGGATACAAAATCGGTGGTGCACTTCTGGATTTGACACGGTGTTTGCAGCTGGCAGTCACCTAAGCACAAAACAGACAGCAGAGAGAAATCACGCAAACTCCTTAAATTGCAATACCTCATTCCATACCCACAGGTACTGCAGAAGACAATTTGAAGACAATGTACAATGCTAACCCATTGGGAAAATACTATATAATAGAGAAAAAGGGGTTGGGAGGCAGAAACATAGCAATACAGATCATTGCAAAGGCTGAGATGACCCATGCCTGACTTAACCTATTACTTGATATTGTCTAGATGGAAATTAAGAGCACTGATTCCTGTCAAACATGAGCCCAGCATTTCTTTCCAGATATCAAAGTGATGATGCAATTATATGCTTAAGATAATCACTTACACAATACACAAGTCTACATTTAGTCTTCCAGTGCTTTACTCAAGCTACTGAACTTTTAAACAGAATCCTGCCCCTCAGAAGGATGTGGTAACGGCAGCAAGCAACACATGTTTAGACAGAAACAGACTGAATGAAGCAGGAATCAAAATTTCTCTTCTAAAAAGCAGGGTCAGTGGAAGGAGGGCAGGGAAGTGAGCAGACCATAAATTCACTGTGCTTTTTTTCCCTGGTGCTGCCATAGCTAAAGCTTCATTGCCTGCTTTCTGGGACTAATGAGGGAAAGAACCCGCAGCTGTCTGAAGTGCAAGTTACTGGCTAAGGAACCCATACACTGCATTAGCAATACCTCTTACAGTGTAACTCAGTAATAAGACCAAGGGGCAAAGAAACCCTCTCCCCACAAAAAAAATGAAGTACTTATCAGATGTATGCAACAGGTACACGCAGTTCAGTTACATGAACAAACCAGCTAGACCCCATCTGGTGACCTGATTTCGGCAAAGAAAGCATAATTACCATCCCAGCAAGCAAACTGGAGTTTTACAGCCCTCTCCTCCACAGCTCTCACTGTCATGATCTGAAATCCTTCCAGATTCTCATGGCAGTTAGCAATGGTCTTCTGCAGCTAACTTTTACACAAGAACACATGAAGAGCAGAGAGGAAACAAAGAAGATTGCACTAAAGGAAACAGAGCCACACCTTCCACAGTGGTTATAAGTAGGAGGACCCCACTCAAAGGAGAGATCAGGTTTCCTCCCATCCAAAGAGCTGAAAACAGCTGTAAGAGAAAATAGACCTTAACAAAGAATACGTGCAAGACTTTATGCAACAGCGGTCCAAGCACCTAAAACTATCTACTAAAAACATGCTGTGCTTATTTGTTTGTGTGACCTATTAAATGAGGTATAAAATTCAGCAGTGCATACTTTAATGGGTAATTTCAAACTGTTGTGAAGCAGACCATAAAAATGCTTGCAAAGATGCATGCAAGTGTGAAAAAAAAGGGAAAATACAATATACCTAACAGATACTCTTCTCCCTCCCCTCCAGCCCCTCTTTACAACATTTCCCACTTGTTTTGCTTGTCCTCAAAGTAAAACAGGCATGAGTCTATGCCATGGTTTGAGCCCAGCCGGCAACAAAGAACCATGCAGCCGCTTGCTCATTGCACCCCCACCCCCACCAGGACGGGGAGGAGAATCAGCAGAGAAAGGGGCAGCCGTAGTGGGGTGAGATAAGGACAGTTTAATGCAACAGCACAGAGAGAGAGAGAACAGTAACAATAACAACTATAACAGCACAACTGTTTACCACCCGGAACGGGAACAGAGCCGCCCAGTGCCCTTCCCGGCCTCGAAGGGCCTCACTTCCCAGCCCCCTCCCCATTTATGTACTGGGCATGATGTTAATGGTATATGGTATGGTAATACCTGCTTGGCTGCTTTGGGTTGGCTATCCCCCTCCCAGCGTTCTGGGGAAAATTAATTCTATCATAGCCGAACCCAGGACNGTTTGAGCCCA
Organism: Steatornis caripensis; assembly: GCA_013398225.1. Lineage (NCBI taxonomy): Eukaryota > Metazoa > Chordata > Aves > Caprimulgiformes > Steatornithidae > Steatornis > Steatornis caripensis. The sequence continues at coordinate 9,922 of VZSC01010602.1, forward strand.
GCCGGCAACAAAGAACCATGCAGCCGCTTGCTCATTGCACCCCCACCCCCACCAGGACGGGGAGGAGAATCAGCAGAGAAAGGGGCAGCCGTAGTGGGGTGAGATAAGGACAGTTTAATGCAACAGCACAGAGAGAGAGAGAACAGTAACAATAACAACTATAACAGCACAACTGTTTACCACCCGGAACGGGAACAGAGCCGCCCAGTGCCCTTCCCGGCCTCGAAGGGCCTCACTTCCCAGCCCCCTCCCCATTTATGTACTGGGCATGATGTTAATGGTATATGGTATGGTAATACCTGCTTGGCTGCTTTGGGTTGGCTATCCCC
>VZSC01010604.1:3713-17733 GCA_013398225.1 Steatornis caripensis
CGTTGGGCGCGAGGCACGGCGGGAACGCGCCAACCGCGGGCCCTCAGGCAGGCGCATGCGCGGAGGCCACCTCCGCCCCTCCCGCCCTCCGCCGAGGCAGAGCCGCCGCTCCCTCGCCCCCAGCCCCGTTCCCTCGTCCCCTCACGGAGCCCCACCGCCTCAGCGCCCAGAAAAAGCAAGAAGACAAAGGCAAAACAAAAAAAAAGAAAAAAGAAAAAAGAAAAAAAGGCTTTGGAAGTTTATTATCTTTGATCAAATCTCAACTGAAAGGGGTGGACTCTGTGTTAACAGCTGCAGAAATGCACAAAAACCTGTTATCCATGGGGAAGTCAGGTGTTTTCATCGTCTTTTTTTTTTTTTTTTTCACTAGACATTAAATTAGAATTACGTGGAATGACACAGGATGGAAGGTCCTACCCGAGAGCAAAGTCCAGTGAGAGTTTTGGTAAAGCAACGTTCTGATTAATTAGCTCAGAATGAATCCTAGTTAAGAAAAGCTTATTTTCCTATACAAAATTACAATACAGAGAACGCATACAATTACAATACAGGGGGGTTTAACTGTTTAGTAGCTATCAACTAGAACAGAAATTCCATAGTAAAAAACTTTATGGAAATTAAAATAAGTCAATTTTCTTAAGCTGTAAAACTTGAGACGAACGCCAAGTTCTAGAAGAGACACTTTCAGATTCTCACCATAAAATCCGTATTTAAAAAAATGAATTTGGTTAGGAAAATGAAGCAAGTTCTTTTAAAACAATTTCACATCCCAATGGGCATAAGTAAAAAGAACTCGACTGCGTGACGCTGAGAGGTAGAGAGGTATCATTGTAATCACAATCTTCTATTGGTTCCAGGGGTTTTTTTCTGAGGTAATTAGCTGTGTGTCAAGTTGTACAAACAATAGTATTGGCAAAAGAGCAACATTGACAAATTACACTAATGACCTCTTTCCTCTCATCAATAGGTCCTAAAAACTTAATTAGACGCATCTGAATTAACACTTCCAGGGTCTCCGGCAGGTGAGGTGATTGATGAAGGGGTGGTAGCATCCTGCCAGCTGCCATTAGCCTGAAGGGAGAACAAATACATCGTTTCATTAAACCTTTAAGAAACTACTTGCGGAGGACAAAGTACGCCTTTCTGCGTTTGCGCCTTACAAGCGGGAGTGCTCCTGAAAGGAAATAACTACGTGGCGGCTCTGGCAGAGCACGGTCCACGAGCATCCCGCACAACATCTTCCCCTGCCGCCCGGATTCTATGCCGTTACTCTCATGCCTAGCACCATCTCCTCGTGGCAAGCGTTAACTGAAGTGCACGCATCTTCTGGCGAGCAAAGCCAAAATTTTACCTTGAGTCTCTGGGAGGGAAAGGCTGGTGTGGGGAAACTACATCTTTTCCAGCTTTTTCCTATCCCCACATTGCAGATGTCAGGGGAATAAAAAGGTCAACATTTATTCGCAGATCATTAACCCATCTCAGGCGGAATCTGCTGTTTCTAGTAACTAATACCTCGGTACATCTTACGTCTATGCGCTGCGTCGTATACAAAGGATTCCCCACAATTGTGTCGTATCTTCCTGTCTGGTGTATGACGTGATGTAAGGAATCCATCTAGAAGAAGATCCCACACCATGAGAACAAGAAGGACAAACAAATTCAAATTAAAGAAATGCAGTAGTACATGCTACACTAAGCTTTTGAGCCAACGGTTCTTCAAGCATGGCGCAGGTTTTCTTTAACTGAGCTACACGGTAGCTGGCTCATTATCGGGTGGAGTCAGAGCCCAGGATCAGGCCTATGACCCACAGCTTTTATGACAGAGGAACAGACTTCATGCAGTTCAGACGGATTTAGAAACTGAGCAGGAAGCTGAAACCTGTTACTGTTTACTACTAAACCACAAATCCTAAGCAAAGTTCCGCTTATACGGGACAAGACCGACTCTAAAAGGAGAAAATGCTGATTCATTAATGTAAATTTAAAGGGACAGAAGCATAGCAGTAGGTTAATTTAGGTATCGGTTAATTCTCTAAGAGAAAATTCCATCTCCAAGAGAAAACAGACATTTGAGCAGGTTTGTTTCTTGACTCGTTGGAGAAACTGGACTCTAGTCATTTCTGGCATCCTAGCCACTGCTGGTCAGAGACTGAAAAATCCATCCCTGTCTGCTATTAAGAGAATTTACTCTAAAAAAAAAAAAAAAAGCGAGATTGTCTAATCCAACCCCGCTGTTTGAAGCGGGATCAATTACAGCAGGTTGGGCTTTCAATATCTCCAAGGAGGGAGACTCCACAACCTCCCCGGGCAACCTCTCCATACCGTACAAGGGGCAGAGAAATGGGATTTTAATATTTATCTCGCTGCTGAAAACATGGGCAGGGTTTTTTTTTTCCCCCCTTACTGACCTGCGACTGCACACTGGCTCCCACAGGGGAGCTCTGGTAGGAAGTCAATGACTGCAAGTTTATAAATGAATCTCCAGAATTTGTCATCTTAAAAGAGCCAGAGGAAGCTGGAAAAAATAAAGAACATGTTTTAATGAGAAATAACCCCCCACCAAAATGGTTCTTCAACGAGGACTACATAAGTTTAAAAGAAAAAGAAAACTCACGACCATTTCAAACACCGGTAGTCCGGTACTAATTGTCGCAAGAAATAATTAAGAGACTTCCAAGCAGACACACCGGCACTCTCTCTCACCTGAATTCGGCGTAGATGGAGAATTTGCCTGGTTGCCTTGAGCCACGACATTAGTCGCATCCACTGCCGTTTTCGCGGCATAAATATTGGCTTCTTCTTGGAACTTCCCCATGTTTTTTTTGTATCGAATTCTTTTGTTACCAAACCAGTTGGATACCTGGAGACACATGTCACCGTTAGCGTTCAACCAAATTAATACATCTTCCACTGTATTTGGAAGTAACCAGCAAAGGAGATGTTTTAAACCAGGCTTCAAGCAGAAAATACGTCCTACTACACCCTCCGGAATAACCTACGTCCTGTTTAAAGTACCAGCGACCAAAGCCTGTTGCTAACTGTGGGGTAAAAAAAAAAAACAAAACAAACCCCGTGTTGTTTGAGGAAGGAAAAGTCCCATAATTCCAGATAAAACACTTCGTACCTGTGAAACTGTGATGCCACCTTTCTTCGCTAGCTCTTCTTTGGCCTCTTCGCTGGGGTAAGGATTACTCAGATGCGAATAAAAATACTCATTCAGTACTTCCGTCGCCTGTTTGCTGAAGTTACGTCGTTTACGCCTATAAAAACATTAGTTATTTAAACGGCGTTCTAGAGTTTGGCTAGAGTACACCATTGGTTTGTCCTTTCCTTTAAATTACATTTGGTTTGAAGGAGAATGTAAGAATTGAGCGGAATGAAATAGAAATCGGTGTCAAAGCAGGCGTAACAGGTGGCAAATTCTTAACATTTAAAGTAGATCGACTCCGGGAATGACAGACTCGAGATTTCTTACGCAACCACTGGCAACAAGCAACAGAAGTTCAGGCCTAAACACCCGTTAGCGCTAGACCGCGCTTTCTCGTACCTCGCATCAAGAAAGCGTGAACGCAGGATCATCACGGCCTCGCACGTGCTCTGCTTCAGTTGCATCTGGATGGTGCTGAATTTGCCGTGGATTATGTTCACCATGCGCTCTATTTCTTTTGGCGAAATGGGTCTTGTTCTACTCTGTTCCCTAAGCAGGTTCATAACGTGGGTGGTGAACTCGCTGCAGGCCTGAAAAAACACACATTTGTATCGGCAAACAATAAAACACCCTAGAACTCATTTCCCCAACAAGAATATATATCCAAAAAACTTTAGAGGAGTTCCCAATGTTTCGGCTTTACTCTATTTACTCTTAAAAAACGGCAACAAAGATAAAAGAGACATTTATTATCTTTAGTTTGATGTCCAGTCCCTCCACCTTACTTCTGTAACACCGAGATAAGTTTTCAACTTAATTCGACATCCTTGCGTTCAACTGAATCCGACACACTCGCGGTCACCTGAATTCATTCTACTTCCGGTTCTGTTCTTAACACCGACACCAAAGGAAAAAACGGTTATTTTTAATTGAGATGATAAAAACTCTTCCATGCAGAAAGATCACCTGTTCATATTTCTCTAGCTCAGAGTGGTAAATCTGTCGGATCTGTGACAGCTTGGCCCTGTAGTCAGAGTGTTCAATGCTATTGTCATTTGGACAGCCACCTGATGTTGCTGCTACAGCCATCGGTCCTCCTCTTCCTCTTTTCTCGGGCCCGGAGACACCCTCTGCCAGCAACATGTTATCTAGTCTCATTAGCTGAGCATCTGGGGGATCTTCTTCCTGAATACCGCGAATACTTAACACTAGACAAATACAAAGAGGGAATCAAAAGATTATTTCCGAAACAGGAAAGAGCATCCACTTCAATTCTGGCAAAGCATCCGAACGCCCTTCAGAGGTTTTTAGCAGGCCTTGAGCTTGAGAAAAACAAACGAACGAACAAAAACAAAGCCACAGGGCAACGCATCAGAACAAACAGGGCATCATTCGGACTGAGAAACACCAAAAGATAAGGCGAGTGTTCAAACGTACGTGGATAAGAGGACTACGCGTGGTCATGTGGGCTGGCTTATACTACACCGAGAAGTATTTTAGCAGTCTGTAAAAACTAGATCGAGGTTCTGGTGGGCCTGCCACCTGCCTCCTTGCACAGTCCTCTGCAGCGGCCAGCACTGGCTTGTGCGGACAGACTACAGAGCACGGACAAGCGGCCGGGACGCCTCCACGTCCAGGGACGGAAACGAACACCACACTAGTGCAAAAACCCGCGCAAACGTGTACACAAGGTGCCCGTTTGACGTCGTCTGCTTTATATGCCAAGGATACAGCTATGCTGTACAGCAGCAGGCCGCAGATTGAAGTCCGAACGGTGCTGAATTTTAAAGTCTATTAAAAATCTACTTCAAATCTATCAAAATCTGAAACAATGCAAGAAAACCCACACCAGAAGCCAGTTTCCTTAGGCTTATGTTCAACAAACCCGGGCTGCAGCAGTCTGTATGCTCACATTATTCAGGTCTGAGGCCGAGCAAATTTGTTTTAAAAACTTCCATTTCCCACATTTTTCGACAATTTATTATGAACTCCCTTTTTTAAAAAGGGCAAGAACTCACGAGACACTAAGTCAGTACTAAAAACGCCAACAGCTTTTTGGGTTTTAATCTGATTTTAATTGCTAGACCATCTTAGTTGGATGATCGTCCCTCTTGACCTTGCGAAGCTCCCAAATTCAAACTGCCTTTCCCAAATTGTACTTGACAGGTTAACGGGATCTCGTGTTCGCTACCAAAGATAAACACAAAAGATCTCTTGCTGCGCAGAGATTCTATTGCGAGGGCAGGAGAACAACATACAGAGATGTTAAACATACGCAATTATAACCATTTCTGGCATTTTATTGGCAAAAGAACAGCTCACCTAAGAAAACCCCAGTGCCCCAGATACACGGTTTTGAACGCGCAAGCAGCCTAACCTTAAATCATGTTGCTGAGCTTAATGTTTTACAGGGTCTACAGACATCGCCACACAATTCTGATGAAGAGCGAGCTCTGCAGCAGCTGCAGACCTTCGCTCTGTCTCAGCAACCCAGCTCTCCTCCGCAACATCCCTCGCCTTTTTGCAAGGTAAGGAAAATGTAAGGCAAAAATTAGTTATACTGTTGTACACGGGTAACGAGCTAAGACGACAACGAGTGAAGTGTTGACTATTTTAAAAGTTCAAGGCTTTTCCAACTCATTATGGAATTAAAACACCTTATTAAAAAACCCCAGCAGACCATCTACTGCATACACCCTCACAGAGTGGATGCTACAAGAAACAAAATACAGAAAAAAGGCGGCGGGGCGGGGTGTTATCTCTTGGTGGCTTTTTGTTTCTAAAAATCGCCAGTTCTCCTTTTTGACAGAGCTCACGTTAAACCATTTGGGCGCTGGCAAGGGTAAATTCAGTGCAAGAGACATTTTGGTGTCGCCTTCTTATTTGAATGTGCTTCTGCCAAACATCCTGTTATGCACATTATGATGCATATCGGAGTACCCCGTGTTCAAGTCAAGCTCCCAGCTGCAGCTTAATTTTATGTCACTTGTCTAATTATGGTAATTAGACATTAGTTATCATCAATTACACAGAAGCTCATCTCAAGCTGACTGCTGATACGCATGCATAAAGCACCTTGCCAGTCTCGAGGCAAGACTCTGGTTGGCTGGCTCTAGTAAGTCACAAGCAACCGGAAAGGAGTTAACTATCACCACCGTGTCGTAAACTGCATTTCCAACCTAGCAGTGGCAACTTTCATTTCATGAACTCCCTCAAAGGTGAACAGGCCCAAGACTCGACGAGTGCAAGAAGCTTGGTCTGGTCGACCCGCTCCATCAGGGTGATTTCAAACTTTTGGCATAACCGCATCTTAATACGCGTGACAGTTGAAACGCGAGTTTAAAAATCACTGCCACGGATATTATTTTTAAACTTAAGCCCTCACCTCCTGGGATGGATGCCTTTTGCTTCAACTTTATTTTTGCTCCTAGTATCTTCACCTAACGACAGTATTTGCACAGATCAACAGTTACATCAGATTCACTCAAAACTGCCTCGCCAGTGAATTCATAACTGTGTTTGCTGCAAGCAGCAGCAACTTCCAAGACCAAGAGCTGCAGCTCTTCATCAACCGACCTTCCAGAGCTGATAAATCTCAAAACATGGCGCAGTGGGAGGGCAAAACCATTGCAGCTGCAAGAACGCTGCACTCGCCCCGGCTCCTGCAAGTTTCTTTTGACAGTCTGGTAAAAACGATTCCAGAAGCAGGTGCCGTACCACTAAAGAATTCTGTCAGGGTAGCCGCATCTACCCTGCGAGCTTCCGGCATGCTTTGTGGGTCAGGCGTCACCCGTTTCTGCGTACAGCCCGGAAAACGACGCCAGCAGGAGTTTGCAGTCTGCGTGGCTTCTGAAAGAACGAGATGTCGTTAAACAAAAAGGGTTCCAAAAGGCGGGGGGGGAGAGAGTTACCACCATTAAAAAACCAAACCAAACCAAAACAAAAAGCATGTCAGTCAACGCTGACTCGTGACACCTGCCTGTCCTCACATACTGCTCATTACCCAGTGGCTCGCGATAATTCGAGGAGAACGCTGCTCTAGAAAGCAGCCTTTTGGCCATCAAGTTTTTGAAGTTCCCACAAGTTTAAGAACATACAACAACTCTAGTAATACTCAAGAGGCTGCAGTGATGGCAGGACCAGTTGTGGCGTAGCCAGCATTTGAAGCGTCACTCGGAAAGCCCTTGCGCAACAGTAAAACCCTTCACGCTTAAGTCCTTCACGTAAATCCTTCACAATCCATCACTTTTATTGATGTTTAAGAAAAACCTTACGCTGTCTCAGAAAGCCCGAAGAGTCACTCCCGTCAGCGGTACCGACAGAATACTGCGCGCTCCCTGGCACATCACCTACCCGATATTCATCAAATATGTAAAATAACTGTACTAAGCAAAACAAAATTCCCATAATTTCTAATTAATCTTTAATTAAAGCACATCGCAACCTAAGGTGGTGCTGAAGCCTCACTCAGTATGCAAATGCAATCATTACGATATATTTACATCTCATTAATTAAAGATTTGCAGTTCTGTAATGAACTGTACAAGATCACTGGTACCAAAATAAGTGATGCGTGCCTTGCTTCGACTCGCTTTCCTTTCCAGATTTTCCTTCATGGGGCAAGTAATGCAGAAGAGCACAATGAATGCGTCTCACCGGGTACAGAATACACGAGGTCAGAACCAAAACCTGCCGGTTTAGGGCCGGAAACGAACAGCCCAGACCCGTATGAAGTATAAAATACCTACGGAGAGCGCAAGGATGCAGGCAGTTGGGTGCTGGACCTGCACCCATCCTCACCCACGTCTCGCTTTTCCCCAGATGATCCCATCACCTACGTTACACTTGCAAGAACTCACCCTTAACTCGCGCGAGACGGTGACTCCCGGTGCTCGGGTCAGACAGGCAGCTTTCATCGATTTGGCAGCCCGGAATCACAGTGAGGCGAGAAGGCAGGAGCGTGTTTTTTTTTTAACAGCAGGTCACCTAAAGCAATTGCGAACCCCTTCTGAACCACTCCTCAATGCTACCAAAATACCACCCACCCACCTCGCGGAGCGCCGAGCAGGCTTTTCACCCACATGAGACGCCCCGTGTTTCAGCTAGCCCTCCACGGGGACACCACCCCCCCAAGCACCCCACTGCAGAGAATGCCATCGCTACGGGTTCAACCCATCTCAAAGCGCTGTCCCAGGGGAGCGCTTTCCCCCAAATCCAAGACAGTCTTGCACATTCGTGGAGAGAGGAAAGCGAATGGAAACAGAAGACAAAAGCCGGCGAGGCTCCGAGCGCTGAGGAACAAGACCGGACTACGCAACAATGTCAACACGCTCCGCAACAAAGAGAAAGCGTGTTCTTCGGCCACGCTGCTTGCCAAGTTTTCTAACCGTATGAAAAGGCACCCGTTGGACTAACAGAGCCGAGTGCCGGCACACTGAAGGGCGCGCGGTGGGTCACAGCTGGCAACGACAAGAAACAATAAAAAGTGGCTCTCCGTGTTACAATGCCGCACCAAACACGTCCCCTACCACAGGCCAGGAACACAGAATCCAAGTCCCACTGCGCAGCGCGTTCCACGGAAGCGCGTACAAACACTCTTTCCCTGCCCCAAGGGGCCCACCACAACCTAGTGTCTTCCTAGCACGCCGTGATCAGCAGCGAAGAAAAACTCTGGAAATTCATATTCAGCACCAAAAGCGGGCATCGTTACCGCTACAGATATTTTAATCCTGATTTTAAGATAGAATTATGCCATGTTTGAATTCGTACAGCTTGGGTCGTATCTGAAGCGTAACCCAGCCAGCAAAGACCCTATTTGCTGCACAGATTAAAACCGCTCCAAATGCTTCTGTGAGCTCCCAAATAAACAAAGTAGGCTTTATCGGATTAGCTGCCCCTTTCAAACAGCTACGTATGCTCCAGGCATGTATTTAAGACTTGAAAATAAGATACCTGTTTTTCCCGTAACTGGTTTAAAACAAAACCAAATCAGAATCATTTGGGGAGGAGAGGGGGAACTTACAGGGCTTGAGGAGAATATTAAACGTGCCCAAATCTATTCCAATTACAGTAATTTTTAATTTCTTTTTAATTAATGAACGCTATCGGGGAGGATTTTTCAGCACCTTTCAGCTGGCTGCCCATCGCAAAGGCGTACGGCTTATCCTGAGCTATTGTGAACGATACCAGCGCTCCAACAAAGAGCGAAAGAAAGGTGGGGGGAAGGCGGGGGGAGGAACACGCTTGAAACTGATTTCCGAGCTAGAAAAGAAGCTTGTGCGCCTGGGTCACAAAGAAAGCCCAAAACCTTGTGCTACAGTATGTCCGGGCTTTTGTTTGCTTGAAGCCATAACATCTGCTCCCCATAATTTAAATAAGGAATAGACAGACCATCAGACATTCAAAAACCTATGAGACCAAAACAAACCCAGCATAACCGCGCTATGGGAGCCTGCTCCTGCACCGGTGTATTTAGCTCAGAGAAGTCACAGTTTTCAATCAATGAAACACAGAAGGCGGCTTTCAGCGGAGAAAGGAGAAACAGATGAAAGAGCCTCTTTAAGGACAGCGGTCCTCCGAGGGCAGGCGGACACAAAAGCGCACCCAGACGGTGCCCGCACGCCCTTACCACCACGACGTTTCTCTTCAGAAGCAAACCGCTATCACGCAAATGCAAGATGCGCAACCAAACTCTCCCGAAATGATCGTGTAACGTCTGCCTCAGAGCTGCCCTCGATGACAAGGGCGCCGCAGGGGATGGAGCCGTATGGTCCCTCGCTCGGCAATACAATGACTTTTGATACACTTTAAGAAAAAAATAACGCAAAGGTAGGTTTGGGGTGTTAAATGTTAAGACGAAAAAAGCTTAAAAAAATGGAAAAAGAAAAGCGCCACTGGTTTAGTTACACATAACGAAAGCAGTCTCTAAAAACACACCAAAATTCACCTCCGTTTCTAGAAATCAGACATTCAAACAACAAGACTGACGCGTTCACGAAGAGCACACACCAGGCGATTCAACACCGAAATCCGTTTGCCCCAGTGCTTCTGCTCCTCAAAGCAACGTGCGCGACCACAAACTCCGCTCCCTGCTGCTTCCGTGTTTTCCCTTATCCCCAGGCGTCCTGCCTTACTGTCTCTTTTTCTCCCCAGTGCACTTATCTTTCAACTTTGAACTCTTACTGTCACCACCATTTTGGTACGATTCCTTAAAGTGGAAAAAAACCCAAAAAACCAGAGCATAACAACATAGCAGGATCATTCAGGATTCTCCAGGCATCTGGCCAGACATCCACAAACCCCAACCCATGGATTCTTCGCACCCGCACAACCGAATCACCAGCTCAAATAAGCAGCGTTGTCTTCTCCGAACCCGCACTACAAAAAGCACATCAAAACCATTCCCATCTTACAGAAGACTATTAAGCCCTAAAAAAAAAAAAACAACACAAGCCCCAAAACCTTAAGTTGCGGAATCTAGCAGGCAAAATACAGGCTGCACGAAACGAGAGCGGAGTTGATGACTGAACGGGGTTTGGTTTCTTTTCAAAGCCGAGGCCAGAAGAGACACCAACGCACCTGTTTTCTCCTTGATCTCACACAGCACGCTGAAAAGAGCAGGCTTCATTCTGTGGCAGTTCAAGGCGTGTTTTCTGAAATGGAAGAAGAAAGAATGAGTGAACGCCAACAGGAAAGGCGGAGAAAGATGCCAAGGCCTACAGAGAACTGTGTCACGCTTCAGCAACAGCAGGTTAGCGCTCGCGTTTGGAAAGAAACGCGCATGTTCCGGTGACATATTTCCTTTAAGTGCCGCGCTCAGTCGTCCCTAGGAGCAAACCGTCATAAGAATACGCAGGTCTTAAAATCCAAAATTCATTTATAGGCACGATAAATCCTACCAAAAGCAATTTTATACGTGGGGGTAAAAAGTTCCTTCTCGAGTGAAGACGCTCCTATAAAATCTAACAATGGAATCGATACAAAAAGTGGAAAACCACTCTGTTTTTAGAGCACACAGCTCCCGAACAGCAGGAACAAGGCAGAACGCAAGTACCGCGCACTGACTCGCCCGGCTCACACGAGCGGCCGCCTGCTCCGATGAAAAGCAGATCGGATTTAACAGCATTTTAGTACCAGTTTTACCCCACATCCTAATTTTGCCTTTTTGAAGCTCTTCCAGTGTCTGCTGCCTTTTCCCCCCCGATTCTCACCAGTCACAGGAACAATGTTAATTACACCGTTAATGCGGCATCCATCCTAACGTCTACTCAGAGCAGCGAATTCCATCTTTTTGCTGAGCTGAGAACACACGTGAAGTGCGGTGAGCGCCGTATAAAAGCAGGAGCTGAGGTTTCCCACGGAGGGCGGGCGGTCTCTTACCTCGCCACCACCGATCTTCAAGAGCAGCCAGCAGTTCGGCGCCTCACTTCCGCTGCAAGTCAGTGGAAAGAAGTATCTAGCTGCAACGCGCACCTCAAAGAGAGTCTCTTTCGCTTTTTTCGTCATTCAGAAATAACATTTAAATCGCCTTTCTAGCTGGGTTTCAATGTGGGTTTTTTATATAAATACAAACCGGCCTGCCTTCTTGCACGCCGGCTATCGGGAACGGCGCTCAGCTTCCTCGTGACCCGCGACGCTTGCGGCTCCTGCAGGACCGCCAGCGAGCACCGGAACGCGAGCTTTCAACAAAAATCGCTGCAGCTGAAGTCGAGCGGCCGCTTTCCTTCACGGCACGGCCAAAAGAAGCGTAAAAGCCACGCAGCTACGGAGATGTTTGGCAATATCAACCCCAAGACAAACAGCCCGAGAACAAAGGCAGGCTGTCTTCTCCGCGAGTGGAGTCTATTGTCCTTGCCTGATGAGGGAAAAAACGGGGGGAGATGGGGAGAGAAAATGAATTCCCAGCCTCCAGACTGCGCTCTCTACCCGGGTCTGTAACACGGCGTTCAGGTACAATGCAGTAGAGATACCAGAGCCGGAGACGATTGCGTAATTAACATGGCCGCTAACTTTTGTGAGGGATGCTCCGGTGACAGCGTAACGTCTTTAACGGCAGCGTTAAACTCATCCTCGGCCATGCCATCGCCTTGCGAGTTGCAACTTCCAGCCAAGTTTTCAACTTGGATTTTAAAAAAAACTCTCACCGCGCGCAAGGAAAGAACCCTCCGACGTTCGCCAGGTGTTACAAGAACGCCCACAAAACACATCAGCGTGGGTTTTTAATGCAAAAGAATAAAAGCAATCCCCAACAAATAAAGCTGTTAAAGCCGCGCCACTGAGGCAAGAGCTGTCCCAGATCCCCTTCCATCGCCCCGTCTCGCTCCTATGATGGGTTGAGCCAGGCCCGAGTTTTATTTTCTCAGCAGCGCGTCCTCTTACAGAGCACTGAGTAAACCCAACAGAATTCTTGTCTAGAAGACCAAAGCTTCTTTTATGTGTATACAGGTGACAATACACCAAAGGCGCTTTAAAATTCAGGGGCCTTCAAAGCCCGCTGTGCTTCAGGCGGGCACTGCTAAGGCGATATTGAAGTCATTCAACGTTTAAACAACGGCCGAGCGGTTTTTCAAAGCCCGCTCCTCAACTCTTACTTGAAACCGAAGTTCCCATGAAATCCATCCTGCTCAAAATGACCTTAAACGTGAGGCTGTGAGATAAAACCGCAGCTCTCTCGCGACATGGAGGCAAACGCGTGCCCGTGGAATCCGCAGGGGAGCTGCAGGCGGTTGTTTCTGAGGCGTCGTGCCAGGTGGGAAAGAAAACCCCCTGGTTCGGGAAGGAGCAACGCTCCCACACGCGCCCCACCGTGAGCGCCGCTCCCAGACTTCACTGCCCAGCAAGCTGTTGAAAGTTACCCGAAAGAGCCGGCTTTAAACCCAAACCGGGACGTTCTCAGAACGCACCGCTTCTCCTTGGATCCCTACAAAGACACTTGGCCTGGTGCTGGCCCTCGGTAACACCGCTGCCTTGGCACGCCAGTTGATGACGGCGCCCGATAGCAACAGGCGTACCCAAAACTGGCTGAACTTTAGGCAAAGATTAAAGAAAAGCCGGTGGGGTTTTCTCGGCGCCGCGGCAATCGGGGCACGGCGACTGCGTGCAACACCCAAGCGAGGGCGCGAGCTGCAGGAACCGCGCCGCGGTAACTGGCAGGGGGGGAAAAAAAAAATATTAAAAAAAAAAAAAAGGCATAAACCCATTTTGCTGATTTTCAGAACCCCGCTCTCCAAGTCTCCACCTTCTCCCAAAGCCCCTCGTGGCGGGGGCTGCCCACCTCGCGCGCGCCGAGGAAGCAAAGCGCGTAATTACGTGTAATGACACGGCGCCAATCAGGGCCGGACGCAGCTCCGGGGCAAGGAGAACGCCCCAGAAGATGCTGAATTCTCTTTGATTTCCAGGCTGCTTTTGCCATGTAATCATTCCCATCGCAACGAAGTCAAGAAGATGGGGGGAGGGGGAAGACAACCCAAACGCCGTTCTTTTCCCTCCAAACACGGTCACGAACTTCTCGATGGCGGCGAAAAGCCTTCAGCGCCGCGAGGCGCTCGCCAGACCTCCGGCTCCTCTCGTTCCCCCTCCCGGGCAAACTCCGGCCCTCAGCGGCGGCCGTCGCCGCTCCGCCTTCCGGACGACCCCGCTTCCACCGGGATAACGGCTGCCGTGGGCTCAGCCGGGCCGGGCCTTGACGTGGAGAACGGCAACGTCAGCCCCGAGGAGCCCGGGCTCCCCTCGCGCTGCTGCAGGCCGTGCCCCAACCTCGGGAGGCCGAGGCCCGGGGAACCCCGGGCTCCCAGGGCGGAACTTTGGGCCTCCGGAGGGCGATTTCCCCGCGCCACAGCCCCCGGGAGCGGCGGGGCACCGCGCGCGGCCCGC
>VZSC01010604.1:25103-39495 GCA_013398225.1 Steatornis caripensis
CCCTTGGCCCATTTTCAGCGCCAGCACGGCTGTTAAAATCCCCATCCTCTCTCTCCTGCCTCGCCAATTCACCATTTCTTCTCAAATCTCGCTGGAAACGGCACGTTCCAGGCTAGTTTAAGACTCCGGATTTTCTGCTCTCATATCTGTTACGGCCAGCTGGAAACAACTAGCAATCCAAGGGTCCCAAGTCCCTCGGGAAAAGTAAGCTCATCGAAGAACTGCAGGCGACCGGCCTCCGTTGTTGCTGCTGGGTGCCGGCCGTGCCTCAGAAACAAGCGCCGTTAAAGGTTTGGGACACCCCCCCCTCCCCACCACCACTTCCTGACACGAATCAGGGCTGTTTACCGTCGTGAAACCACGCTGACTGCAACTACGCGCTCAGCTGCCGTTATTCGGCAGAGTCCATTTTGATACCGAGTGTGTTGACATGCTGCTGGGTTAGAAACTACTGAAACCCTTCACGTGCTTCCCACGGTTCTCTAGTATTTATACCGGCTCGGCAGTTAGGCTAAATTTAAATAAGCCATTTAAAAGACTGCCTGAGCCCTCAGAGATGATCCTCTCTATGCAGGGATCGTAAAGCATCAAGAGTCCGTCGCCCATGGCAAAGCCTGCCTGTGCTGCGGCTACAAAAGCGCTTGGCAGAGCGGGCCGGCGCTGCTCAAACACGCAGCAGGCTGCGGTCAGGCTAGTCACCGCATCCCTCGGGGAAGAGCGTGTACAGCCTACTGAAGGCCCAATGGGGCATAAAAGCCGACGGCAGCTCTTCCAGGAGCCGCGTGTCATCCGCGCTACGAAGGCTCATTCACACCCAAACGCAGCGCAGGCCGTTCTTTACGCGCACACGCCCCCCCGCCCCGGCACGGTCGGCCTGCTACGAATCCCACATCCAGGCAACGCGAACGTCCGTATTTCCTCCCTCCCCGTTTGTCAATAAGAGACAAGCAGAGCTTGGCAAGTATTTAATTGTAAAACCAGCTTCGCGTGAAGGAGGACTCGTGCGCTTCCTGCTTTGGGGAATGTTCATGGAAGCAGAAAGACAGGGTCCCAGTCTGTTCTCTCCCAGCTCCAACAGCTTTCTAGGTGTTCACCAGCACAGCTTTTCTCCAGCTGCTGCTCACCCGACCCCCACTGCACCGTGTGTGCGTAGCGCATACCTGTGTCCCAATAACAGGATTTTCCAGGGAAAGTAAGAGTAACTAGAAGCCTTTCTTTGGCAATAAAAATAAAATCAGGCCTTCCCTTAGCCCTGCCACCTCATACGCTTTAGCGGTGTGAAATTTCCCCAAACCAGCCAAACCCGGCGTTTGCAAGCGACGGACAACGCTGTACTCTTAACCCCTGCTCTGGCTGCGGACGGCCAACTCAAAATTCCTTCCTCCAGTTCTCTCCACGGGTTTTTTCCGGAGGCTGTAAGCCCTCCGGACACACACACAGTCCCGCGAGATGCCCTCACAACTGACCTAGAAGGCAGATCAGTAGCAGGGCCACGGCACAGCAAGTCGCAACGGATGCAAGCACGACGGCCAGGATCCCCCCCACTTCCAGCGTCACAACGCACAACTGGAAGATGGGACTTCTCCCAGGGCTTCAGAGCAGGGCAATAAAATAAAAAGCAACTTGGAATTTACCCTCCTTTTTTTTTTTTTTCCCCCTCTAAAACGCAGGACGAAATATTTACTCAAAAAGTCCCTGGGACACTGAGGTGGGAACCGTACTCCGAGACTGTTTTAGTCAATCCAGGAGACCGTCACCTCAGCACTGTCACTTTCTGACCGTGTTCTGCAAGAAGTCCACGCACACACGTTTCGGTAACAACGCCCCCCTGCTAAGTCGGTCTTTGCAAAGCCATCCGAGGCGATCAGTCAGGAAGCTGCTCATCTGACAGAACAAGGCTGTTTTATTAACAACTCCCCTCCCCTCCCTGAAATCATAAATTTACGCAGTATTTCAAAAATCTGCCTTCTGTTAGCCTCTCTCCCTGCTCTCGCAGAAGCCCACGGTCAGGCTAACTCTGGATTCTAGACTGGCACAGGCACATTCACACTGTTAAACGTTTAACAGCCTGAAGGAAGCTTGGAGAAGCCAGTACTCACAGTTTCTCCGCTGCGAATATTCTTCCGCCAGCGGAGCCCCTGCCCTCCAGTCACAGCCTCGCCATCAGGAACGACGGCTCACATCGCGGCAAATGGGCGTCCTTGAAAACTAGACCCTACGTGCGCTGATGTTAATTAGCACTGCGAATTTCTCACGGCGCTCTGCTGAGAGAACGACTACCTCTGAACGGACTGCTAACACGGTATTTGAGCAGATGAGTATTAAGGTACAAACCGCACGTTAAAACCCAAGGCAAGATACCGACTGCCTTGGAATCGAACCTAAACCTGTCCCAAAGGGCTCTCAGCGAGTGAAAATACGATTTAATGGGAACATGACTCAGCCCACGTTTATGAATAGGCAATGAACTTGCGAATACCACATGGTGTCGCTTAGCGGAGCACAAACACAACTGCGGTTAGTGACAGCACCACTCTCCGTTTCAGAAAAGAATTGGGTGCTCCCAAGACAACCTCCACAAGCCCAGAACGCTTTGAAAGTTGGTAACAGACACTCAGGGGAGCAGGAATCTGCTGCTTCGGGAGCAATTCAAGCAGCTTCCTCTCGGAAGAGGCCTTAAGGAATGGCTTCCGAAGAGCGCGGAGAACACGACCCGAATAAGACTCTCTGGGGAAACTCTGTTTAGGAAGCAACACGTAAAGCTGAAGAGCTTTGGCTCTTTGGAGTACGCTACCGCTGGAACGCCTATTTCTGAAGGCAGTAATACTGAAGGACCAAGAAAATACTTCGCGCCCCTTGAGAGATCACAGGAGATTCCTGTCGCGCACAGCGTACTTCTAGGTGCTGCTCAATTAAACCAACTTTGCATTAGGAACAGCAGTCTTTAATAAGAATGCTACTCAAAGTATGCTTGTCCTAAATAACGCACCATCCAGCAGTTCCTTAAAAGCACCTTGTCCTTTAGCGATGACAGGTATTCTATAGAAACCTTTCTGCTTGAGCACATTAAAAAAAAAAAAGGTCTTTCCTGCTTCAGGAGCAGGCCGCTCCTAGCCTCTGCTCTTTTGCCCAGACAGCGGCCGCCGGCCAGCGCCACGCTCGTCTCGCCGATCGAGAGCTAAATAGAGGAATCCACAGTAAAGTGCCCGTTCTGCGACAGCGTTCTGCGGTCCGTGGTGTTTAACTTCGCCGCCGTGGGGGTGTATTTGGAATTCCTATAGCAGACAAAGCAGAGGATCCTCCGGAAGGTGCTACGCATCTCGTTGTCCCTGTAAGAGTAGACAATAGCGTTTATCAACGAATTGATCTCCGCCAGCAAGAGGACGTATTTCTCCACCGCCAGAACGTCGCAGGTCTTGCAGCCCAAGCCATCCAGGAGCAGCACCACTTGTCCTGGGGTCCAGCAGATGACAAAAGCACCTGTGGAGAGAAGAACCCCCGTTAGAGAGAAGCCTTGCCCAGTCACTCACCGTAAAGACGCTCAAAGGAACTGCTGGCGTTTTATCGTGGGGACGAGAGTTAAGTGGGAAAGGTCAAAAAAAAAAACCCAAACCAAAACCCACAAAGCACCCTCCTAGTTTCACTCTTTAGTTTTGCTTTGAAGGAAGACCAAGGATTCAACCAGCAAATACTAAAAATCGAGGCTTCCCCCCCCCCTCCCCGTTCACTCAGAACAACACTTCCGAGTACTTTCCCTCACCTCCCCCGTCCCCACCGCCGCGTCATTTACGGAGTGAAGGCCGTGTCCCTATTCACCTGCCGCTCCCTCCAAAAAAGGGGAACAGGCCATAACATTCAGGAAGAGTCAAGAGCGATACATCTCGAACGAAACAACCTCCACTGCCCGTACAGTTTGCGAGCGCTTTAGTTAACTGGATGTGCTTAGGAGAGCCCCGGCCAACGCTCCGGGCGGTCCGATGAAGTCTCTCTCACACAGCTCTAACGCTGAGCGGAAAATAGCCAAGCAAGGGGCTGGCCGACACCGGGCTCGAGCTGGACAGGCTCCACCACCGATTCAGTGAGGCCGATACCGTGTTCTTGCCACCACCTGCAAAGCTCTTTGGCAAAAGGATAATTGCTGGTTCGCGTGACGCAGCGGGAGGTGCCTACGGCTCCTAAAACCCTTTTTACCGTCCTGGTTGTAAGGCTGACGTAAACAGAGCGCTCGCCCGTCGGTGCTCCCGGAGGTCACGCGTAAGGCTGTCTTAAAGCGCAGGAGCTCTGGCTTTGCTGCGTCTTCTGGGAAAGGGTGGAAGAAAACAGACTTCCCGGGAACTGTGCAGCTACACCCTTTACTGAAAAGCAGCTGGCGGGAAAGAACGACGCAGCCAGAGGAGCCGCACCAAAAGCGAGAGGCTGAACTCAGAGCCGTCCGAGGGAAGCGCGGCACGGGTGAAGAGTCAAAAGGAACACACGGGAGGGATCTCCTGGGTTTCTGGGAGCGCTCCCCACTGATTTCAGGCCCCTGCATCACGTAACCCTTTTGATTTAAGCAAGTCATGCTCCCAGAAGGTCAGGCGAGCAGCCACCGCACCCGGGCCAGGCAGCTTTCCCCACACTTGCCAACATGACTTCGCACCCTTTACAGTCAGCAAATATACAAAACAGATTCCTCGTTGTTGTGAAGCAGAGCCCAGTACGTCCGCCTTGAGCAAGCCTGCAGGAACCTGCTTGTTTAGCGAGGCAACGTTTATTATTTTAGCCAGGTTTTCAGTATCCACAAAGCAAGGCGGATTCTCCAGAGACTGGCTTCCGGCAGCACAAACTAAAACCAGAGGAACATTAAAGATGAGAGGGGGAAACCAGAAAATTTCGGGCCTTTGCCTGCAAACCCAGCCGATTTCCTTGCTCCTGAATGGAAGCTAAAGCATTCAGAAAGAAGCGTGAACTCTTAATAATCTAATAGAGCGTGGTCACTAACGACTCTGCCCCACGGTTTGGTCGTCATCACATCCTGTGTCGCTCAACTGGTGTGTGGGAAAATTAGCTACTAGTTTCCAAATGTACCTTGGACTTACTATTGGTTTCCAGGGCAGCTCCTAGACCTGTTCTGGATGCCCAGGACCTGCATGATTACCAACCGCGGCTACCTTGCCTTGCGATGAAGTGGCACACGCAGGCGGCTCCTACCGCGCCCACAACTTCCCCGCGTGCTCACCAGCTGCTACACCCTCCGATGCATAAGGCGTAAAGTATTCCTCTGGGCAGAGTCCAAGTTTGCAGAAGGCTGAGGAACGAGGGTGGAGAAGGAATTACACCAGGGCTTGCACGGCACATCGTGCGTTGCGGGGGAACCCTCTGCAGTCTCAACTCTCTGCACGCTGAGGCCAAACGCAAAGGTATTTTCCGAGTTAAGCGATTCCGTCCTGTGCAAGGGACCTGTACAGAACCGACCGCTGCTTCTCTCCGACACCACCCCGCAGAGGAAGGGGAAAACTCTTGGGTTACAAGAGTCCCAAAGGCCTGGACTCCTCGTTTTCCTTCAACTTCCCACATTCGGTTCCTCCCCACTCTGTTCTCAGGCACCACTCCCAATTCCCTGTGAAACCACAGCCGCTCTTCCGAGCTCCCTCCGACCGGAGCTGTTTCCTCACTCAAAGGCAGGCAGGCCGAGCACCACGAGGAAAGAGACCTCCCAAAACGAGGTGATGCGCCAAGGACGACTGGCGTTTTCCTCCCTGGCCGCCATCCCCCACCCTGCCAACCCTCTCCCAGCCGATGGCGTGGAGTCCCAGAAAATCCAGAGCAGTCCTGCCGACACCACGCGGCGACCCTCCGAGACTGCTCTGGAAGGAAAACGGGAGCACAAAACAACTTCTCTGCTGCGGACTGCGCAAAATCCACGGAGTAAACCGTCGTTCAGCCCCGCTGACCCTCTGCGCTGCATCTGATCAGCTCCGAGGCGCCGGTGAACTGCCAGCAGCGCACGAGAGATGGAGAGATTGCGAGGCAGGGAAGACATCACAGGAAAGGCAGGAACGGGCAGAAAACTCCGGTTTCGATGCTCACAAGTTGCAACAGGACCCGGCAAGCTGGCGTGCCCCCGAGCAGCGACACGCCAAGCGGCCTGCCAGCCCCCCCCTCCCCGCTGCCCTCCCCTGCCGAGCCCCAATCTGCCAGCGCGAGTTCACCAGGGAGTAGTCTTTGTTTGCAGCTCCAAGGTTTCCCTGACGGAGCAAATTCTACGCTTATCAGGAAAGATTTGCAAGCAAGGGGTTGTGACCGTAAGCCCAGAGTCGAGCTGCGACGCGGAAGGTCTGAGCGTGTCGATTTATTTCGCTTGAAAGAAAGGCTGTTAGAACATTAAAGCACGGGACAAAAGCAGGTCAAAGAGATCGCGGAGCGATAGGCTGTCGAAAGCACAACGCTTGCACCGGGCAGAACAGCACGCACCCGAAGTAATATCCCGGAGAGGCAGAGCCCCAGTGCCAACCACTTCCAGTTACTGATCGGCGCCTATTTGCGCTACAGCCTGTGGATGCAGCCGGACCGGCAGGCGGGTAGCACTCTGCTGGAGCCCCCGTGCTCACGGGCAGCAGCTCGAGCTCAGAGCTGAGAGCTTCCAGGGCTGTATTTACCCGAGCAGATTGGGACCCGGTACTGAGCTGCTCCAAAAAAAATCTGAACAGAGTTCAGCGCTCCGTTCCAGTAAATGGTAAGGAATTTTGATGCAACTCCCTCATCCTCTTCCCCCGTTATTGCAATACCTGCCCCAAGCCTCTCTCCATCCTTTAAGAACGGATGCACCAAGTGCCGCTTCTTGGTTAAGGCCTGATTATTGCTCCTAGTTCCATGCTACCCTTCTAGGGGGGAAGCACACTGGAGCTGAGCATGTAGAAGAGCCTCTTCTGTGCCCAAAGCACCCGCACTTAGAGCGGGCGGGTGTTACCAAGTCTCATGACTAACAGTCCTTGCCTCTGCTAACCAGAGCAGCAGCCACACCGGAGGGGAAGAGGCTCAGGAGCTCGCGCCTGCTCTGCCTGCCGGGTCACTCCCGGGACAGCTCATGCAGAGTCCTGAAACTGTTGAGTTTCTCAGCAGCCACACCAAACCATCACCCCAGCAGCGTCAGAGACCGGGCAAGAAGGAAGTCACCTCCCAAGCCTCCCCGCTGTCCCGAGCGCATTCGCCTCACCAACCCCACCCCCCAGGATGGAGGATCAACGCACCGCTTAGACTGACTACGGCAACTGGACTTACTTAGGATAATAGTGACCGTCTTGACAAGGCTGATCATGGTCTCCTTGTAGCGGGGGTGGAAGCTAGTGTGCTTGGACATCCGCGTCATCTTCCTTTTGACATAGATGAAGATGTGCGTGTACACAACCACCATGATCAGGAAGATGACCAGGTTGGAGATGGCCCAGAAGGTCAGGTAGCTCCTGCTGTAGAGCGGTGCCATCCTGGAGCACTTCTCCAGGGCACAGAGGCAGTGCCAGCCGTAGGACGGGATGAGCCCCAGAAGCAGGGCCGTCACCCAGATGCAGAAGATGAGGATCATCACACGCTGGTTGGACATTTTGCTGTGTAACTGCATGGTGAAGACAGTCTGGTGCCTTTCTACAGCGATTGCCAGCAGGTTCACCACAGAGGCCGTCAAGCTGGTGTCCAGCAGGCTTTGGCGAATGAACCAGGTCTTCAGGGAGAGCTCTGCTGTCCTGGGCCCCGTGTGGAACATGAGAAACATGTACGCGATGCCAGCAAAGAGGTCAGCAGCTGCCAAGTTCCCCAGCAGGTAGTAGATGGGGTAGTGGAAACGCCGGTTGATGATGATAGCGGTGATGACCAGCAGGTTGGTCAGAAGCACAATGACACTCACCGTCAGGCCCAGGGCCACCACCAGGACATCCTTTGTCCTCCAGTACGTGGTCAGCTCCTTGCGGCTGTTGTTGTAGAAGAACCCCACAGTCTCATTGTAAAAACAGTGCTTCATCGCTGCTGTCCTAAAGAGGGACGAGAGTCTCGTTAGCTTGTTGTGCCCACACACACAACTAGTACAAGCCAGGGAGATGCTGAGCATCGCAATAATGCCTTTGACACAGATGGCGGCGGGGAGGAGCTTGAAACACACAGAACCAACCACACAGAGCAACAGGAAAACGCTTCTGTACTCGGGACAGAGCTACCCGTCTCACAGGCTGCGTCCTCATCGGTCCTCAAAGCGATACTGAGGATGCAACAAAACCTTGAGCATTCATGGGAGGACATAACGTTTGCCAGATCTGATAAGAGATTCCCCCCCAGTCTGGCCCACGCAGCTTTGTGGGGGATGACAGACAAAATTATTTCTGTTGTCCTAGATGTCCTACTTCAGAAATGTAAAAACAAAGCAGCGAACAAGGTTTATCAGGCAATCACCAAACAACACTCTGATGAAGACTTTGAGCCTCTGCAGCTGTTGCAGTCCCCAGGACTGCGGCTTCTGGTTCGGTAAGCACACATCTCTCCTTTCCTGGCTAGGAAGAGGCTGCTTTGCTTAAAACTACGTTGCTTAAAAGGCTAGCACAACGCACGGCCGCTTCCGAACGCAGCGTCTGCCGATCCTCCCAAAACAGGCGAGAGCTTCCCAAACTTGGCCGAGAGGCAAAAAGCCGGGCGGAAGCAAACTCCTCAGCCCTGAAAAGCCAACAGGAGCCAGAAGCGAGCGCGTACAGCCACGGGGCTGGATCTCTGGAAGAGCTGGATGGTCTGCAACCCCTTCTAGGCTACACAACAGCGCGTGGGTCAGCCCCCCGTGCTTCAGAGTACCACCCGGTAAGTCACCCGCGCAACAAGGGAAGCAACTCCCTTCCCTTCCAGGTCTGGGACAAGGCTGCAACTCAAAACTCATTGAACTCAGCAGAAAAAACTTGACAGGAAAAGATGTTTAGCTCTCGAGAAGGACTTTTCACGCCGCTTTGGCGCCCTGGGCACTGCCGGGAGCAGGACCAGCCAAGCCATTCCTCTGGATCGTGACATTAAGGATTCCTTTTCAAAGCCCGTGTAACTCTGGTAATCTAACCTCCTGGCTGGCCACAGGACAAACACGAAGCAGCAGGTTAAGTTAAAGGCTGTTTTACCTCACGGGGTCAGAATTTAAACCCGGTAATTGATGCTTGTGTTACTTGCCCATAAAAAAAATAAAACCATGAAAAAAATACAGCACCGCGAACAAACTCGAGGGATGAGAAGCAGCCCAATCGTTACAGCCCGCAGCAGATGTTCACGTTCCTTTCCTAACCAAGAGCTTGGAAATCTCAAGTCAGGGCTGGCTGCGGTCCCCGCTGGGATGAGCAAACCCAGTTCAGAGCGGCACTGAGGCGCCGAAAACTGACACAGTTTTTCCTTACCCTGGTGCGTTCCGCGCATGAAGTCACTGGTTCTCGCTCTCCTCTCGCGAGCTCATCCGTCATCCTCGTTTTAGAGAGAGCTTCAGCACAGACCACGCAGCAAGAGCGCCGTCCTCTTCCGACGGGGACAAAACCCAAAGCGCCCCCCTCGCAATCCACCGCGATCACCCCTGAAACCAAAACACAGCTCAGGAGCCCTAAGCAGCCACACGTTCCTCCGCTCTCCGGGCAGCACGGTTCTCCAGGGCGCGTCAGCAGGAGCTCCCGGCGTAGCAGCGAGGCTGCCGTCGGTCAGCGGGAAGGGAGACCGCTGCAGGCGGGACAGCTTGGCGTCGCCCGCACCGCACCCAGACCAAGTCGCACAAACAGGACGGCTGAGCCGGGAAACCCTGTCGCACCTGCGGCTGAACTCCGCTCGCCGCTGCCTCCCGGGCTCTGCGTCGGCGTGCCGCAGCACGCGGCCGCCTCCGCCACGAGGCGAGAAAGCTACGCAACTGAACCAGTTTGCTTTAAAGTGCGCTGAATAGGGAAACGTTGTTTTTACAGATATTGGGGGGGTGGGGGGAGGAAAAGGAGGCCGAGGAGGACTCAACCTGCCCCAGGGGATGGAGTCACGGGCTGGTGCTACGTAACAAGTCCACGTTCCCTCTCAGGTCGGGGGATGTTTGTAGATCAAGGCGCTGAGCTGCTCAGGAGAGTCCTGTGGTCCGAACGCAGCAGAGGGCGATGAAAGCAACCGAGGCGCTTCTGCGGGGCTGCCGTGTGGCGACTTGGCAGGTCACCGGGGAGTATTTTGGCTTGAACAAAGCGATGGAAGAGCGCGGGGATGGGACGGACACAGCCGTGGGGAAGCCCCGGCACAGGGCACATCTGCGGAGGCAGCAAACCCAGGGCTGGGCCAGCCTCGTGCAGAACAGTTTCCTCCTCACGTTTCTCGAAGCTTTCATCTCAAATCGAAGAGGAAACCGCTGCTGAAGCGAGGTAAGTCACATCGCCTCTTTAAGATTACACACGTGGATACCCAGGGAAGAAAGGGGGGAAGGAGAGAAACTAAAGTGGCATCAGGGCTTGGAGCGCCCCGTGCGCTGTCCGGCCACGTGACGAGCAGGTTTTGGTGCTGTTTAGTCCCATTCACATTTTCGCTGTGGAATAGCATCTGTTCCCCCCCACCAGTTACAAAATTTATCTGATACGATGAAGATTGCAGAACCCCAGCGCGGCGGGGGCTGGCAGGGCCCCCCAGAGATCCCCCAGCCCAACCCCCCCGCCAAAGCAGGTGCCCCCAGCGCAGGGGGCACAGGGACGCGGCCAGGCGGGGTTGAATCTCTCCGCAGAAGGAGACTNACGTGTTGGACAGGGCTGGCCCATCCACTCACCCAGCCCACACTTCCTAAGCTTGCCCGTGAGGACCTTGTGGGAGACAGCGTCAGAAGCCTTGCTGAAGGCAAGGTAGACAACACCCACCGCTCTCCCCTCATCTACCCAGCCGGTCATGCCATCACGGAAGGCGATCAGGTTGGCCGAGCAGGATTTCCCCTTGGTGAATCCATGTCGACTACTCCCGACAGCCACCTTCTCCTCCACGTGCTTAGAGATGACTTCCAGTAGGAGCTGTTCCAGCGCCTTCCCGGGGATGGAGGTGGGGCTGACTGGCCCGTAGTTTCCCTACGGGCCTTTTCTGAAGGCATTCAGTAATTCTGCCTTCTCTGCGTCCTCTGTCACCAGGGCACCCGCCTCGTCGGGCAGCGGCCCCGCATTTTCCCTCGCCTTCCTTTTGTTACCGACGTGCCTGAAGAAGCCTTTCCTGTTGTCCCCGACCTCCCTCGCCACATTGCTCCACCGTCACGGAGCAGAAGCTTGCCTGCACTAAGCATAGCAAGTACGGCTCACGCAACGCTTTAATTTTTAAGAAACATTAAAATACGGCCGTGAAATAACGTGCCGATGATCTAGGTCTTACTCGCAGTCATTTCTGAGCTGACACCAAGACAAATGAAATCCAGGTAAGACTAGCTTTAAAACGGCTGCTGAACTATGGAGGCCAATCTTATTTTGTTGCGAATATTAACGATTCCCCAGCTACGACAGGCCCCATAAGCTTCCTCCCGGCAATGGCTGAACTTTTTTCAGAGCATTATACAAGTCCTGGTTCAACGGCACGTTTACCAGGGGAGGGGATCAGAGCCGCGTGAACCCACAAAGGAGCTGTGTTCGGCACGTGTTACTACTCAGACCTAGGGAAACAGCCCCTCAGCACTAATCCTAACGACAACGTCCGAGATGCTTCTTCAGGCAAGACCCGGTTCGAGCACGGGGAAAAGCCCGAGAGCTGCGAATCCCTCCGAAACGCACGTAGGTTACAAACCGAACTTGTGCAATACGTGAGCGGGGTGGCGTCCAGGAGGGACTGACAGGTTAACGCCTGCGACCGGTCCCGGGAGCTCGCGTGCCACTTCCCTGCTACCCTGCAATTAGAAAACTGACCTGGGAGCTCGGCGGCGAGGGCGGACAACGTCACAAATCAAAATTTAACAGGCAGTGCCGGGGCGGGGGGGGGGGGAAAAGAGGAACACCCTGCCCGCAGCGGCGAGCGGACAGAAAGCCAGGCTGGTGCCATGATGCACAAAGGAGCGGGATGAGTCTATTGTTCAGCGTCCGAGCAGCCCCCTTCCACGGCCTTGCACTCCTCAGCAGGATCTTCCAAGACTTTTTTTCCTCCTCGCCAGCATTGTTTACTCAGTAAAAGAAGCCTCTAGTTACGCGCCGCAGTGACTCGGCGGCCCCTTCCCTCGAGCCGTGCACAAACGCAGGCTGCTTCTCTCCGCGCTCTGCCTCAAACTCTGCTCAAGCCTCTCGCCCGCTCCCGTAACAGCGAGCGCAGCTTTTGCTGTTCGGCAGAAACCGCCACACCAAACGAGCACAGAACCCCCTTCCACCCCCCCCCGCAGCCTTATCTGTGCCCATACGCCGTCCGCCTTCGCGCTCAGCTAACGACTGCCCCAGGTTCGCAGGAAGTCCAGGGTCCTTTCACGCGGAAAGGAAAGGTGCAAGCATCCTCCCGTCTCCATTTCCCCCGGCACAAGCGGGGAACGCCAGTCAGCTCCCCGAGACCTGGGAAGGCGCCCGACGCTCGTGAGCAAACCCGCAGCCGGCGCAGCGCGGGGGCGGACAGGGACGAGCGGCTGAACTGCCGCCCCGGCGGACAACCACAAATCGGTGTCGATCAAGGCAGAACAACGGACCGATAAGGGCTCGCAGGGACTCAAATCCAACCTGCCCCAGCCACGTCCACCGCGCGCGGGTTTACACGGCCGAACACGCGAACCGCCGCCGCGTTTCGAAGCCGCAAACAGTGCGAGGTTTTACTCGAAAGGATAGCGCCCTTACCTGAAAGCACAACCACCGCGTCCAAACCTGGCGCTCAGCGTCGGTCTCCCCGCCGCAGGGAGCCGGGGCAGCTATGCAGCACGGCGATCCCCATCTCTGGAGGGCAGAGGCGCTTTCCGAGCAAGCAAGGCAAAAAAAAAATAAAAATAATAAAAAAAAAAGCCAAGTGCGTTACGGGAAAGTTTCAGGCAAACGTTAGGGCCCCAGAGTCCATCGCGGACCGCTCCGAAACACTGGCTCCTGGGAGGCAAGTTTGCAGGAGCTCGGAGGAGCCCATCCCTCCTTGGGTCCTCCCCTAGGCGGATCCTTCCAGGAGACCCAGGAGCTGTAACCCGAGTCCTCGCCGCCTTCATGGAGGCCAAAGCCACTTTCCGAGCGCCTCCGGTTCCGACCGGAACGGGTTAGCTCCATTCTGCCGGCATCGCCTTCGGGGACCGTTGCTGCCGGCGAGGCGCTGCTCTGTGGGAACTGGCACCCTCTGGTCCCGCTGCACCGGTTCGCTCGTGCTCGCCTTCGCCCCTCTGAGCGCGGGTCATCTTCCGAATGACCTGGTGCGATCCCGTGCTGGGGGAGCTGTCTTGCCTTGGCACCACAAGCCTCTTTTCCCAGCCTACAACTACAGCACCCACACCTCAGGGTCAGGATGCAGCCCCACTTGCCCAGTGCCACACGAGAAACCCCGAAATGGGGAAGGAGCAGGGAGGAGATGCCGTGACACACGAGGGAAACTGAGGCACGGACCAGAAAGGATTTCCCTGCGATAACTTGGTAAAAGCGTGTGTCGCTGCTAGAAAGAGCTCCCGTTCCCGATATGTCAGTCTAGCTCGTCCTTGTCGCGTCTGAGGTGATCTTGCGTGCGAAGCACTGTACGAGTGCCGATGGCACACTTGGTGTAACAAGGCATAGCTGTATAAATTATGAAGGAAAAAAAGCCACCGAGTTTGCAACACCCATTCATTTTGATTTATGCCTGCTGCTCCTGCAAAGGGCCCAGCAGTTTCCATTCGACTCCGATTTCCTACTCTCCCACCCTCCTCCTGCCACCGTCGGTTCCCCGAGGAACAATGTTATCACCAAGCGCAACCCTAATCTGCTGCCAGTCAGACACACGGAGCCAAGCAGCGTTGTGTAAAACAGGCAGGAGATTTACAAGGAGCCCAACACAAAGGGGAACGAGATAGGGCCAAAGACCCAAGGACACATTAACGGAGCAGGGCAGCCAATAAATGCAAGCAGAGCAGCGGTGCCGCTGGCAGAAGAGGTGGGCGAACAGGGCAGGCTGAGATAGCAGACGGGCAGCTATGGAGTCCTGCGACAACTGGGAACGGCACCAGGCTTCCCAAATTCTACCCGTACGTCCTGCAGCCTCCAAAGGCCAAAGTCAAGCTGGAAAGCTCATGAGGGCTACGAGAACTCAGAGCAAGCCACCGCTCTTCCGTCGTGGCCGCGGCTTACAAATTCCGCGCCTTCAGGCTGATTGACGATGCGACCCCACGAGTTAGGGCCAGGCACGGGGGCCTTTCACAAGGTGTCTGCGTGCATTTTTAGAAGGAGCAAAAAGCTGCGCCAGCGGGTAGCCCAGAAACTGCTGAGGGTGCGCTCTGCCCCTTCATCCA
>VZSC01010611.1:7137-24773 GCA_013398225.1 Steatornis caripensis
CTGGAACAGGCTGCCCAGAGAGGTTGTGGAGTCTCCTTCTCTGGAGATATTCAAAACCCGCCTGGATGCATTCCTGTGCAACCTGCTCTAGGCTAACCTGCTTTAGCAGGGGGGTTGGACTAGATGATCTCTAGAGGTCCCTTCCAACCCCTACCATTCTATGATTCTGTGATTCTATGAAATACAAAGCATGCGGTTAAATATGATAATTCAATGGCAATAACATAAATGGATGAACAACTGCGTAAACAAGTCCTGTGCCACACGTTGTTACTTAGATCAAGTCAATAAAAACAAAGAGAGGAAGAGAGAGATAGAGGAATAGAGATAGATACAGAAAAGAGATTTCACCACCCATGTATCCAGCGACATCCCATCAGTCCTTGTCACTCGGTGTGTTGGTGGTGGGGGTCCCCACCTGTCCTTCTGGTGGTACCATTCTTACACAGTTCATGTCCCAAATTCTCCACCTGATTCTGAGAAACTTCATGCATATGCATGGTGGGCGTGATGAGGTGTGATCTGGCGCTGCGCAGGCTTGGTGTATCTCAGGTGGTTGCAGGGGGGCTACTTTGGGTGTTGCATCAGACGAGACCCTCCCCAAGGTCCTAGTGCCCTGCACATGCACAGTCAGCAAAACCAGAGTGGAAAAATGCTGTTTCGGTCTTGTCTCCACAGAGCTGAAAACCGGTGCCTTGTTCCACGAAGTCTTGCAATGCTTGCAGCAAATCTTGTGTCTTTTGCACCAAGAAATGTTTAAGGTAAATGTCCATTCATCTGTCCTCCACAGTGCCTTTTCAAAGTCAGTTGTTACTAGTTCTCAGAACAGCTTTCCAAAAAACCTATGAAAGTTTGATAGTTCTCAATAGAAGGAAAGCCTAGTGGTTCTTGACCAAATGTGTACCCATCCAGGTAATACATAGCCAGATCACCAAACTGACCAATCATCACCCTCCCAAAGACGTTAGCAAGAGATCACAGATTTCCAAGTCATTAAGCATAAGCTTTCAGATAAAGAACTAGTTAAGCATGTTAGATAATCTACTGTATTTAAATCTCTTGAGAGAGCAAGATCCTTTATTAAAGCAGAATCAGTAAGAGCTTTAGCAAATCAGGAAGACTGTAATTCACAGTGAATATTCTTTTTGTTGTCAGCTTTGCTAGAAATTTGATGTTTTATGCCTTTTCCCGTTATTGCTCTTGAGTTTTTTTGCAAATTATCAGTGGCATTTGAAGTGACAGCTAATGTATTCCAAATTGTTTGTTCATTTTACTAGATTCTGTTCCAACAAAGGTCTCAATTAGGACTGGGCTACTTGTCTTGGTTGCTTTCAAACCCACACAGTCTTGCGAGTTTGAAACAATCTTTCAATTCATATTGCACTTATAGGAGACTATAAGAGCATAAGGAGTTAGAAAGAAAAAAATCCCCATCTTTAATGAGTCTACACTTTCTTCTGTAGAAAAGCAGTCAGCACAGTTTGCATTTTTGGGGGGAGTGGTTCTTCCAATACTCACAGAGAAGAGACTTCTTTTTAGCCTGGGAAAATTTCAGCTGCCCTTCAATATCCTTTGGTTTAAATTATAGGGTGAAAAGGTCCATTCACTCAAACTAGTTCGATGAATCACAGGAACAAAAAATACAGTGTGTCTGTTCACAAAACATCAGGTATCACATCCTTGGTCTCTGTGCAAAAAATCTTCATAGAAAAGTCTAGACCTGCTGTGACCTTCGTCCAAAAGCAGATGACTGGCGATTTGTGTAGGTGGCCTTAAATTTAATGTAGATATGTGCATAAAAGAAGAGTTGGAAAGATGAAGGGAGAGAAAAGGAGAAGAGCAAAGGGAAAATAGGGCCCACATTCCAATATTTCAATCCTTCTGTCATTAAGACCATTCAGTTTTATGTCTGCATCTTTCATTTTTAACAATTCAGATGTTCTGTAAATACGTTACTATTGACCTGCAAGACCAATACGCTTGTCTCTTCTAGACTAAGCAATACTTTATAATAAACATAATAATATACATAATAATATTGTATATAAACTTATATGAAAGATACAAATAATAAACATAATAAACAGCCTCATCAGAAGGCTCCAGGGAAGAAATGCCACCTGCAGTCTGACTTTCAACCCTTTTATGAAGTCTATGAAGAAAAGCTACCTAATACTCTATAGCATCATCCCCTCAAACCGTTGCCCAAACCAGGGCCACGTCTTGACCACAGCCATGCCTTGGTCCTTCATCACAGGAGGACTGAAAACCACCTAATCAGCTGTCTAAGGATTACGTCAGGCAGAGCTAGTGCGTGGGTGAATTTCATCATTGCAATGGCTCTTATGTCTGCCTTCCTCCCTCCCTCCATCATGCCTTTTATCTCCTTTAATCTTAATGTAAGAACAAATTGAAGGCAGATCAGACCATTCCATCTCCTCTGCAAGTATCCTAGGAAATATTCCATCCTAGTCTCAGCGCTTCATTGAAAGGACGTCTGGCAGAAATGTTAGCAGTGAAAATCCAATCAGTCCTAGAAGTTAAAAAAATGTTTCTTGATGCCAGGAATGACAGCTGTATTATTCCTCAGCCCTTGTTCTGTCTCTCAGTCAGGGATTTTCTTTATGCCAACGTGATATATCAAATAATAGGAATTTGGTATGTAGTGCCTGTATTGGATTGGATTGAGTTGTCTTAAGGGCTTCAAATCCTTGCTGTCCCATCCGCAGCCTTCAGGTAGTGCGTATTCGCAGAGTGCTTTTCCAGCTAAGAAGTTAGTGCAGTGCTGACCTGCAACACAACACAGAACATAAAGCCTGTCCCTCTGCAGTTTTTGTGCTGTGTATAATCCTGTAAATGGCCATGTCTTCAAGCGCTGACAGAAATGGAAATGCCCGCTATCCACCTCAGGCCAGATTTAAGCTTAACTCTTTGGTGTATAGTCAGTATGTTTTATTTAGGGTGACAGGAATAATTAGTTTTACAGTTCAGAAGCTCAAAAAAGTGTTAAAATATTTGTAAATATATTGTAATAAATGTCTAAATGTTAATTAAAATAGGAATTGCTTGCTTTGAAAATAGCAAAATTATTTTTTCAAAATGTTGCTTGCATTTTATTTATACTAGAACCATCTTCTAAACCTGACATACTTATTCAGTCTTTCCATTGGCTCAAACCAGCCCAAAATACCTATGTTCCAAGGGAAAATAAAGTAAGAGCCAGGATGCCCTGATTCCTCATCTCATCACACTGGTGGCTGTTTCTGTTTCTTCTTACTGGGCAAGGCTTTTAATTTCTGCTATAGGAAAGGATATCTGTTCTTCTCACCTTTAACTGATTATGGCAATCGAGTTGTTTCTGTTCCCGTAGCTTCTAGCCAGCCCGTCACATACACCATGTATTGCTAGACCCCGCAATTGCGTGAGGGAAGTATGGTCCACTGGTTTTGCTGCAGGACTGAATCTGAACATGAGGAAGGGTGTATTTGAACTGACGTTTAGGGATGAGCACAAGGTCCTCTCAGTCTGAGTGCCAGAAGGGAGAAGCAGAGCACAGGAAGCAGAAGCAGGGGGCTGTGGCACAAGTCCTGGGAGATGCAGCTGCCCTGCAGAACTGAAGCACAGGGAAAGTCCAATGCTCTTGGCAGGAAAGGGACAGAGGTGGCCACCAAGCTCCGCCTCTGAACCTGATGTGAATAAGGGTCTCAAGCTTGCGCAGGAGCTATGGCCACTTGTTTGGGCTGGGGAATTACAGTTAGTGGGTTAGCAAATCTGTGTGTGAGGGAGACCTTAATGTTGGCCAGACTGTCAGTGAAGGTCCATCCTAACCGTGGCCAGTTTTATGCCTTTGTCAGTGGAGAAATCAATGCAGGTCTCCTACATCTCAAGCTTTGTGTGATGACCATTGAACCAAAAGAGTTTCCCAAGAAGCTGCAGGAGGAATTTTCAGAAATACCTGGTAGAGACCATGCTCCCGCTTGGCAAATTCAAGTCTCTCACAGGCAGACCCACTGCCTTCCAGGTGAGATACACCAGACCGATGTGCTTGCTTATCCCATCTGTTTCATAAAGCCATGCTTTATTGCCGAAATCCAGGAAAAGAATTCCAAAATCTTTGTCTCTATTGTTCTACTAAGTGACTGGCAAATAATTGCATAGCCCACTCACATACGTCACATCGTACACATCTCTATGTGCAAGGAAAATCACATTTAGTCTTCGGCTCCAGCATTAGGAAAGTTCAAGCTGATAAATCATATGAAGAAGTTTGATAGTTTCTTCCTAACAGAATTCAGTTTTCTGTATTTTTGAGAATTATTTTCTCATTTCTGTAAAGTAAATCAAACTGTAAATTCTGGTCTAAAGGAGAACACTAAGAATCTGGCAGTTATTAACGTATGCTACCTTTCATTCATTTGTCACGTATTTTAGCCATTTGTTTCACCTGTTGGGAGATTTGAAGGTGAGTAGATATAACAGTTACAAATACTAAATTATTCAGTATTTAAGTTTGCATATGGGTGCCTGGCCTGCAGGAGTTTGGGTGATTCATCAAAGGCTCCTCACTCTTGTCCCCTAGACAGCACAGATTCTGACCTTTTCCTTATGAGCCCTACATTTCTTGAAAAATCAGGGGGAGGTGTGTCTAAACTTTCCATTCTTGGTTAACATGAACATGGCATCCCAGCCCTGCTTTGCACCTGCTGTGTGCTTACAGACTGGTTGTAAACCCAATGTTCTCACTCATTTCGGACATTAAGATCCCTAGATATTCTATAGATTGTGCACCTTCTGAAATGTTCAGTTTTGATCAGGTGTATGTATACTTCCTATTCGTTGCTCAGCAATATACCCTATGGAGGATGATTGGCATTCATACTAGAAATGCATTATGCTTTCCTACCAGTGTGAATTATTGCATTAATCTCTGAATTTACATACATTGATGCTTGTGCAGGTTCTAGACACATTTGGAAGGAAATGCATTTCGACTGACTGATACAACAAGGAAGATTTCTAATTCTCATCAGCCTATTCTTTAAGATATATCACTAACTGACTGACTTAGTATTTTGATCACTGCATTTAGTTTAGGCTCACCAAAACTGATTTTATCAGGGTGAGTTTGTCTTTTCTTTCCAGGGATTTGTGCTGAAATTCAATCTGTGCCTCATCCTCGGGACAAAAACCACAACATTTTAAGGTTTTTCTATTCTGATAATACTGATGCCACTATGTTTATTTAGAAGAAAAAAAAGGCTCAAGTTCCTTACGATTCCCTCTTTGCTCACTTCATTTGGATTTGACCCCTCCACTCAAGGAGTGGTTTTGTTTCAGTGTTAGGTAGCCCATTTTTCTTCCTCTGTAGTTTGCTCTGACTGTTACACTAAAGGACACTGCAGATGCAGACGGTTGCTGTGATGTACACCCATGACAGGACCCAACATGTCAGCATTTACCTATTCATGAGTGTGGGACTCATGGAAGCTGAAGGAAGTATTCTGCCTGTTCACCAACTCATATTCTTCATCTGCCCTGTATGATTCAAGTAGGGCTTCCTGCCCGCCCCCCCCCCCATTTATTTTACAGTTTCTGATGTGATACCTAAAACTTGAACACTAGATACATGTCGTATTTTACAGGCTAATTGACCCATTTTAATTAATCGTCTTTGGTTTACACGTAGGAGATCACCTCTCCCATAAGTAGCTTTTAGGGAATCCAGTCATTAATCTTCTTAAGCAGCTATTCTGTTCTAGCTCCCTCTAAGGCATTTGCTCACACAGCCTCCACGCTAGACTCATCCAACAAGGAAATCCCGTAAGACTGTTCTCTGACCTCTGGGAGAATCCTACCTCACAAAAGCATCCCTGGAAGAGAGGGGTCATTATATTTTATTCAGATGCAATTTTACCTCAGGAGAGGTAGCTGAATTAAGCTGACCTCAACTTGCTTTTGAAGTTTTTCCAACTTCTAGTAACAATTACACATAAAATACTGGGAGATACGTAAGGCCCTAGATCACAACCTATCCGATACTACATTAAAATCACTTTCGGGTACAAGACACCGTATTTACAACCCCTTGCTATCATTCTGAGATAAAAATATCAGTTGTATTAATTTTAAATAAGCTTTGACAACATGAACTATAAAAACATACTGAGCCTCAGTTTTTGCCTGGCGTAAACTCATGGGTACAGAATTCATAAAAGAAGAGGCACTTGTGCTTTTTTCTGGCTGCATCGCAAATGTTTTTTGAAACATCTTGTTTGGGCCTCACGTTCTTCTTTTGCCATGCAATGTGCTCTGGCTGGTAAGTAAAAGGATATTAGTACGGTAATAATATTAGCCATAAGTAGTAAAATCTCTGTTCTCACTGCCTTATTGGAAGCAGGAGCTGATAAACCGATAACATATGAGAGATGTAGTTGGGTCAATGAACAGGACAGGGTGGGATTTAGAATAATATATAATGGGACCCAGCAAGACTTAAACATAACCTGGGTGGGAGACTTGGAAGAAAGCTGATTCAGAATAGATGTGGATGTTAGAAGGAGGGGATAGGTTTTCAACACTGATTTGGGAAGAAAAGAGGGAGTAATAGAGAAGCAAACACTGTTTAGATTCCATTCCATAGGCCCAGTTTACAATGAGGTCTGCATGTAGACATTTTTTGGATGCAAAGCACGAGCAATTGCTTTTAACCTCTGAAATTAACAGATATACTTAGCGGTACTTCTCCACCTTTAGCTCAGTTTTTACGATAAATAAATAAAAAAGCCAAGTGCTCAGATCAAGGTACAGTTCTCGAGTTTAAGACCAGTCAGTAGGTGGGAGGTGGGAAGGATCTGCTGGTGTGACCTGGGGGATAATAGATGAGAGTATTTTGACACTGCATGTTTCCTCGTGTACTGTGCCTGCCTCCTCTCATCTTGATTATAAAGTTTAAAAAAATCCAATTCTTCACCACCTACACACATGCTAATAAAATCATGATGTGTATTAACAAAGAGATCTTTCCCAGCTGGATGGGAAATTGCTGATAATATTCCTAACAACAGAAGCCTGTTCTTCATTGTGCAGCCATCCACCATGATGCCATAAAACCAAAGCCTGCCAGGTTTTACAGTTTTAGAAATTGTTAGGTTCTCATCCACTCCTCCATCTTCTGTTTTTTTTTGTTTCGCCTCCTCTCTCCCTGGATAAATATAAACTGCCAAGATCATGGGTAGCAGTGACAAAGTACGATGGAGAGGTGACCAAATACTCTTTCACGTGTTCTATTATTTTTGGGGATTAGGTGGGAAGGAGCAAGGAGGACAGCGCAGGCAGACCTGCATTCTGGGTCCTAGCTCAAGAGTAGCTGAAATTACTGATGCTCCCTCCTGACCTCCCCTCCCTGGGAAACAGGTATGGATGTGGATGATTCTTATGGCTAAGCTGTTTTTAAGAGAGTCACAAATTCTATTTAACAAGGAGCAGTTCTGAAGCAAGTTCCTTGGCCCACAGTATCTTTCAAATTTCAGGAAACTCAGAAGTAAGGTCAAACTTCACAGCTACCCTGCTCTCAGAAGGCACCACCTGACAGCTCTGGTCATGCATTTGGGGCTAGGAGGGGACATCACAAGTTAGGGTCCCTTGGCAGTCTGAAGTAGCTATGCTTTATCTGTGGAAAAGATACTGCTTTACTTTACTAATTCTTAGTAACTTACTCCCTCACTAATTTCTATTATTTTTCTCTGGGATTTCTTCAAGGTTTGCAGTAGAAGATAATGGACAAGTGAAACAGAATGACAAAACTGGTCTTTAGGAGGAGAGATTTTCTCTGGAATTCAGTCCAGTGACAGCTGCTGCTACTTCAGTGTTCTTTTTTGGGTAGAATTCAAATGCTGAATATCACATACCTACTTGTGCTGGCATTTAACATCTATAGCCCTGAATGACTCGGTCTATGCTGGAAGGTTTGCTCTGTTCTTAGTAGTCCTTATTTCTGCTGCTGTCTTTGAGGCACTATGAAACAAGAATGACTGACACGTGGATCAAAGGATAGGCTGTAGATAAATCGTAGGCAATTGATTCCCATACCAAAAAGAAACACTCTAAAAACTTTAAGGTATAAATAGAAAACACGTATCTCAGGCAAAACAGAGCGCTGTTCTGTAATTCTATCACCGCTCTCTTCTGAGCCTAAAGGGGACTAAATCAAGTAATCAATGAGGTATCTCTGTGTGTCTGGGCCTTGTAGGTCCTTTTCAGCAGCTACTGAATATTTCCTCTGCTTTTGTTTATCTTCTCCCAGCACTTTAATACCAAATAACAATTTGCACTTAGTAATTAAGATCTGTCTTGCAAGCATAAGAGACTCTCATCTTCTGCACAGCTGTGGGACCTGTATCACACCTCCTCTCCTCAAAAGAAGCTGATCTGAAACATGTGATGTGAGTCACTATCTCTGCCATCCCATTCTGTTTCTTGGCATGGTGGTAGCCCGCGCTCGCCTCCACCTTAATCTAAAGCTGGAGTGGATATCTTGACATCGTATAGCAGCTGCTGCTGTATAAATTGAAGAAGAGATATAGTTGTTGCTGCTTACTCACAGTTACAGGTATCAGGGGCATACAGTCTTTCCTCTGTCTTCTCCAGTAAGATAAATCTGTGCCTTCTGGTGTGGCTCATCACTTTTGGTTTGGTCTGCCCTCCTTCAGAGTTTAGCAACACCTGTCTAAAAAGTTAAACTCACATCACTGGTGCAGGTTCCGTCAGGTATCACACATGTCACCTGTGTACCTTTGCAAAGGGTCTGACTTAGTCTTTGCTGTGAAGTCACCTTACTGTCAGCAGGCCAGCCTTGGGAGGTGCAAGGATCGTCCCAGGGCCTGGTCCGAGCCTGGAAAATGTAAGCTTCCCGACAGTGATTTACAGGCTCGTAGGCAGAGCTGTCTTCCCTTTCTTAATATGTTTGCATCCCTGTCCCCAGTCCAGAAAGTTATTGCACAGATGCAGTTCACCCTCTCTACAGCCTGTGTGTACATTCCCTGTGCCTTTCAATAGGCACAGCCACAGCAATAACATATTATTAGTTAGGGATTTTTCCATTCATAAATAAAGCAAAAGAACACAGCATGTGAAGCCACGAGTAAACAAAACTGTAATTCCTGCAAATGTGGCTAATTAGAAATGGCTGATTCCATTTTCCCTCATGGAGGGAAATGAGCTCCTATTCCTCTAAGCTCAAAAATTAGGAGACTTATTAATAATATCAGCATTAAGAAAACCTTACACTGAGTGTTGGGGTTTGGGTTTTTTTCAAATAAAACGGGCCCGGATTCACTGAGTTTTGCATTCTTTCGTCTCATTTCTATCCATTTGGTTTAGGTATTTTTTGAATTGTGCTGACCAAAACATGCTTTAATACTCTCCAGCTACATTACTTGCATAAAGTCATGACACCTATTAATCCCAATATCCATTTGATACAGCATTTTGTGCATTTGTGCCAGCCACATCTAGCAATTCCACCTTGATTATATTCTCATTAACCCTACGACTCTTTTCGGTGCTCTCCATTTCTCTGTACTGGTGTTTATCATCCTTTCCTTTATATTTATTGGAGTTGAACTTCAATTTATTGATTTCAGCTCATTTCTCTAGCTCACACTTTGTGTGTTCTCACCCTCCAGAGTTACGTACGTGCTTCCATCTTTCTATCCTGCAGGTATGGTTAGGGTCTGCGCAGTCTGTTCTCAAGTTGAGAGGGGTTGCTTGGGCATGACAGAAGACCCCCTTGCTCCACCACTAACACTTATCCTGGGTGTCTGGCTATTTTTCACCAGGCTTTGCACAAGGCAGACATACCAGTTTCGGACATCACTTGAGACTCCAATAGTGGACACTCTGTTGTTTTCTCCCAAAGAAATAGCTTTTCTTATTTCCTTGTCATTTGACCTAAAGATAAGAGAGGACTTATAGAATACAAGGTCGTATAGGGTGCAACTGAGAGCAGAAACCTCCTACTGAGAGCAGTAGGAGATAGAGTTCAAACGCTTGCTCCACACCCTTTCAGGAGAAATGGACCAAACTGTGTCCTTGTGTGACCTGTCCTGAGAATATGGCTTTTTGTCCTCCTCCAGTAGCAAGACCACTGTGACGTTCATGAATTTTCTAGTACCTCTGTGTTAGCAGATCTGATCCATGTCATCCATGACACACCTGGTTCATGTTTTTAGCTCCTAGCAGTGATACTAACAAAGTCCTTGTGCTAGCTATGCCATTTTTAACCACTGAACCCTGTGGTGTTTATAGACCCAAAACCAGAACACAGGGAAGAAATACCTTTTACTGTAGTAATGCCAGGGTACTGACCATGGCTAGTGTTTCAAACACAGTTCCATAACCTCTTCAGAGAGCATCAGACATGGCATGGGATTATGTAGATTTACACCATTCTACACCTCTCCTAGTCCACTTGCTAGTTGTCCGGAATTGTATAGAGTGGTGGCTGAAACAAGTAAGGGTTGCACAAACAGTGCCACCTCCCAGCATGAGAGACCGGGCAGGGAAGTGGCATCATGGGCAGCAAGGAGGAGGGAAGTATGCACCCTTGGGCAATAGCCTTCTTGATGCATTTGGAAGAGGGTGTCTTTTCACAGCTCCAACAATTTTTCCACCTCCAACAAACTGCCAACTACCATCTGATGGCAAAATAAATCAAGATTACCTGCATCATTTCTACTGGTTGCTCTAGTAGCAAAACATCTGCATAGCTGTAGTTTTGAGACCCTCTGGAATATTGAAGTTTAAGAATCAAATCCTTCTTATGAAAAAGGATGTGGTGTAATCCACTTTTCATTCCATGGCTTTTGTAGATTTGTAGGTTGAGAAAACACCCTTAAAACAGTCGTGTAGTTTAAAATGACTGTGTGTTGGCTGCAAAACACTGCATGGTGTGACACACTGTATTTGGCACACACTGGAAGAGATGGAGTTTCAGAAGTACCATTCAGATTTCAGTAACCCACATGTAAGGACATTTCAGGGCATCATACAAAAAGCTACTGTAGAGTATTTTTTGTCCACTAGGCTTCTTATCCTGTCAAAGAATATAATTAAGTTTGTTTGCCAGATGCATTATAAGCCCCAGTTGCCTGCCTATTTATCACTTTATTTTGCTGTATCTGCTTGCACAACAACTACTTTATTAATTCCTCTACCTGTTTGTTAGCTATTGATGTAGTGTTCTCCATGTTCTATTTCCCTGTCCTCCATTACCTGTATAGAGAGGAAGTAATCTCTTTTCTTGAAAGGAAAACTTGTTTTATACTCCTTCCCAACAGATAACATTTAGGTCACACTTTCCTTTCAGGAACGCTCATAAATAATTGTCAGCGGTTGTGATTATTCAGCTGGTTACCCAGCTTACATTTTGTTGTGCTACATTGAGTAGTAGTCTATATTCAAATTTTGTGTGTCTTCATGTCCAAATGGTTGCATCATAGGTGTGTTCTGTGATTTGTCTTGTTGCTTCCTACCTGCTATCAGGTAAGGCTTTCTAAAGGTACTATCCTTTTCAGTGGAAAATAGTTAAGTCTTTCAATCTTCATACAACTACAGTAAAACAGAATACTCGGCATGTCTTTCCTGTAGTAACTGAAGGGTATCCAACTGCTTTATTAACATGAACTAATACGTTTTCAACAGCCCCTCTGTAATAGGAAAATATCATTATTGCTGTCTCTTAGAAAAGGCCGTCTGAGGCATGGAAAGGGTGTAGGATTGTTCCAAGTTCATTGACAGCTGCAAGCTATGATTGAAACCCTTAACACCTGCCTTAGAGCGACCACACTGGAATATATAGTACAGAAGCCACATGGAGTCAGCTTTCTCAGCTCAGTAGGACATTTACAACTGGTGAGTTCCAGTGGAATGCTAGAAATACCTCCAACCCAAGACGCAGGCCAGTATCATGCTTTTGGTGGAGCTATACAGCACCAGAGGCTATACAACAGTTGCCTTATGTCAATGAAGGTGGAAGCTTGGGTTTCTCTCGTCTGAATCCATCAGTTGTTTCAGTATAGCTAAAAGTGGTCTGCAGATCTGTTGCTCAGTGTCGCAAACTCTTCCTTTTCATATTTCTCATCCGCTATTAGCAGGTAACATGTATTAACCTGCTCTTGTGCAGAAATTCATCACAGTTACAAGGTGCTACCCAGAGTTTTCCTTTGTCCCTACTTAAGACCACCTGAGTGGTCTTAAGCACTTCTGTCTTGTCGTCTATGTCTATATCTAATTGTCTGTTTTGCACAACAACATATAAATATGAGGATCTTCCCTGCAGCTTCAGGAACACGAAGGAGGTTTTGAAACACCTTTATTATATCATCTAGCTTGTGATCCCACTCAGTGGAGCTCCGACTTCCCTGAGATTCTTTCTCTTCTTCAGTAGCCAGATACATACTTTAAGTGAAATTCTCCCCAGATTTCTGATGATTGTTTTTGCCACTCACAGGAAAAAAGGCGGGCCTGGCAGTCTCCTCAACCTTCTGGATGCATCTGATAGCCTGATGTCCTTAAAATCCTTTTCCAGAGAGTCTTCTGCCAGGAGATAACATGGAGGGGGCTCTAGAGGTAAACATTGGACAATAGACTCTTAGGAGTAGCAAAATAATTATGTTTTTTCTACCTGATTTGCCTAAGCCATGGAAAGCCAAGTTACATGGTGTTGCTGAAAGAACAACCCGAGTTTTTGGAATTGGTGAGGGACCGCAAATCTTGGAGGTAGAAGCAGCCACTCTGTCTTCTCACCAGCAATAAACTCAGCTCTCGCAGGGGTTTCTCCTACTTCTTCCATCCAGGCCTACCCTTTTTTCTCTTTCCTTTTCCCAAGACCCTAAACCCTGGAATAGTATTATTCAGTTTTGCCAAAGTCACTGGAGCATTGAGCCATTCCTGAGCTATAACCTCTCTAGGCAGTTCACATTTTCCATCCTCCAGCATCTGAGGTAAGAGCTTCCTTTCTTAAAGAAAAAAGGAAGATTCTATTAAATACACTTCCAGGCCCAAAATGCGGAGGGTGAATAAACATTCAAAATCTATATTCTTAAATGTCATGAATTTTAAAGACAATCTTGTGTTTTGAGACCTGACGCATGCTTTTTTTATCATTTGGAATTGGAAAAAGTATAGGAATCTGGGGAAGTTTGAAATCCTGTTTATGTTATAAACACAGTACATTGCTCCCATTCCCCACCCCCAAACCAGCTATAGTGGGTTTTTTAAAAGTGCCAAGCAGACAGAGGAGCTTCCCTGCTTCTGGTAGGGGGGTAGCAGGAGCCCCTCTAAAATTATCACGAGCGCCTTCTAGAAAATTCAGCTTCACAAGTGAAACTGGGCCCCGACAGAAGGGGATACTGACTTGGAGGAACTGCAAGAGGGATAAACAGCTCAGCACCGCCCTCAGTCATGCAGTGATACAGGTGGTCAAGTGCGAGACACTTCGGCGATGCGATGGGAGAGGAAGCTGGCTCTCTGCCTGTACACAGCAGCAGCTGAGATATTAATCCCATGCCACTGTGAGCGCTGAGTTCTCTCAAAATGAAAATAAGGCGTTGTAAAGGGCAGTGGAGACGCAGGGTTAACTGCAATATCCCGCAGGAGAAGAAAATATTGAAGTGTCGGCAAGCGCTTTCACACACCCCGGTCATTTCATCTTTGTGTTTGACACATTGGCCGGCAAAGGAGCACAGCACTTAAGGCTTAGAAGGGAGAGAAAGTAGGAGCAAAGGTGGCTAAAAGACTTGGAAGGCAAAGAAGAGAAGGAAAAAAATGTCCATTTTTCTCACTGAAACTTGATCAATGATCCTGGAACGTGGACACAGCTGCAGCCAGCAAACAAGATGCAAAACCAACAACAAAACCCCCCTGGGTTTAGGAAACAGTGAGGAGCTAGACTAAAAACCAGACGCGTTTCAGAATAAATTCAGTGTTTCAAAAGCAATGATGTGAAAGGCACATGAGCCACACTAATAAAATGTGATATGAGCCGTTACCGTAAACAAGGAGGAATAATTGACAGGGAACTAAAACAGATCTGCAGAGCACGCATAGCCCAAGGCTCTGGCAAACGTATGGCTGAATGAGAGGAAGAGGAGTGGCATGAGGACAAGTCAGAGAAAGACTAACAAATCACAGATGAAAAATAAATCAATGACACAACAGCCCTTGGTCCCTGAGACCGAAAATTCAGCTGGAGTCACTGAACAGTCAGCCTGTAGAAGTGACAGAGGCAGTTCCCCCCAAAATGAAGAAAAACAAATGTCTTTTGGGCTGAATGAGAGAGTCACGGTTCGTGAAATGGTTAGCAAGTTTGTTTCATCCTTTGGACATGCTTGTTGTCACAAACCTGTAGCTTAACCCACAGGAGAAAGTGGCCAGTTTTGGTGTGGAGGGGAGAAAAGCCATGGCTGGGATCTGAGACACAGTGTTACAGACAGAAGCTTGTTGGGAAATAGCCTGGTGTGCCAGTGAAGCAGCCAAGGATGCATGACAAACAGCAGAGGGTGCAGATAGCTGCAGCTGAGCAAAGGCTGTGCAGATTATCTGGCAGGTTATCGCACCCTCCTGACACATACCATAGACACATGGAAGTATATGCACACACACACGTATGTATATATAGGTTTATGGACTTCAGAACCACCTGAGAATAACTAGATGTGGTGTTTCTAAACCTGTGTAGAGTTCGGCAGTAGAAAGCTATTCCAACAGAGAAGGGAGGTACCCTTGATGGTGTTACTTCACAGTTCAGCACAGTGATGGTTTCATGAAAACCATGTCCCAAAAATGCTCAGTGAGTTAAATAATACAGGCACTGCTTTAAAAAATAAATAGTAGTGTACCGAAAAACCCCCAAGCCAACGGATGCTAGAAGACTCCAGGAAAGCAAAACTAGTGATGTTTTCATCTGAGGTTAGAAAAACATCGAGGGGGAGACGGGTGCTTGTGACTGACCCACTAGAAGAGAGGGCCTGTGAAGCTGCCAGCTATTGTTGGGTAAGGAAAAACCTTCTAGTGGGAAGAGGGGTCAAATTTTTGCTTTGTACCCCACAGCACGTGGGGAGCCAGCTACAGCAAGGGGACATAGTGATGCTACCTGGCATGCACACAGGCAGTTAGCAGCAATCCATGCTCACAGGCATCAGAAAAACTAGGAGCTTTTTACTACTGCCATCCCTACAGTCACAGACAAACTCACACAGATGGGTGATGATGGTATCACTTATTCCCATCCCATTCATATTTGTGATGTTG
The DNA here is from genome assembly GCA_013398225.1 of Steatornis caripensis. Classification (NCBI taxonomy): domain Eukaryota; kingdom Metazoa; phylum Chordata; class Aves; order Caprimulgiformes; family Steatornithidae; genus Steatornis; species Steatornis caripensis. The sequence continues at coordinate 22,447 of VZSC01010611.1, forward strand.
TCTCACTCGGCTGCTGTTACAGCATTCGTTGCTGTCATTTCTCAAGCACTCTCTGCAGAGGGGACTTGGAACCATTTCCCTGCACCTTGCAAGCCACACAGTTTACACCTTAATTGGGAGGTAGATTTTTCAGTGCTGCTTCTGAATAACTAAAATGTCTTTTCATATGTGTGAAGAGAAGTATGTCATCCTTTGATCATCACTACTTTGCCAGTAACCATCCCCTACCTAATATATCAATGACTATTGCAATGTCATATCCTTGTATCCAGTGAATATTAGAAGAGACGGGCAGATAAAGAACAAGAATTGAAATTGAATTTTGAAGATAAATACAAACTCCTGCCATTACAGCATACTCATGCCGTGTCATAAGCCAACTGAAAATGTCTGGGCATGCATATTTCATTCACTCTCCTTCCCTGCCTGCAACACACTGCTCAGAAAATCAGAAAAGAGGAAAGCAAAACAAAGCCATTGATGTCCAGAAGAGAAAGAGTAGAAATAAAAGACTTCCTGCCTCACTAAACCTTGGGATTTGACACTTACAGTGTTTGATTCTCCAAAGAGGTCAATGAGAGGTAAGAGCTTTCATCACCTCAAAGAGTGCTTAGAGCTTCATAGACTCAACCCTTTATGTCTTGACAGATGTTGCTGAAATATGTAGGACAGGCAGGTAGAGCTCTCCTACATGCTGTCTGTCTCTCACTCTGCCTTAATTTTTTGGACATTTTAGAAAAACCTACTGTCACGGTACATCTAAGCCAGTCTGCTTCACATTGTGGGAAGCAGTTCTGTGAGTCTGTTCAGAGCCCTGTCAAAGATAAAAGAAGTTTCCATAGACTTCAACAGGCTTTGGATCAGATTCTGGAGAATATGCCCAACACTGATTTTGCATTAAAAGAGGACACTTCTATATGCTAAGATTCAGCATTTTCAGAGATGGTCAGCTATACAAGAAAGAATGTACTCGTAGCATTTATATTTCCTTCCAATGACATGTGAAGAAGCCATGTAGTATATATATATCTATATATCTATATATCTGCATTTTGTTCAAGCTACCCATTCAAGTGAGGAAAAAAAGAGAATGAGCGAGATTGTCCTTCCCATGTCATTAGTTAGCCATGGTGTGATTATGAACAGAAGTTCCGTCACTTTAACAGCAGACGTGCAAGTCTGGCACCCTTACGAAGTCAGATGACCGTCTGTGATGACTTGAAGGAAAAAAAAGCTTTCTCTGTTAGGCAACTTCCCCATAAGAAAAAGATGTGGCAGTGGTAGCAATGTTTATCACAGTTTGATAACCCTAAATAATCATCTTCATTAGTCTCCTGCATACTGCAGTGTGAGCATCTGTTGGAGTCTCAACAGCAGCATTTCAGTTTGGATTAGAGGAGCACTTTTGATGAGACTTTCCTGGTCTCACCTCCTGTTCTGGCTTGCAGAGCGAAGCAGCGTTGGAGCACACAAGCGGATTCCTTTTATGCAAAATGGAAGCCAAAGACATGCTCCAGAAACACTCCTAACACACTCCAGCTGCTAATGGTGATTCAGTCTGTGGGTCCAAACTAAAGCTGGTCTGAACCAGCCTCCTGCCCCAGACCTCAGACAGCAACTGTTTCACTCCGCAGGTCTGATCTCCACTAGCTTACGGAAAAGAGCCCAGGATACCATTACCACAACCACCCTAAGTTTGCCCGTTGTGCCTCTTTTTGTTTTAACAGAAGAGACCTGCTTATCTGCTAAGCAGCAACCCTGTGGTGCAACGAGATTCCAGATGGCATTGGCATCTTTGGCAGGGCCAAGAAGATCTTTCTACCAGGAAAGCATTTGTTCTTGTTCGATGTCCTGTGGGCGTTGCTGGTCAGCCAAGGCTATCTGCTAGTTTAAACCCGTTGACCCATCATTTTGTGCTTTTCAGAACGCCCCAGAAGTGGTCCTTTACTGAGATTAGATGCTTAGAATCATAGAATCATAGAATGGTAGGGGTTGGAAGGGACCTCTAGAGATCATCTAGTCCAACCCCGCTGCTAAAGCAGGTTAGCCTAGAGCAGGTTGCACAGGAATGCGTCCAGGCGGGTTTTGAATATCTCCAGAGAAGGAGACTCCATAACCTCTCTGGGCAGCCTGTTCCAGCGCTCTGTTACCCTCACAGTAAAGAAGTTCCTCCTCATGTTCAGGTGGAACTTCCTGTGTTCCAGTTTGTGCCCATTGCCCCTTGTCCTGTCGCTGGGCACCACTGAGAAGAGTCTGACCCCATCCTCTTGACATCCACCCTTTAGATATTTATGAGCATTGATCAGATCTCCTCTCAGCCTTCTCTT
>VZSC01010612.1:0-24858 GCA_013398225.1 Steatornis caripensis
CTCGACACTGACGGCTTTTCTGGGGGATGAGGGGGAATTTGACCAACACCGGGTGCGGACAGGGAGTCTCTGGCTTCAGGGTGCTTCAGCAGCGGCAGGGAGGGTCGTGGAAGGCAGCGAGAGATGAGTGACTCTGTCCCCGCCACAATGGTTTGCGCAGGGAGGCAGCAGGACAGGAGAGCACTGAAGGTGCTCCGTCACTGCTGCTCCTCCTGCCCGTGGCAGGGCAGGCCAGGCCAGGCTCCTTTTGCAGGTTGAGGACAGCAGCATCTTGGACAGGACCAGGGTTTTCAGCTTTCCTGCAACTGCCGTCCTGGTTGGGGTTTGGATGGAGAAGCCTCACACCAGCCACAGAAGCGCACCGGGAGGCAGGGCCGTGGCTCCAGGGCAGGTTCCAGCTCTCCCAGGTGTTAACACGATCCACAGCCCCCAGGGCTGCCCAGGCTCTGCCGGTGCTGCTGGCTTCCTTCCCTTCGCTTCCACACAAAGCCCTGGCACTGCGGTGCCAAGCCATGGAGCATCTTGGCAACTCCTGTGCTGCGCAGGGCAGGCGGCCAGCCCTGCTCCCCCCAACCCAGGGGTCCTGTCCCCAGCCCCAGGAATCACTCCTGAGCCAGGCTGTTCATGCCACGGGGAAGGGCGGCAGCTGGACGTTGGCTCTGGAGCAAAGCGAGCTGTTCGCTGGACACGAGGAGTTAAGAACCCCGTAAGGGCTTGCAGGGCAGGCACCCCTGCGTGCCGCAGGCCACGAAATCGGCAGGAGTGAACACCTCGATGCCTGGGTGCTGGAGATGCCCCCAGGGCAGAGCTGGCCCCTGGCCTCCCTGAGCTGAGGCTGGGATGGGGCAACCCGTGGGTTCTGTGAAGCTCAGCCCCATTCCTGCCCTGGCCTCTCCTGCTGCCCTTGGGGATCCTCTGAATGCCAGGTTGGCACCGGGACACGCTGGGCGCCGGAGCGACACTGGCCGGAGGAACGCTACCTCCAGCCCAGAGCGTGATCAAACAATCAGAGCAAAGGCATCTAACCAAATCCTCCCGCCACCCTGGGAGACCACCCAGCAGCACAGCCGTTATCTGCCAGGGTGAGTGTTTACCAATAACGGGAACCAGCTTGCTGTTTTACTGCGAGCTTTATAAGGATAAAAAGAAGGGCTGGGCTTGAGCAGCTCTGAGACGCTGGGACACAGGCTGGCCATTTGCTCGGGCTGCCTAAGCCCCAGCTCAGCTGGGATAAGCTATCTGCTCTGATTGTTTAACAATTCCTCCTCCTCGCTCCCTCCAAAATTCCCTCAAAATCCCATTTAACACCCGCCTGCCTCTCCCAGCCCCTGGCACCCCCAAATGCACGAGGAGGAGCGGAGTTTGCTGAGCACCACGGGCAAAAAGCTGGCAGGAAGGGAGAACGGTGACACGGGCTGAAGAAACCCCGGCCGCAGCTGGGATGAGACAGGGCAGGACAGAGGCCAGCCCCACGGCACGAGCTGACTGGCTCCAGACCACACAGGCACTGCGGGCACACAGGGCATGGAGAGCCGGAGCTGGCACAGAGGCACAGCCCACACCGGGGCAGAGGGGAAGCCCCTCGCCGTAGCACTGGCCCTACTCACCAATCAGGGGCACCACCAGGATGAATTTCCTGCAGTCCAGCAGCGTTACCAAGCTGCTGAGGTGGTCGATGAAGCCGTTGGTGTCTGGGACGAGGAAGACAGGCCTGATCTCCAGCTCCATCTGCCTCATTTGACTCTGGTCTTTCAGCACGGCCTGGAAGAGAAGGACACATGACAAGTAAGCAGGACATCAGCCCCATGACCTGCGGACCCTGGGAGCAAAAGATAAGCCTGGCTGGCATGCACACGTCCTGCAGCAAGGGCATCGTGGGAAGGGGACTGACAGGAGGCTGCATCCATCCCACCTGCACACCTCAAACACCAGCTCTTGCAGGTCCACCGCACACACGTGAGCGGGATGGCGAAAGCCTCCAAGAGAGCACTCTCTTAGGAAATCAGCCCTGTCCAGGCTCTGGGGAGAACTGGGACTAGCCTTGAAAATAGAGGTGTTTTGGGAATTGCCCCATTTGCGGGACTGGCAGTCGCCAGGACTATCTGCACCAGTGCCAAGAGACCGACCCTGACAGAAAACAGCAGGAAGAAAAAGGGGCTGGAGGACAGGGGTTCTGGGGCTCCAGATGGAAACAGCTCGAGGTGGTAACAGCCAAAACAAACCGGTTTGGGACACGCAAGTCCTGCCAACAGCATCCTAGCACAGGGACCCCAGGCACACAGCAGTCGGGGGAGCTCTGTGGGGCGGGGATGCTTCGCCGAGCACCTCACTCGCTGTCCCACCAGCTCCTGCACGTGCCTTGCCTTTTCCGACTACATCCAGCTGGGAAACCAGGTGGGTTCCAGGCCTGAAAACCCACAGCACTGTCCTTGGCTGAGCCCTTCGCACCCGCTGGAGACCAGAGAGACACAAATACATGGGAACGGTCTCCTGGGTCTTACTGGCAACCCTGCGGGGTTGCACCTGGACCTCTGGACAATGCCAGTTGCCAAAATGGGACCCAAGAGCTCGCGTATTACATTAGACGCTATCGAAGGACTTGGGCTCTTTAGTAAGTCAGAGGCTTAAAAAACTCAGGATGCTATTCTAGTGCTTCCTCTGCTTAAAAATAGCTTCCCTGGACTTGCTGATGTTTGTTGCCTCTGATAGGAACCGGTCACCCAGCGAGCACAGCAGCACTGCTGTGGAATACATCCACCATGCAAACCCTTGTGAGAGCGGGCTCGCACACACAAGATGCGCCCCGGGGACAGGAGGCGGCCGCTGACCCTGTTCTGCTCACCGTTACAGGCAGCTCCCCCTGCCCGGGGTGAGGATCTGAACCCTCCCGCAGTCACGCCAAAGCCTCCGAGGCACCCTGGAACGACGAGCTACACGGGCCAGCAGTAGCCATGGAAAGAAGTGGTTTTTAATCCATTTCCAAGTGTTGTCATCTGGCTTTAAATCAAGGCGGCTTAATGCTGCCACCTCCCACAAGTGGCTCTAAGCAAGGCGGCAACCATAACCTTACCACGTGCCTCCCATCCTCCTGCTGACAGCGCCGGTCACAGCTCCCCTGAACCCCGAGGGGAGATGGGCAGAGCAGGGAGCGCGCCAGGTCCTGTCTGCTTCACGGCAGCGCTGAGCTGGCATGGCAGCGCGAGGATACACGTCCCCCCATCACGCAGGGGCAGCTGCGATGGCACCAGCGTCCCCGCACAGACGCTGCCATGGCCAGACACGTGTCGGATGCTGTCCTTGCCTGTGCTCTGCCTTTGTCCAGGGAGGTGCTGGCACTCCCATGCGGCACAGGAAAAGCTACAGCCAGGGACAACCTGGAGTCGACCCAGCACAGTGCTGCTGCTGCCTCCTCGCCGTGAGGGTGGCAGGTGGGGTCTCTCCCTAGGGTTTTGGGGTGCGAGAGGAGATGCTCGTCCCTGGGAGGCACCGAGCCCTACTGAGCTCCACCAAGCTCCACCTGCCACGGGGAGACGGAGAAGGGCCCTGTCGGCCAGCGCAGAGACCCAGAGTGAAGCAGCATGTCCCTTGCGCAGTGGCCAAAGAGGTCGACGGCCTCGAGTTCGCAGGAAGCGGGGAGGCGAAATCACGCAGCCTCCGATGGGCAATGACAGTCCTACGTGAGCAAGGGCTGGGTGGCAGGAGGGGACCCCTGCCTGCACCCCAATACAGCTCCCCGACCCCACAGTTTGCCCCGGCCCGTGCAGACAACCTCGGGAGCGCGGCGCAAGCAGGAAGCTCACCTACCCCTCCGGTCGGGGGGGCGCGGGGGTGACGGCAGCGGAGGGCAGTACCCTCGTGTGTGGCATTTGCCCCGGTGGCTTTCGCAGGCCGTACCCGGCCGATTCCTGGCAGCCACGAGCGACGCCTGTGCCGGCCGTCACGTCCCATTCCGCTCGCCGGGCCGCCCGGTGAGAGAAGGACACAGGATGCGCCGGGAGTGAAAGAGCGAGGTCGGCGGGGAGCGTGCCAAGTCCCCGCGCACAGCTCCGGGCCGCTCGGGGAGCCAGAGGGAAACTCGCCTTTGCAGAGTTCAGAGGCCGGCAGCGAGATTTATTTTTGTTTGTGTGAGTAAAAGGCTGCAGAAGCCTCCGGCCAAGGGGTTTCGGGGGGGAGAGGAGTGGCCTGTGATTCATGCGGACGCTGGCTGGCCCAGCGCCAGAGATGAAAGGGAGCCCATGTGTGGGGAACCAGGGAGGCGATCGCCGCGTTAACCCTTCTGCCGGTCCGTGGGGCAAGGTCCGGCGGGGAGGAAGGAGGGGCGCAGGGATTCGGATCGGGACGCCCATGTCTGGCACCCTTTTTCTGTGCCACCACCACTGCAAGAAGTGAGCTGCCCGTCCTGCCGTGCCTCAGTTTCCCCGATGCGAGGACGGGGAGACAGTGGCCCACGCAGCCCGACGGGAGCTGGAGGAGACCCTGGGGAGAGGGGCACGGTTAAAACAGCGGTGGTACAGCCTCGCCTCAGCCCAAGCGCTTTAGGACGGCTGGATTTCAGCCTTGTCTTATTGGGGTTAAACATGCTGCACAGTTCCGTTGCAGTGACCGCGCAGTGCTGGACGTGGCGAGCGACCTCTGAGGTCGGCGGTTCTCTGCTCCCCTCGGGGCCGGGCAGTTCCGCCTCTCCTGCCTCCCGCACCTGCAGCCTGCGGCCGCCACAGCTGCTCCGACCCGCAGCCCCCTGCCCATCCTGCTGCTCCGGCCATGGGGGCTTCTCCCAGGAGCTGGGCCCGAGGTGGCTCCCCCGGCTGCCCCAGCTGGTGGCAGCACTGAGATCAGACACTCCTGCGCACACAGTCCCAAATTCCCAGCTCATCCATCAGCTGGGATCACCTGGGGGATTCCCCGGAAGCCCATGACCAGCTGAGGGCTTCCAGTGTGGACAGGGGACCGCTCCCCCGAGAGCCAGGCCACCGGGCGCTTTTTCTGCAGAGTCCCGGGGGGGAAATCTGAGGGTCTCCACCATAAGCACGGAATAGGACGGGGCTCCTCATCGGCCCCCGGGGCTCCGCACACGGACCCCAGAGCTCCTCTGCCCATGGTGCCGGGCTGGCGGAAAGGCCTGCTGCTGAAGCCTGGCAGAGCCGAGTGCCCCATCACCTTCGGGAAGGGTCATACGGGGTCACGCCGCTCTGTCAAGACGGATGGGCCGTCACCATTTGTGCCACTACCTCTCCTGCCCCGACCTGCTGTCCGACCGCGGGGAAACCCGGCGCCGCTGCCCCTTCCAGCCCCGCGTGCTCCGCGGGGATCGGAGGCAGATTTTCCAGGGCCGAGAACAATGCCTCTCTAGTCTCTGCTCGAGAGCTTCCTCCTCCCAAGGTTCGTCTCCAGCATCTTCCTCAGGAGTAAACGTGCCCCGTGCCTGGTAGCAAACCGGGGCCGCCGCCGTGGCGGAGCCGCCGTGGGTGGGTGTGCGTCTTCCGCAGCCAGCAGGCACCCGCTCCCAGGCAGGTGCGTGTCGGCGCGTGTGCACCCGCGGCATTGTTCCTGCGCGCCGAGGAGAGCGTGAATGGGATATGGCTATATTTAGCCACTTACTCACACTACCGCCACAAAGGAGCGGCTGCATCTTAAGGGGGCGGCCGTTCCGTGGGCTCAGAAGGGACAGGAGAGCGGCTATTTTGGGAAGACATGTCATAATTGGCCGCCCCGGTTAAGCTGCTTCTGTAATGCTGAGCAAAACAATAGCAGCATCCAGAGGAAGAGCCTGTTATGTTTCAGGTGGGATGTTTTCAACCGGTCAGGAAACTTGACCGCTCCCAGCGCACAGCGGCGGCACAAAGGACAGGGGACGCTTAACAGCATGGACCAAGGGCCTGGCCAAGCGGCGGGGGTGGCCGGGAGCGCGGAAGGACCCGGTGCTGACTGGGGACACAGCCCTGCTGGAGAACGCTGCCTGTCCTGGCAGCGCCACTGCCGCCTCCGCTTGCCCACTTGCCTGCCTGGCCTCTCACCCCTCCAAATAACTGGGCAGCGCCCAGGTACGTGCATGGTCTTTCATGTTACCCCGACGCATTGCTGCTGTCGCCAGCCTGTGACATGGGGCTGCAGGCAGCTCTGTCCCAGCCTGGGCAAGCGGTGAGGGCAGAGGCAGGCTGGCAGCAGAGGCAGGGAGCAGCAGCCAACCCATAACCACGGGCTGGGCAGCAAAGGGCTGCCTCCTCGCAACCACGGCTGCCCAGGGACACAGGAGGCTACAACCTATCCCTGCTCTGGCCTATCTGCTCAGCTCAGAGTGATGGTTTTGGGGTTCAAGCTTGTGCAGGAGAGCAGAGCTGAGCTCTCCTGGTCCCTCTGCAGCTGCTGCTGGCACAGGGCCACCCCTGTTTGTCACTTACCCTGCCTGGACCTGCACTTCCCCAGCAGCTTGAGCTGCCGTCTTGTGCACACCCAGACAGGGCAGGGACCGAAGGATCGCAGTGAAGCCCAAATGCCCCTCGAGGTGTAAATGTGATCCCAGCACTGGTTGTGGTTGGGAGCTACAACAGGGAGCTGCAGGGCTGCCCTACCAGCTGATGCAGGGCAGGTAAGCAGCAGCAGTAAACTTGGGACAAGCATCGGGTGGATGATCTCCATCAGCAGCAGAGCTGGGATGCAAGAGGTGGGGAGCACAGAAAAGACAGGGAGATAGTGCAAGAAAGCCTGCTGGGGAAGACAGTGAATTTAGCTGCAAGAAGTTTAGTGAATTTACCTGCAAGCACAACTCTGCATGGCCCAGGTGAGGCCAGGACACTGCACTCCCCTTGGGCACAGAAAGAAAACGGATGGCCAACAGATGAAGGCTTTGCCTGCACCATCAGATTCCACGGGAGGCAGCGGTGGCACCTCAGGCTCTCTGGGCCCATGTCCCCACCACGGCGCAGGCACAGCCACATGGCCACAAGCGGAGAGCTGAGGCTCTAGCCACATGGAGACAGGAGCTGCATCTGCTGGGCTCGGATGAATACGTGGAGCTGTGGCTTGTCCCCAGGATAATGAAAGGGGGACTCGCAGAGCAGCCAATGTGTGAACTCCGTAGGTGAGCAGTGAACAAGAGAAATGGGCTGCAACGGGGAAGGGAGAAGATCCCCAAGCCCCAGGAAACACAAAATCTCTTGAGAAGATCAGAAAGGTCAAGGACCACAGGCCAAGAGAGGGAAAGTGGAGGGGGTGGATGCTGAGCTGGCTCTGATCTGGGCTCCCCAGGCAGCGCTTTCCACCCGAGCTCCTCTGCTCCTCTGGCTCCGGCCGCGTGGTCAGTACCAGGGCAGGGAGAGGACCGGGGTAAGCACACATGTTCTGCTCCAGGCTGTTCCCAGCTAGCTACGGGCTGGATGACTTTACCGAAGCCCCAAGGACTTCTCCTCCACCCCGCGCCTTCAGACTCCAACTGCACCTCGGCTCTCAGCTGTGCAGCCCCTGAAGCTGCCCACACCCTCGTTTTGACCTCTCTCCGCCTGCAAGCATCGGCCCCAGCACGGCTGGGGAGGAAGGGAGGAGCATGCCGGGGGGAGAAAGCCCCTGACAACATCAGGCAGCCCCCACTCTCCCCGCAGAATGGGCAGCGGCCATCCCGGGGGGCCCTGCTGCAGCTGGGCTAGTCGCCGGGGCCGGGATCTGCTGCACGCTGCCCTCCCCGAACATGTGCAGTTCCTGTTTGCTGTGTCTGTACAAGGCAGTGGGAAGTGGGGAATTTACTTACACCTCCCGCTTAACAACCCTGGGAGGCTGGAAGGCTTCAGGCCGCTTTAATTTACAGCCCATCTCTCCAATCTCTCACTCGTTCGCTGCTGCTTTCTTCCTCCTTGTATTAATGCGACCCAGGTACCTGCCAACAATAATGGACTCCCTTGCGGGGGCGGCCCCTCCCTCCCGGCGCAACTTCTACCTTCGCCTTGATATGAATTGCTGAAAATTCAAATGAAAAAAGAAAAAAGGCAAAATCTGAAAGGTTGGGGTGGGTTTGGAAAAGTGAAGCGCAGTGGTTCTGGGCCCGGCGCCAGTAGCCGGAGGGTACACATGTGCATGCTCTCCCAGTAGGGCCTTCAGCAGCCCTGTTTTACAACCACCTCGGCACACACTGCAGAGTTCACGCATATGGCCAGACAGATGTGTCTGGCTTACGTTCAAGGCTGGAAAATGAAGAATTATGGAAGTGAAGGGCCCTGGGCATTAGAGAGGGCGGAGGTGAGGGGGAGGGGAGCCAGGGAGAATTTTTCCTCTGCTGAGAAATCCTCATCTGGGCTGTGAGGCTGGAGGAAGAGGGGTTGTGAGCAGCGAGGCAGCCAACAGCCATGCATGTGAGATTGCTCTTAAAGCAACAGTGTGCACCGCCAGGCGTCTGCTCCCAGTCGAACCAGTTTACTTCACCAGCTCCCACTGGGAAACATGCTCAGATCAGGCCAGGGCCAGGCCAGGATCACCTGTATCCCGTCTGTTTGTCCGCATAACGATGGCAACGCTTTGCAAGCCGCGCTCTGGCTGCAGCAGCCGTTCGCAGACTATATTTCCTGCCACTGGCTCCCACATGAACTCTGCCGTTCACGTCCCACCCTCTCCGCTGTCTGCCTGTGCCCCGCTGCACAGAAAAGCTGATTTCTCACTGAGACTTGCTGCCACAGAGACTCTACCCTGGGCAGGGGGACAGCTCGCTGCCTGGCATGCACTGCCTTACAGCCACTGGCTACAGCGTCCCCCTGCCAGGGCTCCTGGGTGTGCTGGCAGCTCTACGGAGAAGCTATGTCTGCTTTCACGAGGGTCCCAGGAGTCCCCGAAACATTCCTTTCAGGGCCTGGAAGGGCAGGTCTTACCCTGGGTGGGGGAAAACAACACTGATTTGGCCCTTCCACTGAGGGCAAAGCTAAGCTTGCTGCAGGGTTTCACAGAGGCAGTGCAGGGCACCTATGGCAGGGAAGCTCGACGTGCTACGTGACGTCCCAAGGGGCCACTGGTCCTGAAACGTGGCACGGAAATGGCTGTGCACCATCGACACAGTGAGGCAGGATCAGCCCACGTACAAAAGCAAAGCAGCTCCTCAGCCAGCGCAGGCCGTGCTGCCACACAGCCCGTCCTACCTGAATCTTGTCTTGACGACGCTGCTGCTCAGCTACTTTCCTGGCCAGGGCTTGCTTCTTAGCTCTGAGCTCCTTGATGTCCATCTCTCCTCCGCTGCCTTCAGCCTCGGAATCATCTTCAAATGCCTCAATCCTCACATCGTCTTCCTTCTTCCAGGAAATGCAGAAAGACAAAAAGAACAGGAGAGGAGTCATTGCAAGGCATGCTGGTGGCAGGGACTGTGTTCATTCTGCTCTCCTTCCAGCAGACAAATCCCTGCCAGGCATGGTCCATCACCACTTGCGGATGGGCGACTGACTATTTCTAAACAACCAAAAGAAGCAATATAAATAAATAGCAAACATCCAGGAAAGGACAAGGTAACGGGGCAGGGAAAGCAGCGACCCAGCAGGGCAGGGGCAGCCCCGCTTAAAGCTCTGTTCTAAAATCAAACCGTCTTCCTCACCTTGGAAAACTCTTCCCACAGTCTTGGGTGAGTCACTGATGTTTTATAGGCTTCAGTTCTGTAAAACCATGGTATTTCCCTGTCCCTAAGCTTTGCCTGGCTATTCAGGCTGCACATCCCTTGGAGCAAATGCTGCTTCTCCTCTCCTGCCTGCGCCAGGGCTGTACAAGGCTGCTCTAACACAGCTGCCTCATCTGAGGCTAGGCATACAAGCTCATTGTCTTGACAGGAAACTCGGATCCATGAACCCAAGAGACCAAAGAGCCCATTCCCCTTCTCTGTTTTGATCTCCAAATAGGCCAGAGAGATTCCTGCACCCACCCCAAAACATCCAGCTGGGCTAGAACAGATGTTTTAGAAGGAGATGCTCGATCTTGATTTTAAAGCTCCACTTGATGGAGAATCCACTGCGTCTTGAGGTCAGTCACTTCAATGCTTAATTACTTCCTCTGTCAACATTTGCATCCTACTTCTAGTCTGCCTTTGCCATGCTCCTGCTGCCCAGGAACCCTGTCTTTGCTCAACAGAAAAGGTCCCTGGCTCTCCAAGCTCCTGTCTGCACAGGCGCTTCTGGACCATGTTGCATCTTCATCCTCTCCTACAGACCCTTCCCTGGGTCTCCCCACCAGGAGGTCTGCAGACCCTTCCCAGTATGCCTGCACTTCCTGAACTGGAGACCCCAGAATGAGCCATGCTCTTCCTATCCCAGGTGAAGGCCGCGCTGGCCTTTCCCTGTGCACCCAAATCTCTGGGACACAGGAGGGCAGGAGGTGGTGGCTGGTGTCCAACTGGGCATCACCCACAACCCAGTTCCAACCCCAGCTTCACTGCTCTCTCCAGTGGTTCCCTGCCCAAAGGGGAGACCACAAGTCCCTGTTCCTCAACACGTGTCCCACCAGTAGCTGCCTGCACACACGTGCTGCCCAGGAGCCCAGCTCCACCACCGCTGCTGACAGCCCCCTTGTCTTGCCCAGACCCCCTTGCTGTGACCATGGGCCTTCCCAAGCCCTGCCATTACCAATCTCCTCTCCTCTGCACAAAAGCCAAGAGCTGTGATGGGCTGGGAAGAGTTTCCAGGTGGCATCAGGGCAGAAAGACCTGCTCTGAGGCCCCAGAGGGCTGCAGGGGACAGATCCTGTACAAGAGGATCCCCCGGAGAGATAACAGCATTGCTACACTGCCTGCCCTGTGCAGGCTGCCGTGGCATGTGTCAGCAGAAGGGACTCGGGCAGAAGCTCACAGTCTTAATTTAGAACAATCGCAGCACTGCACAGTCGCGTACTCAATCATTTCACCCGGACCCCACAGCCGCTTGGCCACAGAACCATGTACTCTTCTCTCCTTGTGACTTCTTGGCCATGGGAAGGAGGAAGACGGAGCTCTCAGGCTCACTTCCCTCTGCCGGGACAGCCTGGACCACAGGGGATGGGGGGATGATGCCAGAGGGACAGCGTCGTGCAAGGGCCTCGGGGAAAAGCATGTGTCAGATGCAGATCTGCTGCGGTGGGTTGGGATCCGCTTGCCCAGGCTGATGGTGGTCATGCTGGTGAGCTGGAAGCTCCCTTGCGATGAAAGCCCAAGGAGGAAGCTCCAGGGTTGCGCAACAAGCTCACGCAGAGGTTCCCACAGCCGAGCAGAGACTGTGGGGAAGGGGCAGGAGGGAGCTATCCTCCATACCATGTTTCTTCACACCAGCAATTGGAGGGACAACCCAAAAAACGGAGTGCTCTGGAGAACAACACCGTCCGTGCCATGGCACTGGGTAGAACCTGAAGATCCCCCATATCATGTGCTTTTGGCGGTGTCAGCTTGCAAACCTCCTGCACCTTCTCTAGAAGAGGACAAGGGTCCAGGTCTCCCACCTTAGAGAGACATCTCCTGCTCCCTGGGGTTTTACTCTGAGCCTCAGTGCAAAAAAATCACCTAAAATCTGTCCCCTGCTCAGCTGGAGCCGGCTGCTGGGACAAGGAGGGTGCCGAGCACATCGTTGCTCTGGCCTCCTCCGGCTGTCAGCTCCCTGGGGCGCACGGGGCCACGGGCCACCCAGCGCTGGCAGAGGCAAGGTGCTGTCGCCTGCACGGGGCAATACCCCTTCTGGTTCTGCAACACCCGGCCCCAGCGCAGGGAGGGGACCTGGAGTGAGCCTGGACAGCGTCGGGCCACCCAGCTCCCTGCTCCCAACGCCTCTGCCCCTCTCTCCTGTTTCCCTGGCCTTTCCAACAGCAAGATTAAACATAAGAAAAGAGTCAACCTGCAGAGCGGCTGGCAGAGCCCTTAAACACACACACGGAGCCTGCAGCGAAGCAAGGCCTACAGGAACAAGCAAGGGCAGAAAAACAAGAGTTGAATTCCTTAATCACATCAGGATGTGAGAGGCAGGGGAGGGACGGGGCGCCAATGTCAGCTCTTCCTGTACGTGTGCTGGAGGCTGGAGCTCAGGCCTCCGCCGCAACGAGCTCCACGGCTATAAACTTGATCCTGAAGCTGAACCCTGACACCCCCTCGCCCACCTCCTCTCCCGGGGCCATGGCGCTGCACGTTATTAAAGCTCCCCCCGCTTCGGGTACGAAAAAGCAGCATCTGGAACTCATAGCAGCGCGCGAGATAGAGGCAGGCGGGTTGGACTGGCAGGAAAGGGCACGAGCGAAGTACACTCGGGAGACAAGAGCTGTGCACCATTTGCCCCCCCTCGCCGCCTCCCCCCATAAAATGCACACGCAGCTATGCGGGCTATAAATAGCGGGAGCTGCAGGGCAGGCAGAGGCTGGGCCCCACAGGGGTGATTCTTCCTTCACCGAGGCGCACTCTTCCCGCACGGTACCTGATCTTCCAGTTGTTTTCCCTCTTGGCTTCCCATTTCCTTTCCCATGGCGTCTGGGACGGGTGCCACTGACACATATTTTCCACCCTTGAATGCCAGCAAAGGCTCTTCTTGTCCACAAAGGGCTTCCAGGAAATACTTCAGAACTGTGACCCTCTTGCAGTCGGCTGCAATAACCTACAGGGTGAGGACGAGGGGGTTGGGGAGAGGGAAAGGAAAACAAAGTCAGTGCAAAGGGGAGGCGGATGGGCAATGGCCAGGGGGAAGCGTTTGGGGCTAGAAGGCCCAGTGGGATGCAGGCAGCACTGCACAGCGCCACGGCAATGGGTGGGGTGCCCCTCTTCTTCTAAACAGGGATGGAAGGGGTTTGCCCGTGCCTCGTGGCCCACGGTCCCCAAGGAAAAGGAGGCAGGTGAAGTCAGGACACCCAGCGCTGATCTGTGTCCCGTCCTGCCCTCTCTGTGCACCCCAGGGCTGCAGGGCTGCCGTGGGGCAGCCAGCCCCCTGCCCAGCCCCACCAAATGGGAAAAAGTCCTGCCGAAGCGCAAGAGATGAACGATGTGGCCTATCCTCACTGTTTTATTTCAGCTCCATCGCCAGATTCCCCCCGCAAAAGCTGGGGAAGGATGCAGGTGCTAGAGCAGGCAGGTGGGGGCATTTGAGAAAAGCTGAGCCCCTCCTTGTCTCCAGCCTGACCCTGTCCCACAGGCCCATCTCACGGACGAAGTGGGGAGCCCCTTCAGGGAGGCTGGGACAGATCTGCCCAGAAGGAAACTCAATAGCTTGGGTAATTATCCAATTTATGAGGCTCTCAAATGGAGTTTCCAGAGTACGGGAGCCCGGTGCCTCCACGGCCCCGTCCCGCGCACAACAGACCCTGCCGGCGCCCCCGCCACAACGGGCCTCAGCTCAGACCTCATCCCCTCGCGGTGGGGCTCTGCACCTGCAGAGCTCTCCCCTGGTGCTTCCTGCTGACCGCGGTCGCCCTCAGGGAGCACCAAATTTATAGGGAGGAAGTCAGCAAACGGGGGCTAGAAGTGCTACACGCTACGGCGGCCAATTCCACAGTGATCCCCGAGTTCCTCCTGCCTCCCCACATCACCATGGTTTTGCTCTCCTCATACAGAGCAAAGCAGCCTCAGAGACCCCTATTCCCAAACGGCTCCCACAGGCTCCCAGGACTGGGATCCCAAAGCCGGGGAGAGGGCCAGACCCCATACAGGTCACTCAACCAGGCACCTCGCAGCCAGGGATGCCATCTGCTCTCCCCCTGCACGCTCACGTCGTGCGATACCAACACCGCACGCCCCGGCCCCGGCTTGGCGGTAGGCCGGCTCATCACCTGCCGTGCGTGCCTTGGATGGGGCCGTGCCGCGGTGAGCAGAGGGCTGGCAGCGGCATGCGGCCCCGCTGCACCAGGCTGCCGTGAGAGGAAACTTCTGCTCTTCCACAGCACTGCCAGTTTCCTCTCTGCGGGCTAATTTTAACCACCGTGTCACTGCAGTGTGTGTCAAAAACCTGACCCTCCTCTGACCTCCAACCTCCCACCCCGGCTACTGCCTGAGCAAGGCACCCCTGTGCACCAGCAGCTGGGGCTGCCTCCGTTTGAAGCTGCCGTCCTGGGAGCCTGCGTCCCCCTGAACCTGCACTGACAGGCGGGGTGGGAGGAAAAGCCCCTTCCTCGCACGGGAGGCAGTCGCTGCCACGGAGAGGTGGTGCGAGCAGGGTGATCGCGAGAATGTAATACTTCAGGGAGCAAGGGACCCGTAGCCACCGATTCTGCTCCTAAAAAACATGTCCTGTGGGACAGAGGTGAGCAAAGGACAAGGTGACGCAGGCTCAGCAGCTCCGGGAGCAGGTCGGGCTGCTGGGGACCCTCTTTGCCGGGAGAGCCCTTTGCTGCTTGGCACATCCAGCCAGGAGCAATCCCGGCAAGTGTCACTGCAGGAACATTTCCACCCTCCTGGCTCTCCTTTAGGAACGATTCTGTGCAGGGGAAAGTCAGAAGGAAAGAGAACAAGAGCAAAGCGGGAATGGCTGTCATGGGAAACATCCCTCCTGAGAGCTCCGGGCTGCAGCGGCCCCAGGGGAAGTGGTGCAAACCTCACCGGCTGCTTCGTGCCCAGCTCGATGGGCTAATGCCGCGGAGACCCAGCCTGACTCACGCGTGGTGACTTCAGCCCGGGGGTTTTCCAGTCCTGGTATCTGCAGTTCCGTCGTGCCCAGGCTGCTGGGCGAGCAAAGAACCCGCGACTGCTGGCACAGCAGCAGGGATGTGCCTGTGGCAGCATCAGGGGCTGAGCCCCACTGCCAGCAGCCATGCGCTGTGGGATGCCAGGATGCGGCTGACAGCAGCAGCACCGGGGAAAGGGATGTGGGAACTGTGTGGCTAGGCGGGGAAGAGGTAGGCACTCCACCCTGACATCATGCCCCAGAGATTTCTCAAGACGCCTCTAGAAATAAAAGCCATCGCATCCAGTTTAGGACCCATGAGGTTTTCATGCACGCGTGAAGGGCTGGGCACTGACACAGCTGCAGCGCACTCATCTCTGCACAGCAAAGGCTTAAATCCCGCTGTCAGAGCCTCCTGGACTGGGAACGATCAGGCGTATTGCAGAAGAGCTCCCTTCACCCGTGGCTGGGGCTGGGAGCAAAGGCAGGTGGGTTCGCTCTTTCCTCCCCTGAAGAAGAAACAAGGAAACACCAGATTTCCTGCCAAGCCAGCACAGCCCGATGCTTAAATTCAGCTCATCTGCTGGGGAGAAAAGAGCCCAACTGAAGGCCCATGACATAATGCCACAGCAACTCGTCTCATGAACACATTTTTCCAGCCCACATGAATGAAAAACAGGGAAGGAGCAAATGCTCTGCACATCCCCGTCACGTGCAGCCCTGCTTGAGGACGCGGCAGAGCCCCGGGCTGCTGGCAGCCAGGCTGGCCCTGCTGTGGGGCAGCTCAGCCTCTGAGACGCTGGGAAAGAAGTGACCTGTGACTGGCACCCAGGTCTCTCTCGAACAGCAAAGCGGGACCTTGCGTGCCGCAGAGCAACCCACTTTTGTCAGAAACTTCCTGTTTCAGAGTGGAAATGCGAGTGCCCGCAGCAGCGCCGGGATGCCCAGGGCAGCGGGGACGGTTGCGAAGGCGCTCGCCAGCTCACGTGGCGACTCCTCACTGCCGGAGCAGAGCGCGGTGAGGATGCCAGGAGCTGTGCCCACCCTTCCCAAAGGAATAGTCAAATACAAAATGACACCGTGTTGACATATGTGGTGATGTGGCAGCAGACACCCTGGCCCCGGCAGGGAATACAGCCGTCCCGTGCACCCTTCCCCCTCCGACCGTGCACTAAGACAGCAGGAACCGAAAGCCTGGCTTCGAGTCATCACTGGGTATTAAAATAGGCCTGAGACACACACAGCCGCTCTCAAAGGAAAACTGAAACTGAGAATTGCTGAAGTGGTCTGGTGCCCTCGTCCGTGACCCGGGCTCAGTTCCCCAGAGGCACAAGAAACCGAGGCATCGCCGAGCCCCTCACCACTGCAGTGCCTCTCGGGGACACGTGCTGGGGACCAGGTGAGGGGCGGAGGTGGCTTCGGCTGCAGTAGCCCCAGTCACCAGCCCGATTTCATCAGGCCCAGGGACGAGAGGTCTCTAATCCCCTGCAGCATCAGACAGGCTAACCACCAGCTTCCAGCATCAGCCACCCGCTGGCAGGCTGGTGGCTGCTAGGGCACATTGACGAGGCTCATTAGCGCTCCGACTGCTAATTCATGGGTCATACATTAACATACTAATCATTGAGTAAGACACAGCAGGACACACATTAACACACACTAATTGCCTGTAGAGACCCACTGGGCTGCACACTAACTGTACCAGCTGTTGTATTGCCAAAGTCACTTTGCGGTGCCAGCGCCACCAGGACCCTGCACATGTCATCTCCTGCCAGCGGCCAGCAGCTCTAACGAGGGGTCCCCAGATCTAGCAAAGCTGATCCCCTCTATGGCCTTAGCTGTATTTTCCCCCGCAGATAAAACAGATTGAAGGGAAAAGCTTCCCCGAGTGCCGTGCGCTGCTCTTTAACAAGGGGACTCCCACACGGGGTGGCCGGCACCTGGCCTGAAGGAGACACAGCCGCGACGCCAGCACATGTGCTCCAAGAGATTTAAGGGGAGGGAAGGGACTCACTCCGAGAGCTGCAAGCGCCATGCCCAGGGGGGACACGTGCACCTGGTGCTGGCGGGGTGACACCACCAGAAACCAGCCAGGGTCTCGTTTTGGGTCAGAGGCGCGCCTGGAACCGGGGGGGGCAGTCCCTCTGCCCCTCACCCCAGTCCTGCCGCTCCACACGCGGCTCTCCTGCAGCTAAGCAAATCGCTGTCACACCCACCGCCGCCTTCAATCAACTTTTACAACTTGCTAATTTTACGCAGCGTCCTAAAGAGCAAATAACTGGGAGGCAGGAATGCAGACTCCTTCAAGAGCCCCCGGCAGCCAAGCCAGCTGGCCAGGGGAGCCCTGCTCAGCCGCGGGGACCCGCCACATCCCGCAGGGGACTTGGTCCGGAGAGGGTTGCCTGTGCTTGCGGCAGCCTCTGGCAACGCCACGCTGCTGCTGGCCATGTGCGGAGGGACCCTGGCAGCGTCTCTCTCAGCAAAACCTTAGACTCTGCAAGCAAACAGGAGGCTGCAGCGGCTCTGGAGAAGGGCTTGCTTGGAGGACAGGCTGCCATTGCCGGCTCTGCATCCCCGTGTGCGAGGGGGAGACACCAGCACATCCTGACAGCTGGATTCCGAAGGGGAAAAGGACATGAGAAGTTTGAGTCATAGCACAGAGAGATCCCATCCCAGAGGTGGGAGGTGGGAACGGGACAGGACCCGGACTGAGAGCCAAGCTCCAGCACAATCCAGTGTGGGGGTAACCCTGGTTTTGCCACATTGGTTTAAACATGGCTTAGCTGAAGTAGCTGAACGATGCTGGAATCAAGCAAGCCCCAAAGAATCTAAATCACGCAGCATCACACGGCCCAGCTGAAACATTTGCACTGACCCTGCTAAAACACCCAGGCAGGCTGTGGCTTAATGCCTCCCAGTGCCCCGTGCCGCCTCCTCCCGTCCCTGGGGAGCCAGCCCGGAGGGCAGCCCAGCGTGCTGGAGGAGGAGCGCAGAGGAAAGCGCTCGGTTTGCTCTCATCCCTTCAGGGTTTTCATCTCACAGGCTCACACAAAAGCTGGGCTGGGTTTAACCCTGGACTTATCACAGCCCACCTTCTCCAGGCTCGTTCCCCAGCCAGGATGTGGCCCGAGGCGACCCTTGCCCTGCCCAGCCCCAGATACAGTTGGGAGGGGTTTGGCCACCTGGGTAGGGAGGACCAAAGCGTCCGTCACGGCTGGGCAGCAGTGCTCGCAGCTGGATCACAACCCTGGTTTCTGCAGCTGAGAGCTGACTTCAGCCACAGCTTCTCTCAGACAAACTTCTGATTTCGACTAATCCCACAAGCAGGCTCGGTGGATGTGGCTCCCACACGCTGGCAACTCTATGCGTGACCTGAGAGAGTGACTGTGGCTGCAGTGGGGCCCAAACCAAGGCACCATTGGCTCTGATCTATCTTGCTGCTGCCCTGGCTCTGCAGGACCCAGTGCCAGCATGGGCAGCGCCTAGCACCAACCAGAGAGCAGCCATGGGGAAAGGATCCACAACATCCATATCGGATGCTTCACCGTAGCAGAGACGTGCATCAGAAAACACCAAGGGAAGACAGAGGAGCTCAGAAGAACCACTCCAGTTGCTCTTCCCCATTGCCACTGTTGGAGAACAGCTTTCCCTGCAAAGCAGGAGCTCCCCAAAGGGAAAGTGTAGCTGTGTCTTAGCCAAACCTCTCTCCCAGCACCCTGAGCCTTGCAGAGGCACAGCTCCAGCCTCTCCGCTGGGGCGCATGGTCTCAGACGAGTCATCGGAGCAGATGTGCTCTTGGCCTGGCAAATGCCTCCGTCTTTCCAACCTCAGCCACGTAGCTCAGCCACGACTGGCCTTTAAAGCTGGAAAGCAGCAAGGAAAGGAAGCCAACTGCCCACCATCACCAGGGTTTGCAGGCTAAGATCAGCCTTGCTTGTCCCACAGTGATGCAGAGGCGACACACGGGTAATACAAAGGTATAAAGCGAAAGATATGAGCTGAGCCATCCAATTTTTGGTGTCAGAGATCAGAAGAAGCCCCAAGGAGCCTGCACAGATTCCTGCCGTGAAGGTCCTCAAACTGCACCCAAGGCACTGGTACCTGTCACCGCTGGTAGCTGTAGGACATGACGGTGAGACCCAGCAATGCTGGGGAAGCCATGAGCAATTCTGGGGCTTGAAGCCTGCTCTCAGCAAGCCATCCCCAGCGGAGGGGATCCCTGCACCGGCACGCCGAGGGAGCAGCCCTCCCCAGAGCTGTCTGTCTGCCAGGGGCCAGTTCTCTCTCCCTGACTGGCACCTAGTGGCTGTGGGGCAGGAATACAGACTGAATTTTTACTCATCTAGGCCAGAAGACACTTAAAACTCCGTACGGAAACCCCACGCTGCCGCAGATGCCAGCCTACATCCCTGAAAGCCTCTGTGCTGCGGCACAGCCTACAAAACATCTCACAGCTCCTCCACGCTCTCAATGCAGCCACGTCCTCTCAACTCTTCCCTTCCTTGGTGACGGCTTACCACTGGCTTGGGGAAAGCTGTGTGCCCACCCCAAAATATATCTGAGAGCACTGCAGGAATCTTCTGCGACGTGTGTGGAAGAGACACCACCAAAGTCACCTGAAGGAGATGTTTTGGATGGAAAGTCATCCTCCAGACCCCTCTCGAGCTCCCGTGCCTAGGATGACCTGGAGGGCTGGCTCCAGCCCAGCCCAGGACCAACTGCTCCTCTGAAGCATGAGGAGCTACACAGCCCAGAGAGGAAAGTTTCTGATGGTTTCCAAACCAAGCTTTTGGCTTTCGCTGATGCTTGGGAAGACACACCCTGATGTCCTATTCACCTGTTAAATGTGCTAAAGGATTTTTTTGTCAGTTTGTCTCTCCAGTGTGCAGCAACTTTTGCAGTAGGGAGCAGTTGGCTTCAGGCTGCATCCAACACCTTATAGGCAGGAGGTCGGTGGTCGGCTTATTTAATCTTCTCCCCACGAGCTTGTTCCTACCGGGCAGCAGCAAAACAAGAGAAAAGCCTGAGTTTAGCCTGGGTGAGAAGTCCCAGAGAAGACGACGGGGTACAGGAAGTTCCCACAGAGTGATGGAGATGTTTCACCTCGTTTGTGAGCGTGGCTCCTGCCTGGTTTTCATTGCGCCCTTAGGCATCGGTGCCAACAGCTCAGTGAGAGCTATGGGCTTCCTCATGTTGCAAAACGTTGCCTCCAGTAGGATGCTGCAGGAATTTCTGCATGAATTTCGGAGAAAGCACTTGCTTCCATCCGCCGCAGCCACATGCCCCAGCGCTGGGCAAACCGATCCTTGCAGCTCCGAAGTATCTGGGGCATTTCTGCTCTCCGAGGTGAAGTGCTGAGCACAAGGCCACACGTTTCAATAGTTTGTCAGGAGAACAAGGGGCTAAAACATCACAGCTTTGAAAGAGGCCTGTGAAAGAGGCAGATGGCTCCGGGAGAAACGGCAAGTCACAGCCGGGGAGTCCCTGTCAGAGCCATCTTGATGCCCTCCTCTCTCCCACTCCAGCTCCCAGCACGTACCCAAACTTCCCAGGGGAATAAAGAGAAAAATTCAGGCCATAGAGTAAAGCCAAGTCCAAAGGAGCCCGCTCTGCTCCTCCCTCGGAGATCCTACTGGAACACTAACCAGGGAAGAAAAGTCCCTGCAAGCATGAGCAGAGCCCGTGCCCCAGGCCGGGGAAGGAGGAAGGCAAGATCTGTATCCCCAGCCAAGCCAATATGGCATCACCGGTAGCTTTCACAGGGCACGGGCTGTTCTCCCTGCTGCAACAGTCTCGTCTTTTCCTTTTCAGGGACTGGGGGAATTTATTTCCTCTGCCATTTCGGAGGATGCCTGCCTTGCCAGAGATTGTTTTGCAGAGTTAAGAAAGATAAGAAAGTGGTTAGCAGGCTCTTTGGTGGAGGAAGGGAGGATTGCTTAGTAAGGGAAAGGGGACCGCTCTGCTCTCGGCAGACGCACGCTGCCCTTCCTCTGAGGCCACAGCTCTGGGAGACGCTGGCGTTGGAGACGAGGCCCGTCCATTCCCACACCTCTCCACCCCCGGCGTTTCTCGGGGCCATCTGCTCGTGGGGCCACACCGGCCACGCTGGTGACTAGAGAAGCTGTTCCCGTGCCAGGGCTAGGATCTGTCTCTCATGGAATTTGGAAAATGCGGCTGATGAATGTTCAATTCAACATCTCGACTGCAAATCTCAGTGTGCTCTTGCAACAGTAAAACCCTTCTCGCAGTGTACATGGAAAATGAAAAAAAAAAAAAAAAGACATGAGCCTAGTCCAGGTTAACACGCTGTGGTTATCTGGCAACCTCCCTGCTTCAGAAAGCGGCAGGAGGGAGCTGGCCTCGCCGGGGCGTTCGCACAGAGGAAGCCCTGAACATGCCCAACTCCTGCCAAGGGTGTCTGGCACCGGCACGCCAACACGTGGCAGCGCTACGGGGAGGTTCAGCTCAGCCCCTCCGGACCCTACACCCACCCCTCACCCAGGCACCCTCCGAGCAGATAAAGGCGTTGTGAACCAAAGCGGGGAAGAGCGAGCGTTTTGCTCTCGCCCATAGCATGAGCTCTTTCGCAAGGATTTCCCCATGGAGACAACCGCCCTGCGAATTGACCCACAGAGTAACTCAGAGATTGCTGTCAGACGGGACGAGACCGCAGTGTCTGGGGTAGCAGAGGGCTGGGAAGTTGGGTGGTGGAAGCAAAAGTTACAACACAGGTATGGGGCAGTGGGGATGAGGTTCTACCATACAAAACCAGCAAAAATCAACGCAAACCATAGCTCACCCTTCCAGCATCCACCTGCCCTGCCCGCACCATCCACCTCTCACCCTTCCAGCACGAACCCTGCTACAGGCAGCGAGGAAACCACGGCATCAGACGGTAACACCCACGGCATGGTGGACTGCCACCCCCGAGGTGTTAATGAGCTGCCGTGTCCCTCGCAAACCTGACTTCTGACCTCGGCAGCGGGAAGGAGAGGAGAGGTAAGAGCTGGAATATTCTGCCTGGTCCTGGCAGAGCTGGTTGGGAAGCCGTTTCTGTGAGTTTACACAGCTTATACGTTCTCCATGCAGTTCCTGGACGCCTTCCATTGCAGATGAGAGTTTTATGTCGAATTTTAAGTTTGACCACAAATATTTAAACTTCCTTGGACCACAAATGCTGTATCTTCTTTGTGGTTTAGTTGGCACCAAATGAGTATTTACAGATCCCTATATGTCTGTCTGTCATTTAAATATCTCGCAGAGGTGCCAAAGGCTTCAAAAGTGGAGGGGCTCCTCAGGCAGACCCCCTAATTCCCCCTCTGTCCTTCATTACTCGGTGCAGGCAAGGGAGAGGTGCAGATGCTGGCCAAGCCCGTGCAGAGGGCCCAGCCATTGCTGGTCTGAGCATTTCATACTCGCACTCTGTTAAGCTTGCTTTTCAGAGAATGTCATCTGAGATCCTGCTGTAACTTCCACAGCTCCTTGCCCTGGTGGATATTTGAACTAGGATGAAAGTCTTTGGAATTTTCTCCTCTTCTTTTAGGAAACCTGGGATTTCTGAGTCTACGGGAGACTGTTTTAATGAGAACCGCTAAAACCCCCTAAAGCAGCACATCTCCCACCTGGCCGCTGCTCACAGCCTTCCCATGGGTGTTTTCACTTCCTCAAACACAAGCGATTCTCAGAGGGTGACAATCCAGACCTGCTGAACTGGGATCCCGCTCCAGGGAAACTGGTTAGAGTGGTTAGTCTCAGCTGCAGAATGATACCAAACGCAAGGAAGGCCATTCGGCCAGGAAAATGCAATCAAATAAACACCGTAAAAGGTCCCTCCTAAGCACCCCACGCCAAGGGAATTTGGCGTTGCTGTTGCACGGAGCTGGATGGGGTGCAGAGAGCTGATGGTCCCTGAGCTGACACCCAGCTGGGTGTGTGAGTTACGGAGAGCGGCAGCCCAAAATCTGAGTTCACGCGTGCACACCGGTTCGAGTCAGGTTGTGTGTGTTTCATTTCCTTCAGACTTTTTAGTCTAGGACACAAATTGGACGCTTGCCCCACTGATTTGAGGGGAACTTTTGAACTCGTAGCGGTGTGGTAGATGCTGCTCCTGCAACACTGCTTTTACCACTGTAGGGATCTAAGCCACTGGCCGGTCGTGGCAGCACTCGGTGAGCTCTCCCACATGTCCAACCATCCCTTGGGAGCCACAGAGCAACTGCATGCCCGGGGCAAAAGCTGCAGCGACGGCTGCCCACATCAGAGGAAACAGATACCTGAGTCAGAGCAATGCGATGAGAAACCTCTGCTCCGCAAACCAGAAGCCAGACTGAGCAACGTCAGCACCAAGCTGCTCCACCGCTCCTCCGCACACCTCACCGGCCCCGGATGCTGCTGGGGAGCTCAGCGCACTCTGGCTCCCCTCAGCTTTGGAAGTTGAAAGAGAAGCAGCTTTGCTTTGAACTAACAAGCAGGCAAAGCCCACGTGAAAGGGCAGCTAGCGGGGCCGGGGCTGCTGCGTGCAGGGAGGAGGAGTTCGCCCGACCGTCAGCTCCTCTGTCGGGGCCGCCACTAAATTCCCTTGAAAACAAGAGGGTGGGGATATGGAAGGCAATGTAATAACACCAGAAAAATGCCACCACAGCCCGGTCGGCTGCAACACCACAGCCCCAGAGATATTAGCAATACTGGCATTTCCACCCACCGCAAGAACCACACTGGCAGCGTGCTCCCGGCGGCTCGGGGCAGGACGGGAAGCAGCTCACACCACTTCCAGCAGCCACTTCAGGGAGGGACAAACGCTGTATTTTGCTTTACAGCGAAATGCTGCCACTTAGGGGACTCCCGATGACGTTCCTGTGCCTGAGAGCCCATGTCCTCTTTGAGGAGGGGCTGCCCTGGGCGAGACACGCTCCGTTAGTTTACCAGAGAGGTAACTTTATGCCCTGGATGTGAGCTCCGGCTCGCGTGGATCCTGCTCTGCTTCTCAGGAAGCAGCAAGCACAGCTCTGCTACTTATACCCGATACTCAGCTCTTTTGGCAGATGATTAATGGCCCGAGTCTTGCAGTCATTCGCTTCCAGCAGAGCCGAGAGCTGCAAACACACCTAGGGAAGGGAAGGGAAGGAGGAATTGGAACAGTGGCTCCTCAGCGAGCGGAAAACTATTCGCTGTGTCTTTGTTTTCTGCAGAGCTCCTCCTCCTGGGAGCGGGATGCTGATCGCAGAGCAGGGCCCCTGCCCCGAAACGGAGGAGCTGAACCAGAACAATAGGGTGGGGACTCTGGACAGGTCCTGACAAGTGGGGTGGGCTGGAGTGGGGCACCGATCCATCCTTTTGACTTCATTCACACTTACAGCTGCATTAGAGACATTTCCTGAAAGCACAGTAGGAAGAGAGGGGTATTCGCTCACTCCACCCTCCATCTAACACTGTCCTTGCGATCCAGCCATGCACCGAGAGCCAATTTTGGCCTCTGGCAGAGCTGCAGGCCAGACATTACAAGCGCTGGTGTGAGCAGCGCAGGTCCCCACCCGATGAGCAGCACGCAGACTTGGAGCAGAGACCAGGGGTGCTGGAGCCAGCCAAAAAAAAAAAAAAAAAAAAAAAAATCAATGTAGGGGAATACGGAGCGTTTGAGCGTGTCCAAGGTGGCCCTGAAGCTGACAAGGAGATGTCCAGAGTGGGATCTAGCGTTTGGCTTCAGGACAAGGAAAGATGCAGCCACCGGCCGATGCCACATGAAATGAGGCAGAGCTCTGCCCACAAAAGAAACGAGGGGAGCAACAGAGGCAGGACCCGTGCCACCACGCTCCCACCCCAGGGTGACCCTACTGCCATGTCTACGGCACGTCATCGCCTGACGATGCCATGACCTGCAACACGGAGCAGAGGATTGAAAACAGCGCGGCGAGCCCTGCGCCTGACTCACCGCAGCCTGGGAGCCCGTGCATCGTGATCTTGCATGTGGAGCCTGAAAAACAACTTTTTTTTTTTTTCCTCCTAAAAAACAGAAAACCAGCTGCCCTCCTCCAAATCTGGAGTTACTCAGCCNGGAGCAGAGGATTGAAAACAGCGCGGCGAGCCCTGCGCCTGACTCACCGCAGCCTGGGAGCCCGTGCATCGTGATCTTGCATGTGGAGCCTGAAAAACAACTTTTTTTTTTTTTCCTCCTAAAAAACAGAAAACCAGCTGCCCTCCTCCAAATCTGGAGTTACTCAGCCTGACTCACACCAAGGCTCTCCTGGCAGAGCCTGCACGTACCTGGAGCGGGCTGTGCAGGCTGCGCTGGTGATACCCGGGCGCACTG
>VZSC01010617.1:6226-27760 GCA_013398225.1 Steatornis caripensis
CCACCACCACCACCACCACCACCACCACCACCACCATCATCATCATCACTACCATCATGTACCGGGCCCTGTACAGCTTCCGCTCGGCGGAGCCCAACTCGCTGCCCTTCGCCGCCGGGGAGACGTTCCTGCTGCTGGAGCGCAGCAACCAGCACTGGTGGCTCGTCACCCGCGCGGGCTCCGGCGAGACGGGCTACGCGCCGGCCTCCTACCTCCAGCGGCTGCAGGTGGGCCGGGCCGGGCCGCGGGGCCTAGAGCCGGCAGGGTGCGGGCCGGCGGGGGCGGCGGCTGTGGCGGCCGTCGTGCGCACCGCCGGGGGCTGGGGGTCCCGGGGCTGGGCGGCTCTTCCGCCCGCCCCCTCGAGGGCGGCCGGCGGGGCTTTCGTGCCGAGGCCGGCCGCAGTCCGCGTTTGTGCTGGGGCAGGTGCTGGAGGAGCAGCCGGGCGGTGTGGAGCCCCCGGGTGCGCCGCTGTGGCTGCTCGCCGTCCCTTCTCTGGCACTGCTGGGAGCCACCGGCCGTGGCCGGGTGAAGGGGGCTGCGTGGTTCGTGTGGACGTGGTCGCCCGCTGCCGTGGACTTCGGCCTACAGGAGCCTTTCGGGCCGTCGTGTTGCTGCCGGGGGCGAGAACCGGGAGTTTAAAGGGAGGCAGGAGACGTCTTCTGTGGGTGTCGTGTTTGGAGAACGAGGTCTAGGGAGCACCAGCTCCGCAGGTCAGGGCCAAAACGAAAGCTCAGCAGCTTCGCCCAGAGGAGACCGGCTAAGTGAGGGTGCCCTGGGCGCTGGCTTGCAGGTTAGGAGCCGAGGGGCTGGAGGGCTGGCTTCACTGCCGCTGAAACGCGAGAGGAAGGCTGAAAAACGCCTCGGTGATGCCCTGGGGAGATGGTGAGGGGCATCCTCCTCCCAGGACCCTACCCGATGACTATGTAACCCTGGAATCTGCCAGCTGGCAGCCCCAGTTGGTGTAAGTAAGCAGCGCCTCTGTGGCCGTCTCCGTGCTAGCTGTTCGGGCGCGGGGGTTTCTGCTAGCACAGGATCCCAGCGCTGGGAGGGCAGCAAGGGGGTGATCGTCCTCCTCCTTCTGCCGACGCACTGCGATACCGGTAGCGGGCCTGTACTCTCCTAGGGGCTGGGAGAAGCCGTGGCAGCTTCCTGCGCCTGTGGTGACGGTAATCGCAGCAAAGTCGGTGATACTGGTAACTGCAGAAAATCCGAGTTGGCTGCCACAGCCCTAACTGGGGTCACAGGAGGGAGGGCCCCTTCGCCTGTCGCTGCTGCGGGTGTGAGCCCTGTACCCGCGTGGGTATTGTGGGAGAGAGGTTGCTGCATGCTTGTACAGTGCAGGGGTCTGTTTAGTGAAGGCTTCTAAGGGACAACATGGCTTCTGAAATTAAAACAGGCCTTTCATGTAAGGCTAATTCATAGGGGGTTTCTGTACTTCTGGGCCTCAGGGGATAGCTGTGGGAACTGCGTGCTGAAAGCTCCTTGCATCAGTGAATGGATAACTGCACACAAATACACGTGAATGTTACAAATGAGCCTTTTAATGTCTGGCTGAAAATGGTGACAAACCCCTTTATTTCGGTGTTCTGCTGACGCTCCTTCAGATGCCATTGAATTTCTGATTAGCAGTAACTCAGCCTCTAAGTATGTGTGGGTGTGTACCTTGCAGAACACTTCAGTGAGACGAGCGTTACCTCGGGAGCGTGTATGTATGATAGGGCAATGCCAAGTCTCTCTGCTGGCTGCTTGGTTCAGGAGCCGACCTTCCTGTGAGGCTGGGGCTCTTCTGTAGCTTGACAGGATGGCCTGACGGAAGGGGACATCTTGTGTGTGGAGAAGCCCTTAAGTTATTTGCAGGAGCTATTTAGTTACAGAGCAGAGACCTTATTAAACTACTAGATTTTAAAACCCCACGGTGGCATAGCTCCAGGCTGCTGTTTATGAGTTTCCTCTCTGCAGTCGCGTGCTTCATTTGCTGGTGTGACGTGACGTCTTCTCGCTGCCGTAGGTGCGGGAGCCTTTTCCCAGGCTGCCTTCTGGAGCAGCCTTCCTGCATCTCTCCACCTTGCTTGTACCAGTTTCAGAATCTTGCAGGAAAAGCATTTCTTTGCTGACTTTACATTCTTTTACCAAGTTATGTTTTGCTGTAGCCTTAAGATAGCGTGCAGCCTGCCATGGCTGACTCCTGACAGTCTGTTTGTAATTCATTAATATTAAAGCAGCGTTGCTGGTGGCTTGGTGAGCACTCTCCTCTAGTTCAGATGTAACTTTCCCAAATGCCCTAAGACCTTGTAGCGGGAAACAGAAGAGCCTTTCCTGCATACACTCACTCATCTTTTTCTGGCCGTTAAGTTTGCGGTGCCAGAAGTTGTCTGATGATGCGTGAGGCAGCAGGATCCAGAATGCTGCTCTGCAGTTGCAGCAGTGCTCCGTGTCTGTGACTTCTTGCTGTTGCGTCCTGCCAGCTCCGAAGAGCTGATCTGAAGTCAGAACCCCCTTTTATTCGTGGGAGAAGGCATCTGCTTGCTGAAAGCTTGCTTGAGACTGTTTGCTGAATGTCTGGGATAAGAGCGCAAACAATCTGTCACCCAGTTTCAGTTTAATAAGGGCACTGAGATTAATTAGTGACAGCGATTTGGAAGACAATTAATGCTGCCCCAATCACAACAGAGAAAAAACACAACTATCGATTAGCGTGCTTAGAAGGGAAGAGAGTGTGGCCAACAGGAGTCACCATTGTAAAAGTAAGCCTTCGGCTTCCGCAGCAGCGCAGTCAGGTTCTAGGTGAGCAATAGGTTGCACAACAGTCGCGGCAGCTGACAGCTGCAAATCTCCTGAAAGCCCCTCGCAGCAGGCTTCACAGAGGATGCTCACGGGAAAGGCTTGGGCTGCTGTTGCTGCTGCCATCCACCATTAGGAGCATTAGCTTTCTTCCGAGCTCCTCTCGATTTTCGGGGTTTTTTGCTCAGCATTCATAGACACGGGAAATTCATGCCTTGGCCTCTCTAGAGGAAAACGTAATTCCCATTTGTTATTTAAAGCTTATTCTTGGCTGATGTCATCTTGTTGCAAATGCGGCAGAATTTTGTGCTGAAATCCTTGTGGCTCAGCGTCGCTATTAAAAGAGGGTTACTTGTAGGGGGGGAAAACCCAACAAACCTTTCTTAGAAACATATAATGCCTCGAAGAAACAAGTTAGGGCCAAGCTAGAGCACCAGAAGGTGCAGATAATGTGCAGTTAATTTAGGTCGATTAGAAACACCCAACTTCAGCTGATATTCCTGCTGATCTCTTTCGTAGTTCCCTTTTAGCTCTGTTGTGGGTTATTAAGAGTCATTTCAAATTGAGCGCTATTCTGGAGATGGTCGGTACTGAAGCCATGAAGAGAGGGAAGGGTTGGGCTGTGTGCTGCTGAACGGGGGCAGGTTGTGAACTGCAAGTGGGATGAGCTGCTTGCCGAAATGCTGGCCTCGGGCACGGCTGAACCCTGGCTGCACACGCCCACGGTAGAGGTCTCAAGTGGCGACGCTGGCGTTAGCGAGCAAAGCTGTATGAAACTCGGGGGCTGACAGGTGACAAGCGAAAACGTGTATGCAGCGCTGCATGGGCCGGTAACAGCACGTAGGGTAATTGCCTCCAGCTATTTGCGGAGCAAGAGACAAACGCTAATACCTAATGCCAGGCAAATACTGCTGCGGCAAAGCTGTCTGCACAAGTGACATGCCTTCTGATTGAATGGAAAGGTGCCCGTTGGTCTTTTGTCTCCAGCTGTGTGCTGATGCTTAAGTGATGTACGAGTCGCAGAAAAATGTGGAGATTAAATTGGAGTTTAGGGTGTCCTCTGGAGTCAGACAGTCGCTCCAGAAGGCAGGCCTTTCAAAGCTTTATGGGACGCTGTGAAAGATTCAATTTAGAAAGCTTCCTTAGGAGCAGGAGGTTCCCTTGGTGTCAGCAAGGGGCAACGGCCGAGTCTAGCAAATAATAAGGGTCCTTCCTTTCGGTTAAATAGCCCATATGTTGCTATCGTTATGATGGGACATGTAATTTCGTAACAGGAGCCTGGAGTTATTCCAGCTTTGGGTGCAGGTTTCGGGCTCTACCGCAGCAGCACGAGGAGCACAAAGTGAGCAGCTGTCCTAGAGGATGCCAAACTATGGGTGACGTGCGGCCTGCCAGGAAAGCTTATATGCTCTGCCCCTGGCGGCACAGGGAGCGGGGCAGGGGCTGGCTGCAGTGGTTTGCTTCTGGCTGTGGGACCCACGTACAGGAGCAGCAGTCTGCTTCGGCTCTCGTCTTCACCAGACACCACGACTGGTCTTGCCTCGTCTCTTGTCTGTGCTGACCCAGGCTGTGTTCCGCATCAGTGGAAGTGTTAACGTTACATGCCGAGGCGGGGAATGGCAGCCATAAAATGCTGTATTGGTAAATGTCAGGGATGCAAAAATAAGTGTGAAGCTTTGCACAGGGATGTTTCCTGGTGAAGTGGGAATGGTTTGGCATGCTGGCTGCTGCAAATCAGCTGCTCAGCTGTACTGAGCCATTAGGAAACAGCTTTGAAATTAAGATTTAATAACCTTTTTAAAATTACTTGAAATGTATTTAGAATAACTGAAAAATTGTTTGCAATGTGGGCTTAGTTTCTCTGCTCAGCTGAGGCCTCCTTTGGTTGGTCCCACTTTCATATTGCGCCTCTGGAGAGGCGAGAACGGGGCTGTCTGGGTGGGAAGGTGCTGATGGCCGAGAAGCTTGGACCGTCTGGTGAGAAAATGGACCCAGACGAGAGTATAACAAGTATGTTGAGGATGCCTTGGATTGTATTTGCCGTATCTTTTTCTACAAGAATAAACAGGCATGTGGTAAAAATAAGACTGCTTTGTGCAGCCTAGCAACAACTTAAAATTCTCCTGCAGCATGAGCGAGTGCACAGCAGCGGTGTACAGGTAGTCCTGGCCAGGCAGGTGCGGGGATGGTGTTTTACCTCCCAAGCTGCAAAGAGAAGAGAGGTTTCTGTGATGCAGCGAAATTTGAGCCCACTCTGTTTGCAGGAAACCCCTTCATCCTGGTTGATGTTGTAGCATTGACACGGGTTCAGGATTGGAAGCGTGTTGAGCTGATTGAGGTAGCGTAGGAGCTGCTTGTGCTTGCAGACTGGGGCATGCCAGGGCTCAGAGCACAGGTCTGAGAGCTCGCAGCCACTCCTCAAAGCCTGGTCCCACATCCTGCACCCGGCCCCGTGGTCCAGCCTTCCTCTGCACTGCCTCTGCTCTTGTCGGCCCTGCTCTCGATTAATTCCGTTCACTGGCTTGCTGGAAAACTCTCTGTTTCTAATCTGGTTGCTTTACTGCTGGGATAGCAAATGCATTGGTTCGGTGATGGAGCAGCGTGTGCTGAGACTGGTGCCAGTTTAGGACTGCTGGGGAAGCAGAGGGCTGTGGTAGCTCAGGTTCTGTCAAACCTTTCACGCTAGCGTGGGGACGATGATGGGTGTGGAGCATGGAGTTGGTTGTACAGTGTCAGTCAAATGAGCCGATGTTCTGATAGCACATCCCCAGTCGCTGGAAACTGAGCTTTGGCAATTGGGCTTTGCTTTAAGAGTTTCTCCCTTCATCTATGTGAAACCCAGCTTTAAACTCGGTGCTCCTGACCTCTGTCGGAGTTCCTCTCGTTGCTCCTGAACCGATGTTGATGATCATGCAGACCATCTCCTGTGCTGGATCCTGCATCATTATTTGTCATTTGCTGCAGATTTGACAGAACTTACAATGGATGTGAGAGCTTAAGCGCAATACTCGCACAGATCCTGAATAAGCACTTAGGCTAAAAATAAAGTTTTATTTTGGAGAATAAGCAGCTGGTAGTGCTTTGCAGCTGAGGCTGCGTTTCTTGACACGTGCGATAAGCTGAAAGAATGAGGCATTTTTCTCTGGGCTGTCACAGTAACAGAGATACTACGGTGTCAGAGCTGCTAATTCTTTGAAATGAAGTTGTATTCTTGAGACTAAATTACACAGTCAGGGGAATTATAACTATTTCAAATTACTGTAGCTAAAGACTTGACATTTTAGCCAGAAGTTCTGCAGTCTTTCACAGTTCAGAATGATTACAGTAGAAATACGCTAATGATCTTTAGCCTCTATTTTTGCTTGGCTGTGAAGATAGTTCTTCTCATTTTTACTCTGATTAAAAATAATTAGGCTTTTTGATATCTTCTAAAATTTGCCTTTGTGACCTGGACGCCCACGTATGGGCAATACTGGAGGTCCGGGCTCATTGCTGCTGCAGCTGCGTAATGGCTGAGCACGGGTGGAGCGGCACTGGTGGATGCTTGGGTGGTCCTGGTGGGTTTGCTTTGGGCTGGAAATGTTAAGCCTTTTTCAGGGTTGAATAACACGAAGGCTGTCTTGGTCAGAAGTGAGCAAGT
This sequence comes from Steatornis caripensis, assembly GCA_013398225.1. NCBI lineage: Eukaryota > Metazoa > Chordata > Aves > Caprimulgiformes > Steatornithidae > Steatornis > Steatornis caripensis. The sequence goes on from VZSC01010617.1 coordinate 12,648, forward strand.
GGTAGGGAGATGCCTGAGAGCCCACGACTGCCCCTGAATGACGTGGCTGTGGCTCTGTTCGCCGTGGAGGAAGGGCAACATGAGGGGGCAAACCAGCAAGAGGAAATGTGCCATGTTCTTCTAGGCATTTGGAGAGGCACGTACCCAGAGCCGATAGACACAGTCTGGTTTTCAGCTTCCCTGTGGGGCTACGGTGTCTGCCGGGTCATTTGCACCCCTGCTTTGTAGTGCTGGTCCTGCCGTGAGCATTTAACTGTTTTGTACAAGTGATCACCTGCTGTTATCTTGCAATTTTACTGATCAAATTTGTGATTTTTTGGGCTTACGGTTTTTGAATGCTTTTCATCAGGAGAAGATGGCTAGACTTTCTTCCCTGGTTTACATCTGGAAGATGATCAACTTCTCGTTGTAAAGGGAAGAACTGCCAGTTTTGAACTAGGAGCATCTGTTCAAAATAGCTGGCAAGGTGCTGACGTTGGAGGACAGCAAACACAGACACCCTTCCTCTCGCCTCATTTGTAGGAAAAAATTTAGTAATGACTGAATTGTGTGTATTTATCGAGCAAGGTGCTTCTGTGATTGATATACGGGAATTTGGATTATGTTCAAATCTGCCAGCAGCTTGCTATGGAACTCCATGCAAGTGGTTTTCTTTGCCAGACCTTGCTCCCCTGCCTGTAAGTGGGGATACAGGCAAGAGGCTGCTGCAGTGGGTCTTGTCTTTGGGACAACTCTATTCCTCTGCTAACGTGAACAGAGCTTTGCCCCAGAATAGCGCCCAACATCCCCGTGGCAAGAAAGCGATGGGGGGATGAAGGGCAGCAGGAGGTTTGTGGCTTAGCTGAATTTCTCATTAATGTTGAAATTCAGTTGAGGCAGAATTTAGGCTGATCAACACTGCGGTCAGCCCATTGGAAGGTAAGTTGTTGACTGCCCAGCCGTTCAGCTGCGTCTCTAAAATAACAATGCTAACTTCAGCTTAAGCTGGTGGATGTGCTAGATGTCTGCTGGATGGTGTCCTGCCTTCAGCCGTTGCTGTCTTCTGATGTTTTAGAAGATCAGTCTTGTGCTGTCCTCACCTTGGGCAGGACACCAACAGCTCAGCCTCGACTGCGCTTTGTGAGCTGAAGGGGATTAGCAAGTGTCTTCAAACGTGAATCGAACATCTCTAGGCTTGCTGAGCCACACTTGCTCTGTGCCCGTAATTGCGCTCCTCTTCTCCTGATCCTACCCTTGCATGTCCTTCCAGGATTGCCAGCATCCCATGAGGTGAACTCTTAGTAGAAAAAACCAAGGACACGTGTATTGAAACCAATAAACCAGGAAGTTTATGGAAATTGATTTTTTTGTGATTATTGCTCTATGTGAAGTACAGAGGGAACAAGAAACTGAAGAGCAGGGAAAAGGAATTCATATTGATTGTCTTTGGAGAAAAATGTGCTGGTGTTAGTGGTGATGGGAAAACAACATTAAGAACTTTCCTTGCAAGAGAAGAGTAACCTCCATGCTCGGAGCAGGCTGTACCCTAGGACAAGCCAGGACAAAAGCAGACTACGTCATGTCACTGGCTGACCTAAGAAGATCCCTTCGAAGATCTGGGGCATATTAATGCCTGTGGGGAAAGTCAAATCCCATGGTGTAAAATGGGTATTTACATCTGTCAGTGGCCGAAACATGGAAAACAGCTGAACCTGTGTGTTGAGGTTGCTGTTAGGAGAGCTCCGGTTCTGAAGCAGAGGTGGCCTTCTCTTCTCCTTCCCCTACTTGTATAGCTCAGATGTACGTAAAAACAGACATAGTTTTTAAGAGCATCCCAGCTTCGCTCCCTCATGAAGGATTTAAAGTTTGTCATTCCCACCCAGGATTATGTATTCAGCATATGAGCTGTCAGTCCAGGTGCTGGAAAAATGATAAATTCCAGAAGGGGTTTATAAGCAGGAAAGTACAAGCAGCCTTAGCGTGCACCTACAGCGTTAGATAGTCTGCAGGAAAATTAGACTTCACAGATGCTGACATCCTACGTGGTCAATGCTATAATCAAAATTTTACAAGCCACAGGTTCCGATAGAGCTCTGGTGTGCAGAGATTTTTAAATTAAAATGCGTGTGCATTACATTTGTTCCAGAGAGAAAACCTTAAATTGAGGCTTTCTTCTCGGCCGTGGTTGTAACAGTTGCTTCAATTCATTTCCCTGAAGAGGCACGCTTGTATGCGGGCCTGCACGGGCTGTGGGGGCTGGAAGTGTTTGCTGTTCAATGGGGAGATCAGCTGCGGTTCACAGGCTCTTGCAGACCTGCCCCAGTGTTTCATGCCTGATCTCTTTCTAATGGCGTGCCACCTGGTGCCTTGCTGAGGAGGGCAGGGCAGGGCAGGCCTGCCTGTGCCGCTCGCTGCCTGCACCGGACGGTGCTCGGTGATGAGTAAACATGGTGGAGGCTGCTGCAGTGCCATCAGGGAGAGATGCTGGTCCAGCTGGGCTGGTGATATGCTGCTGCTGCTCAGACGTGCTGTTGTGTCCTTTGCTGAAGCTGTTGCATGCAGACCGCTTTGCTAACGGGTGCTAACTTCTGATGGGGAAGGAGCTGCCGTTTCCAGGGGTGGCGTGGTGAGTGGAGATGACGAATCTGTGTCGCAAGGCCCAGGAGAAACAGTTGAGCTTGATGCTGAGTCCGCTGGCAAGGGCTCCTGTCATAGGGCGCAAGGAACAGTTTGGTCCGTGCGCTGCAGCAGAGAGAAATGGAAGCCAGCACTATGGGAGGACCCCAGCTGGTGGTTTTTTCATGCATTGGCATGTGGAGCTGTAAAATGCTTGTGTTTAGAGGAAGAATTCTCATTTGAAATGACATTCTGTTTAGGTGTGCTGGAAATTCTTTCTGTGGACCCCGACTGCCCTCATTGCCTCCGGTCTTGAGTTGCAGCAGAAACTGGGGTGGGTCCTGGTCCTGCTTCTGGAGGAGCATCGCTTTGCTTTGCCGGCCAGTGGCTCTCGAATAGTTTTGACCTTTACAGGAGGGACTTGTGAAGCCCAATTTGTCTTGATGTTTATCACATGGCATAACCTTTGCTTAAAAAAAAAAAAAGTATTTTGAAGCTTATCATGTGAGAGATGGAACACAGTACGTGATTCATGACTGCATCTGTTTCTCTCCGCTCCCCTTCATCCCCCCATCGCTTTCTTGCCACGGGGATGTTGGGCACTATTCTGGGGCAAAGCTCTGTTCACGTTAGCAGAGAAATAGAGTTGTCCCAAAGACACGACCCGCTGCAGGAGGAAAGGAGCGTTACCTTCATTTCAGCTCTTCTGTGTTCACGCCCTAAGATGCAGAGCTCGCTTGGCAGAGCTGTTTGTGTCCCTTGCAGCGGAACAGAGCACTAATACTTGTCCCTGTTTAGCGTAAAGCTTAACCAAGAAAGGGAAATAAAATTTTGGCAGTGGGGGCTTTTTAGAATGAGGTGGGAAACTCATGGATTTGTTTTTCCTGGTTATTTGTTTGCCTGTTGAAGTTGTTTAGAAGACGTTGTCACTCCCTCCTTGGCAGCTCCTTACTTCTTGGTTACTGAGTTGCGAAGCTTGTGTCCTTCCTCCTGTTTGCCTGATACAGCTGAAGGGGCAGCGTCACCCAACTGCGAGCATAATGAGCCCGTTCCTTTGGCTCAGACCGCCTGTCATTCTAGCGAGATGTGCTTTTCAGTAGGTGTGTATCGGTGCTGGCCTGCTGACGGGCTCCCGCGTGCACACCTTCGTCCCTCTTGCCTCAGGCTACTGGGACTGGGGTGGTGTGTGGGAAGGCAGTCTGCGAGATGGTGATTTTTGTGCCTGCAATCTGGAAATGCCAGCATAGGCTGATGTTTTAGTTTGTTCGGCTGCTCAAGAGGTTTAATTAAAAAAGAAAAAAAAGGCTGTCGGACTAAGCGCACCAGATAATTCCAGGCTGTGGATCACTTCTTGCTAAATCACTAGTTTGAGGTTCAGATTAGATCTCTTCTAAGTAACAGCTGTTAATTGTTTCTTGTTTTTTTCTAGTACAAGTAGGGACAGTGCCTTGTAGTATGGAAACCTGAGGGCAGGCCCCAGCTCCGAACGTTCTGTTGTATTGAATAAAAACAAAGGGATGGGGGAGAAGATGAGGCGAGAGCTGCAAAAATTAGACGCTCGCCCACAAGGAGGAGGGGATCGCCTGGAAGCTGGGATGATGTCTGCGCACGGGGTGTTACGTCCACAGCTGCTAATGCGGTTGGGTTAACTCCCACTGCTCCTGCCGTCTGCTCTAGCTCTGCTGCCCTTTGAGCTCCTCTGCCTGTCCTGCCAGCAACGGCTCAGCTTCTGAATTGTGTCGTCTTTCTCTGGAGGTGATGGACCTCGATGGACCATGCAGGCAACTTTCACCCGCTCGCACGTGGAAGATGGAAATGGTGGTGGGCAGGTTGGAGGGCTCCCGGTCAGCTCAGTTCAGTGCAGTGACTGTGTGCTGCGATGGTTGCATGGAGAACTGTGGCAGCTCCGGTAAAAACCAGATGGCTGCCTAAAGAGATCGAGTTGAAGCTCTCCACCGAGTAGACAAATGCAAACTTTTGTGGCCTCTCAGTCTGATGTGGTGACAATTCCTTTTTGGGTTAACTTGGTGAATTCTGTAATTTTCCAGGCTGCTTGAAGGTGCCCTTTTTTCCTCCCCTCCCAAGGAAAGGATGTGTGTTTGCAGGGGATGGAGAGGGTACCGCAGTTTGAACATGGTGTGCTATACCCGGGTTATAAATTGCAGCCGACTGACACAGCGGAAGGCAGGTCCACAGTCCCTTTCCCTCCTTGCCTGGGCTTGGTTCTCCCTAAGGAATGTGCGGGGAGAAGCCCAAGTGTCAGGGAGGCCCACGTTTTTCAGCATGTAAAAAGAGTAACTGCATGAAAATGCAGTACGTCAAGTGAGAATGATGATCGTAAAAATTCATTGCCTACTTAATGCAGAAGCTTAGGGATTTCCCTGAGCCTGGCCGAATCAAAGTGTTTGTAGCTGAAGACTTTTTCCATTTCACATAAAAACCCCAGCATCCGTTGAAGCGCTGGGTTCTAAGTAATGAAGTTTTTGTCTGCCCCAGAATCACCTCTGTTGACTTAAACTGAAAAATGCATCCCCTTTAATTTGTTTTTTGAATTGATTTAATGTGTCTGCCTTCCATTAGCTTGATAACAAGAGATAGCAGCAGCACTGAAATAGTTGTGCAGCTTTATCAAGGGGCCTGTACAGTATAATTCTTTACCTCAGGGATGGAAAGAAACCCTTCCAGCATTCAGTTTTGGGAAGCATCACCTTGTCTGTGGTCTTGGGCTCTTAGAAGTGTTACCCAGTGATACGGGCTGGCATCTGAGACTTTTATATGCATAAACACGTGTGAACTGTCTGTGTTCTGGAGCTTTTACTCAGAAACTTGAGATCTCAAAGTGATACCAAGTTCTGGTCACTTTAAAAGCTGTTAAACACTATCAATATACTACTAATTTCCAGCAAAACCACAGTTGGCCACGTTTGGTCTCATGTGACTCGTCAGATGTGGAGGACCACCCAAACCTGTCATAGCTGGGCCGTGGGGAGTTACGAGTGGCAAAGAGCGATCAGCCTCAACCTGGAGGAGTTGGGAGCCGGGTGGAGAGAGAGAGCATGCGTAGGGGTTGTGCAAACCACGCAGCTTGAGAGTTACTGTAGCCCCTTGCTTGCTGTCAGGCGGCTTCCACCGCTGCCTCTGCCCTGTGGTGGCCTTGTACACTGGAAGGTTCCTCCTCTGGACCCCCTCCATGGAGGTGCCGCTAGCTGGGTCGTGTGGAGGTGAGCTGGGTCCTNTGCCTTGTAGTATGGAAACCTGAGGGCAGGCCCCAGCTCCGAACGTTCTGTTGTATTGAATAAAAACAAAGGGATGGGGGAGAAGATGAGGCGAGAGCTGCAAAAATTAGACGCTCGCCCACAAGGAGGAGGGGATCGCCTGGAAGCTGGGATGATGTCTGCGCACGGGGTGTTACGTCCACAGCTGCTAATGCGGTTGGGTTAACTCCCACTGCTCCTGCCGTCTGCTCTAGCTCTGCTGCCCTTCGAGCTCCTCTGCCTGTCCTGCCAGCAACGGCTCAGCTTCTGAATTGTGTCGTCTTTCTCTGGAGGTGATGGACCTCGATGGACCATGCAGGCAACTTTCACCCGCTCGCACGTGGAAGATGGAAATGGTGGTGGGCAGGTTGGAGGGCTCCCGGTCAGCTCAGTTCAGTGCAGTGACTGTGTGCTGCGATGGTTGCATGGAGAACTGTGGCAGCTCCGGTAAAAACCAGATGGCTGCCTAAAGAGATCGAGTTGAAGCTCTCCACCGAGTAGACAAATGCAAACTTTTGTGGCCTCTCAGTCTGATGTGGTGACAATTCCTTTTTGGGTTAACTTGGTGAATTCTGTAATTTTCCAGGCTGCTTGAAGGTGCCCTTTTTTCCTCCCCTCCCAAGGAAAGGATGTGTGTTTGCAGGGGATGGAGAGGGTACCGCAGTTTGAACATGGTGTGCTATACCCGGGTTATAAATTGCAGCCGACTGACACAGCGGAAGGCAGGTCCACAGTCCCTTTCCCTCCTTGCCTGGGCTTGGTTCTCCCTAAGGAATGTGCGGGGAGAAGCCCAAGTGTCAGGGAGGCCCACGTTTTTCAGCATGTAAAAAGAGTAACTGCATGAAAATGCAGTACGTCAAGTGAGAATGATGATCGTAAAAATTCATTGCCTACTTAATGCAGAAGCTTAGGGATTTCCCTGAGCCTGGCCGAATCAAAGTGTTTGTAGCTGAAGACTTTTTCCATTTCACATAAAAACCCCAGCATCCGTTGAAGCGCTGGGTTCTAAGTAATGAAGTTTTTGTCTGCCCCAGAATCACCTCTGTTGACTTAAACTGAAAAATGCATCCCCTTTAATTTGTTTTTTGAATTGATTTAATGTGTCTGCCTTCCATTAGCTTGATAACAAGAGATAGCAGCAGCACTGAAATAGTTGTGCAGCTTTATCAAGGGGCCTGTACAGTATAATTCTTTACCTCAGGGATGGAAAGAAACCCTTCCAGCATTCAGTTTTGGGAAGCATCACCTTGTCTGTGGTCTTGGGCTCTTAGAAGTGTTACCCAGTGATACGGGCTGGCATCTGAGACTTTTATATGCATAAACACGTGTGAACTGTCTGTGTTCTGGAGCTTTTACTCAGAAACTTGAGATCTCAAAGTGATACCAAGTTCTGGTCACTTTAAAAGCTGTTAAACACTATCAATATACTACTAATTTCCAGCAAAACCACAGTTGGCCACGTTTGGTCTCATGTGACTCGTCAGATGTGGAGGACCACCCAAACCTGTCATAGCTGGGCCGTGGGGAGTTACGAGTGGCAAAGAGCGATCAGCCTCAACCTGGAGGAGTTGGGAGCCGGGTGGAGAGAGAGAGCATGCGTAGGGGTTGTGCAAACCACGCAGCTTGAGAGTTACTGTAGCCCCTTGCTTGCTGTCAGGCGGCTTCCACCGCTGCCTCTGCCCTGTGGTGGCCTTGTACACTGGAAGGTTCCTCCTCTGGACCCCCTCCATGGAGGTGCCGCTAGCTGGGTCGTGTGGAGGTGAGCTGGGTCCTGACCGTCTCCTTTCCTGCAGGATTTGTCCCGCTGGAGGTGGGCTGGGGAGATGTCCTGAAATACAGCAACCCGCTCTCACCGACGCCGCTGAGCAACGTGGATGCTGACAAGGGTGAATGTGGCAGGTGAAAAGGTGGACGTGAGAAATCAATGCTGTAATAAGGCACGTGAGCCGTGCTGAAAGTTTTGTGTGCGAGAAGTGAACTGTCCAACAAATGCAGGTTTTCCTGTTCGCTGCCGCAGGAAGTGAGGAAAACAGGATTATGGCTGTTCTGCTGCCTGTAGCACGATGTCCCAAGAGCACGTTCCTCTCTCATTCTCATTTCTTCGTGTTCTCTGGGGAGCCTGTGCCACTTTAAGCTGCGAAAGGAGGTGGGGTTATAACTTGCAGCTAGAGCAGTAGGCTATTTTTCCCCTGCAGATAGCAAGGAACACTAACGAATTACTTTGCTTTTGTGACTCACCCCTTACCTCCTTATAGGTGAAATGTCAGCAAATCCAGTTGAACCCTTTAATCTTTTTTTAAGGTAAAAAAAGCCCACTACACAAACCCCAGAATTTGTTTTTGAACTGAATCTGGAGATAACTGCAAGTTAGCCTCATTCGTCTGATAAACACAGCTAAACTTGCAATTCTCAAGGTACTTTTGTAGGTCAGTGGAAACTGTCAGTGTGTCTTAAGTTTTGCAGCACTGAAAAATCGTGCGCTGTCCACTCCCACAGTCTAGCAGTCAAAAAGCAACTTGGGAGGCTGCAGGGTCTTTAGCTCACAATTTTCTGGGGTGGTTTTCTTTTGCTTGTGCTCTGTCTTTATGATCACACGTCTAATGGTTGTAGTTGTAAGAAACTGCTGTAGATCTCAGTGGGTTTTGTTTGGTTTTGGGCCTGAGTTAGCACTAGCTTTATCATTGTCCCAATGAAGCATGGTTGTGTTGACTCCCTGAATTTGGTGAGTGTCTGGGTGCCGATAGCTTCAGCAGAAGCATCTGCTTTACCGGGAATAAATGTGCTTGCAGCAGCAGCTCTCAGCTACCAAGCACCTTGGCGTACTTGGGTATTTTGTCTATGGCCAATTAGCATGATCTACCTCTTGACAGCGCAGCCTGCGTGAAGTGTTCCAGCCCCTACAGTACCCCCTCCCCCTGCACCCTCAACGGTCTTTACATGGCTTTGCCGTAATTAGCCGGCATACCTAACTTCGTGTAATTTTTGTGTACAGCACCAATAAGGCAAAAGCGTGAATAGCATCCCCTGTTTGATAGTGCTACTCTGAACGTGTCAAAACACATAGCTACCAAAATCCATGGTAGGGGAGCGAGGGAGATGTCTGTCTTCTTTCGGAAGAAGATGTTCCTTCTTGTCTCAGCTTTACAAGAGCCCACCTGAAAGCGAATGAGCATTTGAGTGTTACCTTTTACTGAGAGACAGCTTTCCTACTTCTTGTTTAAATCTCTTAATGAGTATTTTGTACCTAGGTTGAAGTCACGAAGGCTGCTGACAGCTGGAAGGAGGCTGCTGGGACTGGACATGCCATTCTACTTGGGTGGAAGACTTGTTTGGGATTCCCATGTTGGGAAGTACCTGCACAGCACCCGGGAGCTGTGTTTCCCCTGCACCAGTGAGAGCCGGTGTGCACAGCCTGAAAATGTTGGGGAGGAGGTGGCTGGGTATCCTGGGCTTTTCTAGCACTGATATTTCAAATGCCTGTGCCTGTGACCCGGGGCGGGGGGCTGTGGGCAGAAGAGAAATTGCTGGTGAGATCTGTATTATGGGAACATTATATAGAATTGAGGGTTTTCTGGGCACCGACTTTGGAGAAACTTTGTAAACATGCTTGCTCTCTTGGGTCCCTGGCCTGAAACACTATTAGTGGGAAAAGTCCTCAAGGATCTTGGTCTACATGATCTGCTTGGGAGCTGTGTGAAGGGATAATGGTAAAAGGACTGCTTGTAAGTGATCCCTCCACCTTGGAATGAGATTGGCTCTGTAGGCATGTGGAGCTGCTCTCTTTGAGCAGAGGGGCAGCATAAACTCAGCTTTTCTGGTTGCTGTTGCTCTGCAGTTGCTTGGAACAATTCCATTCCTGGTAACAAATACTCAGGTTTTTCCGTGTGGTGGTTTGGGGATCATTCGATTTCAGAGTAGGTCACAGATACGATCTGATCACATCACTGTGATAAGCTGCATTTTGGGTAGGATGCACAAGTAACTTGGAGAAATGCTCTTTACGGAGGGAAGCACTAGGTTTTCCGTATGAGTTAAGTGTGGTTTCTGATCCTGCCCTGCTAGCTTGCTCTTTATTTTTGAGACGTGGGGGGAGCTGCATTGCTTTATGGCAGAAGAGGCAGTGTTTACTCTGCATGCGGAGTCCATAGCACTGGAACACTCTTGTCTAGCCAGACTGCTAACTGATCCTGCAGCAAGCAAGCTGCCTTTGATCCTTCCAACTGGAATCATCTTTGTTAGGGGAAAGCTTTCCAAGGCCTCTCTCAGGTTTGCTCATGGTAATGCAAAGCAGGTTCTCGTCTTTGCAGCGACAGCTTTGCGGGAAGGAGCACCGTCTGCTCTGGGCCCGGCAGCTCTGATCCCAGTGCTGCTAAAAAAATCCTGGGGGTTTCTGTTTGCTTTACAATTTTGTGCAATTTACATCTGTCCAGGAATAAAACTAGCTGATGAGTTTCCTGTGTTTGCCCCATGAGGATGGAAGCTCTTTTCCCTTATTAGCGGCTTTAATAAAGTACATATGGCTCTTCGTGCAGCAGATACCGGAAAGCGGCACTTGTTCTCTGTGTGGCAGACCCAAATCGTGCACGCCCAAGCTCCCAGGTTCTGCGATCTCTCAGATGTGACCTGTCCATCCTCCTTGCCCCTTCTCCCTCACGCCTGACCGGCGTTTCTGCGTTGTACGGCTGCGCCCACTGCCAGGTCTGCTCTCCCGTGTTCACTGGGGCCGAGATAGGAGGTTGGTTTTCTTTTCCAGTCTCCCCTTTCCTGTTAAGTCAATAAGAGACACTTTACAATTTGTCCATCGTTTTGGGTTTGGGCAACGTGGTAATTATGCCCAAAGAGCATCATAGCTGCAATTTGCCGCCTTTTGTCCCTTGCCAGAAGGTTGGCCGTGGGAGAGGGCGAATTTTGGAAGAAAAGCTGATAAATCAAAAATTCCTTTGCAAGATGAATCATGAGTTATTAGTTCTCTCTCAAACACGTAACTGCATGCTGTTAAATCTGTGCCAGTCTGTGGTATGCAGGAGGAAAGTCCCTTCCGGTTAACACATACATACACGCTCTTCTCTTGCGTCTGTCTTTGTGTATCAGTTAAATCGCCAACTTTCTTGGTTTTCGTTTTTGACCCCTGGAGACTTTACTTACTTGATCCTCATGTGCTGGAAGTGTATTCCAGGGCGCAGGTGAATCGGAGGGGAGAGAACTCCCTTGAAGGTGGCAAAAATTTTAATTTCTTCATCCTGCCTCTCCTATGACTGTCACTTTTCCAGCATTTTGCTATGGAAACCCTTTGTTTGCTCCTGTTACCTCTGCTATGGAAATAGATTTTGAGGGGAAAACCGAACCTTCCTTCTTGAATGCCAGAAGAGGAGCCAGAACTTGCATGGTTTCCCCGGCTAGTTTCATTCTCTGGTCTCTGTCTGTCCTTGCCCACATCCATGTTTCTGCTGATTGGATCAAAACAAAGACGGGCCGAGACTGGCACCTTGCAGTTTGTCCAGCACTCTGGGGAGTTAGAAATTAGTTGCGTTTTTGATCGTTCTTAATACAGGGGGCTTCTTAAGCACCTGCGCTGGTTGCATGCAAGCGATGTAGGAGCTGTACTGAATCTCTCTGAGCAGTGAGAGGCATCTGTAGCGGTTTTTTGGGCTGCTAAACTAGACTAAGACTAAGGATGACTCTGCAAAGACTAGCACAGCCCTTTCTGTTGGACTTTTTTGCAACTTTTAATACTAGTATGTCAAAAGTGCTAGAATAACTGCTAGCATCTTTCCTTCCACCTTCGGATATCCTGGTTCATAATCCTGCGCTTTCATCAAAGCAGAAGCTATCTGCAGTTTCCTTTTTCGGTGTAGATGGTAGCTGTAATATATATGTGTGTGTGTATAATTTTATATATATACACACGCATGCGGTGGTGTTGATCATGTCCGATACTGACTTGGCTTGACAATTGCATGCCTAAAGGATGCTAAACAGGTAAACCCTAATGAGAGGGGCAGCTCTGTTGTCTGGCAGCTGTTCGCCTGGGACAGGCTGAGCTGGAGAAGTCGCCTGAAGCATTGAGAGCTGTTAAGAATTAAGGCAGCACGGAACGGCAAGACATGCAAGTATGTGTTGACTGTGTTACCTTAAAACTTCTGTTTCTGCTTTTATCCTCTTAGCATGTTTTGGCTTAAGAGACGTGCTCTGGTTACTTGAGGGCACAGAGTTGCACGGGGAAGGAATCGGTGGCTGATTCCGATCATCGTGGCCAGTAAGCAGGGTCTGAGCATGGCTGGAGAGACCCAGGATGAAGCATTTCCACCTTGGGAAGTACGAGTGCGCAGTGGTGGGTTGCATGCGTTTCCGTTGTTCCTCAGTGCATCTCTGCCCTCTTTTCTCTGACTCTGAAGCTGCCTGCCCCCAGGAGAGAAAGTGGTTGAAGTTCGGCTGTTAAGCATCCCTCTGCTGCCTTCAGGGTTTTGTTTTTTCCAAAAGCCACTCGTGCCTGTAATGTCCCCAGTTAGTATCCAGGAACTCCAGCTTCTGCTTTAGCATGATTTGCACAACTTGAGCCTTTCCCTGGCTATCCTTTCTCCTGATTTCTCATTTGTGCAGGCTGTCCGCCTGAGCGGCTGTGGTCAGCAAACAGTGGAAAAACACCGATCTGTTAGAAAACCACCGTAGCGTATCAGCAGGAATTCGAGATCGGGGCTGGAATTTCTGGGCTGCCTCTTTGTCAGAAGAGCTCAGCCATGTTCTTTGTTCGCTCACTAGCGAGTCAGAGGTGCTGCAGGTTTGTTTGGAGCTTTTCTCGTATTATTTGCTCAGTGACCAGGACAGTTGCCCATTGTTTCGCTTGCGTTTTTATCACGCGTTTTTAAGTGCCGGAAGGCACAGTATCTTCATGCCAAGAAGAATAAGTTAATGCATATCTCTTAGCCAACAGCCTAGGGACGAAAAATTTCTGATCGGGGATGCAAAAGGGGAAGAGAAAGGAGCTGAATTTCCCGCAGCAATGCAAAACCAAGACTCAGCCTATTTGTTTGAGCTGTGTGGTTCAGAAGGGGGAACTCGTATCTGGTACATCACTGCTGCGGACAAAGCCTACTTGATTTTCGTAAATTGCTGCCACAATCATTTAAATCTGGAAGGAATACAGCATGCAGACAGTCTGGCGGTGACTGGGGACAAACGGTGTGTGACCTAAGAGGGGGCGTTCATCTCCGATTTGAGTAACAAAGAACCAGCCTGTGCCTGTGTATGCCAGTGGGATAAACATCCTAATTTCAGCGGTGGTCCCGTGTCAGTGCAGCTGTGTGAAAACTGAGCTGTCATCGGAGACAAAACTTTGTCTGTCTTTTGTTGTCGTGTTGTGAGAACCAGAGCAATGACACGAGGGTGAAAATCTGCAGCCCTGCGTGGGCTGCAGCCGCTGGGATGAGGGCACTGATTCCTCCTGCCTATGCGGAAGAGCAAGCGCCTTTGATCACTGAAAACTGAGGAGGCAGGAGGAAAAAAATGCCACGTTTTCTTGGATCAGCCCCCTGCGGAGGCAGAGAAAAGCCTGCTGTACGTTAATGGCCCACTTTCATAAACGTGGGAGTCTCGCACACGCTGGGTGGCTCAACCTGTCTGCGCTGATGCAGCTGTCAGCCTGTTTGTCTAGAAAATGCTTTTCTGAAAAGTACGATTATTCTAGGCTGTTGAGCAAGTTCTTCTGCTGTGTGAGTGCATTAAACAACACCAGCGGTATGTGTGGAAGGGCTCCAAACGAAAAGGGAGGAGGCCGACATTTTCAATAGCCCTGGGAGAGCAGGAGAGGAGGTCGTGCTGCTTGTGCAGCCAGGACATCGGATAGTGTTTTCTGAAATGCTCGAGTCTCTCATCAGCCTGCACGTGGGGGAGGCAGAGGTGTGTGACGTGCGCATGTGCTCTCCTTGGGGAGGCTGTCTTGGGGCAGTGAACATGAGCGCAGCGTGAGGTGTGGGGATGAATGCATCCCTGCCTGTACGCAGCCAAGCCCCGTGTTGGCTGTGCCTAGGTACCCACAGGGCATCCTGGAAGAACGCTTCTTAAAAGCCTGGCTTTGGCCCTGGGAAAAGCATTCTTCCCCGCCTGCCTCGGGATGGGGTTTGTGCAGAGCACCTCAGGGCAGCGCTGAGGTCAGGTGGGGAGCCCCCTCTTGCAAATGGGGGCAGAAGGAAATTGGCAGAGGGCTCTGGGGAAACCCTTTGTTTGCTCCTGTTATCAGCACGGAGAGAGGAAGTGCCAATTTATTGATGCTTCTGTGATTCTCCTGCACTGGGCTACGAAGGAAGAAATGCTGTTTCCTGGATGATACTTGCGGCTCTAATTGAGCTGTAACTTGTCCCTGCAGGGCAGCTCGCCTGCGGGGTGGGGTGCCGACGGTGCCCCGGCACCCCATCAGCCAGTCTAGCCTGTGGTGGTCAGGGGTCACTGCTCTGCTCTTCCTCTGCATTTCGGTGTCGCCAGACTCGTCGTGACAGGCTGTTCGTAGAGCCCAGTGTTTTCTGCTGCTGCGTTCTATTTGATTAAACCATAAATATCTGATAGAGGGGGTGGCGGCCACTCCTTTCTGCGGTTAAATGCCATGTGAATGTGGATCAATACCTCACTAAAATACCCCTCTTTCCACGCTATGTTGAGCAGAGGTGGCGTCCTGTTGATGCCTCTTGGCTGCAGCCTGGTAGCTGTGCAACACCACGCAGACCGAGGAGACCCCCGCTCTCACCCCATAAGGGCAGGCACACATGGCCAGCACCTTCCATCACCGTCGCTGCCCTGTCCCTGCCGCTTTCTCCGCATTTCAGGAGCCACTGGCGTGGCTGTGCCATTGGTGACCTGGTGGCTGGTGAAGGCTATAGCTCACAGCTAGTGTGCTGCAGCGGCTGCTCAGGGCTCTGCAGCCCCAACCCATGCAGGTACCAGCACGGTTTCAGTAAATCCAGCTGAATTCCTGGGCTTTACTTGGTACGTCTCTGACATGCTGTACAGCGACACCCTTATCACGTGCTCCCCTGGTTCTGTGTGAGCCTTAGCTTAGCCCACGACGAGCAGGCTTTCATCTCTGTATCCTGGAGCGTGGGAGGGGGCAGCGGCTAGGCCATAGCGCAGGGCCCAGCGGGGGCGAGAGCAGCCTTCCTAGCGTGGATCTCTCCGGCCTGAGCGCAAAGGATCTGCTCCGTTACCTTGTGACCTCGCTTTTGCAGGCCGTTGAGCCGTGCATTGCCAGGATTGCCTGCAAGCGTGTGAGAAGGC
>VZSC01010617.1:29675-67626 GCA_013398225.1 Steatornis caripensis
CCCCCCCCCCCAAGTCTGCAGTTGCTGTGAATTCACATTTGGTTTAGTAATTCATCAGCATATAAATAATACATAGCACGTTATCAGAAAACTGCATGCCAGTGCTGTGGAGGCAGGCACTTTGTGCCCCGGTGGGGAGGGCTTGCCTTCTGCTGCTCTGCAGCCTCTTAAGGCCAATTAAGGTGCATTCTTGATGAGATTCGAGCCGCTCCTTGGCTGGATAAATGGTTGCTCTGATGCGAGCAGGGGGCAAAGCAAGCGAAGATGAAGGGGTTTTTAGTGTTCAAACAGCTGCAGTGAGCACTGGAGTCCAAGCACTCCTCTCCTCTCCTGCTCCTCCCCTGCCTGCACGGGCGGAGACTTCCAGTGGTGGGCCCAAATGGATGGTGCAGGCACCAGCAGCGCCTTACGGGGGACCTGTGGGCCTGCTAGATCCAGGGTAAAGGCTTCATAGCATGTACTTTGCCTTCAGTCTTAGTCCTGTAAAGGTCTTTTCTGAAGGCATGTCAACTGCTGATAAAGCCTTGAAGAATGTCCGAAGTCTGGAAACCTGCTTTTTCTTTCTGTGCCCTGTCGCCACAGCCCTCCCAGCCTCCTGTGTATGGGAGTGACGTCTTTGGTGTTTCTCGTTTCAAGGCTGGTGTTTATTTCAGCTGCAGGAATGAGTGCTAAACTGGCTAGCAGGAGGAATAAATGTTACTGTGGCAGTTTGGGTGGAGATTTGGAAAAAACACTTCAAGTTGCAAAACAAGTATAAAAACCATCAAGAAAAAAGCAAGCAAAAATGCAAACTGAGAGCCGATGGACTCTGAAGGCCACCAGATTTTGGCTAGATCTGTAACATTCACAGCTGTGCATTTGCTCCATAGCAGGGCAGTGAGAGCAGAAGTAATTGAGCTTTGGATAAGCTGGGCTTTGCAGTGGGACCTGGAAAGCTCCCTGCAGCAGGCTAGATATTCGAGGCTGCTGCATGGTCCCGAAGCTCTGCCCGGAGTGTTCTTGCAGTGATTGATGGAGTTCAGTGCTTGTAATAGTGACTTTGTTTTCCAACCGTAAGCCTTGAAAGGGCAGGCTCAGTTTGAAGCACGGCTTCAACTATGTTTCCTTTGGAGGAAGGAGGGAAAAGTGAGATGGTGCCGACACGGGTTGTGGCTCTGGGAGCTGTTTGTTGGCAGTTTGCTCATGCGGTGCGTGCTCTCTGGGCTTTCTCTGCTGTGATCTCTCCTGCCGTAAGCTCTCGTGCAAAAGAATCACAGCTGAAGCGGTACAGTAACATGTGGGATGTTGTGTTTCTCAGGTGCTGGAGCAAGATGTGGTTCTCCAGTCTATTGACCGTGCCATTGAGGCTGTGCACAATGCAGCCATGAAGAATGGGGGAAAGTACAACTTGGAGCAGAGAGATGTCCTCCAGTAAGTATGACGGATGTCTGGGAGAGCTGGCGGATGCAGAGCGGTCAGTGTGTGATGCTTGTGTCTTTTCTATTCTTGGAGGTCAAGTTGCATGTCGTTGATTTGAGTCCCTGTGCAGCAAAGTGCTCATGCACTCAGAGAGCTTCCCAGAGTTTGAGCTGGGAGATGCTACTCCTACTGTCAGCTGTGTCCAGCAAAGCGATGCTTCGGTCTCCCCCCTTAATCCACGTGCATGTAACAAAGAGAAAACTCTCAGCTGCAGTGTAGGCTTAGAGGAGAAATCTAAAACCATTCCGGATGCGTTTTCTCCTCTCTACCGGCCAGGAACTGAGGAGGCTGTTGGCATGTGGCACAAGGTCCTTAATATGTTCTCAAATAATTGCTTGTGAGGAGAATTTTTGTTTTTCTGTGACATCTCACACTCCGTGCTGAGGCACACTGGTTTAATCTCGGTTGGACAGTGATTCTAAAGTGCATGCAATTTTTGAAGGTTGCAATGTAATATGTGATTCTCCCCCCTCCAAGGAAGAGGCATTTTTCTCCAGTGCGCTGATGAATAAATCATGGGCGCTTGCAAAGCCTCTTCCTTCCTCCCTCCCCCAGAAGTGCTTCCTTAGTTGTTAATGAAACTGGAGTGTGTTCAGAGTAATGTAACCCGTTCTGGTATATATAGCCCAAATGCAATAAATCATTTAAATATATCATTTAAATGTCGTAGCATGGTTGCTCCCTTCCTTTAGCTGTGCCGTTCCTGATGTCGTCATTCCGTTTCAGAAAACTGATCCATCACCGGAAGGAGACTGTGTCTCGCAGAGGTCACTCTCCCACCCCTCAGGGGACTGTTATGACGCAGTCCTCCAGCGATCACCATCTGGATGTGGCCCGGCAGCCCAATGGGGTGTGCCGGACAGGATACGAACGCCATCACAGTCTTCCAAACACTGAATTTGAGGAGGAGGATGAAGGTCTCTATCAGGTAACAGCACTTTCTAGGTTCCTCCTTTGGTGGTCTGAGATCACTTGTCCTGTTTAATAAAATGCTTTTGCAGCTGAAGTCACAAATCAAGTGTTTGTGCTGCTTACCTAGGATCACTGCAATGTGAATTGATGCTGTCTCTAAGAAGTCTGGAACAGTCCCTCTGACATTTACACTTGTGATGCTTTTTGGGATCCTTGAGGGTCTGTGGTTTTATGATGACATGCGAGATCCGTTCTATATTGTGTGCCTGTCTCCTGACAGCTTTCTAAAAGAACTGCAAGCTCCTCAGAGAATACTTTGAAAAACAATTTTGACTTGAGCAGCAGAACTCCCTCTCAGTACTCAGCACTGCTTTGTCTCACCCTTGCTAAATCTACACAAGATCTTTGGTCCCTATGCGTTTTATCTGTTGTGAGTGCCTATTTTTACTACTCAAAACATAAAAAACCCAAAGATCCCGGTTTGTGTGAGTGTTGTTTGTCATGATGAATTAACAGTAAATTGCAGGAAATATGATTTAGAGCAGATTTTTTTTATCTCGGCGGCACACAGTTCCAAGGTTACTGTGCGGCGCCAGCGATGCTTCAAAGAAGTAGCCCAAGACAGATACAGCAGTTGTTGGGGATGAATGATGTGGCCGATTACACTGCGTAGGTATAGCTGGATGTTACGGCTAAAGGTGCCAAGCAAGGATGAGCGTGGAGTTTTGTGGGGTTTTTTTCCTCCTACAGATGAACATGTGCACTGTAGTTTTTCTTCATCTGTCTGGCATAAGTGTTTTGAGGCAGTGTTCATAAGGTACTCATACGCTGTCACTCCTAGCTGATGAGTCTTGTTTTACACTTGAAGAGCTACAAGTCTGCAGAGATGAAAGGTAGCTCTGGCTTGTGCAGAACGCAGCAATCCCTTACAAACCCCATCTTTCTCCTTGGTATTAATTTTCTTTTCTAGGCAGTGAAACCAGCTCCGTTCTGAAACCTATGCATTACAGGCTGAGGAGCACCTTACGGCCCGTTCTGTGTGCTGATTCCCCATCTTTATCTGGTCCGTGGTTTGGTCACTTGCCAAAAAGGAGCAAGACGGATTCCTTGGCTGACAGTTTCTGAGCGGGTGGCACTGAGGATGCAGTCAAAAGGCTTCCAGCTTTGCCCTGTGCTGAAAGGGCTCCTTGAGATTTTCACAGCTCAGTCGAGGGATTTCCTGTGTGGTTTGAAAATATGAAATGGAGGAAGCGGCGTTGCTTTCTTCCACTGGTTATGAAGCTGCCTAAGAGGACACCTAGTAAATCTAAACTTTCCCACTAACTCCGGAGAAGCAGAGATCTTGGGATGTGCTTTTCACTGCTTGGGATTTTTTGGGTGCGTGCAATGTTTGCATCTGAAAATTTAAGTAAAATTTGAAGTGCAAATTTCCTGTCGGTGGATTTGCTCCCAGGGCTGAACTGGTTGAAGGACTTGGTGATGACACCCGTGCTGAGCCGCTCTTCAGCTCCTCCGTAGTTAGCGTGAAGTGGGAAGCTGCGGCAGTTGTATACCAGCTGCCAAGAGAGGAGGTTGGGCTCTCGGAGTGTTTTAGTCAGCGTGCTGCATTTGTGGATGCTCAGTGAGTTTGTGATGCTTGTCTCCGGAAGCCTTTGCTGCAGACCAGTGTGTCTGGCTTGGCAGAGTTTGCCTAGAGGAGGTGGTGGGCGTGGCATTATTGATTTGTTTTTTCATTTTGGTTTTTATTTGTTTGTTTAAAAATTGCTACTATACTAGCATAATTCTCAGGAGTTTGAGTTGAAGGAGTGGTGGTGGTTGTGTCTGCCTGCCTGGCTGGGAAGAGGATGGGAGCGTTGTAATTGAGTCAGCTCTTGTCTCAAGCAGTGCAGGGAGCAGAGCCTCTGCCAGCAGTCCCTTCAAAGTGGAAAAGGAGAGGAAGCACGCTGTAAAATCTGCAGATCTGGGGAAGTTCACAGCCGCCTCGTAGAGGCCTGGGGAAAGGGAGGCTTTCAATGCATGTATAGGTGCTTCTCTCTGGACCCTTGGGAAGATCCCTGCTCTCTGCCTTCTGGGCAGGACGGATCTGAGCTGCAAGGACTCCTGCACGGTCACCTTCCCCATGGCAGCTGAACAGAGGATGTTTTCTCCCCTTTCCTCCCCTTCCCTTGGAGCTTTTGATGTTATACATCCTGCACTTGGCCCCATGCAGCGGCCGGGGTGTGGAGTGGAGGGAGGGGATGGCCTCTCACAACTCCTGACTGTGCGGCAGCTCACAGCTCAGGCAGGCACCAGCACGGGGAAATTCATCTGATCCTTCACATCTAAATGAGGCTGGCAGGGCTCTGAGCTAACAATAGCTGTACATCTATTAATTTAAGCACCAGTCCGTAATAGCTGTGTTAAAACTTGCATGGTAAATTTGGAAGGGCTAGTGAAGCCATGGAAATAACTCCAGAATAACCCAGCCCTAGCTGTCTCCATATAATGTCATGCTGCTGCTCTAAGCTCTGAGCCTGCCTGCCTGCTAAATCCCACTGCTTCGGTAATCGTGGCCATGCCGTGCCAAGCAGCTCTGACTCGTGCTGTTAGCTGCATCGCTCTGCAGAGAGGACTCTGCTTTTAGCACAGCTGAGCTTTCTGGATTTGGGACTAGCCTTCCAGTCACGCGATGCAGAGATCCCACCTATCTGTTTGGCCTCGCTCAGCTGTGCGGTCTCTTTTTGGACTGACATGGCTCATTTTTGAAGCTATATGCAAGTATCATATAGCATTTTACCCAGAGGACAACGTGGGATGGATTGACAAGAGCAAAAGAGCTCAGGCTAGGAGTCTGCAGCAGCACCTCTAGCTGTAATCCACCAGCTGCAGGCACTAGTAAAGAAGCGACTTACGTGACATAGTAAAAGGCTGGACGTATTCGGTGTTGGGTGGGAGAAAGGGACCGAGAGATCCCTTTTTGAAAGTCTTTGTAAGCTGTGCAAACTGCTGTGCCTTCAGCGTGTCTGGTGGGCTCCAGACACAGGCTGTGAGCACTGTATTGTCAGCTTTTGACATCGAGTCTTGAACATTTGAGGTGGCACCTGAAGGTGTCTTATTTCCAGGAATATCTTTGCTTCCATTTCAGGGGAGTTTTCTACCCT
Source organism: Steatornis caripensis (assembly GCA_013398225.1). NCBI lineage: Eukaryota > Metazoa > Chordata > Aves > Caprimulgiformes > Steatornithidae > Steatornis > Steatornis caripensis. Next base: position 35,186 of record VZSC01010617.1, read on the forward strand.
TCCTGGATCCAGGTGGAAAAAAGTACATTTCGTGTTCTCCTTGTTCTGAACTATTTAAGATAGAGACTTTTCAGTGGCCTGTCTCAATTTTGCACTGCAGGGCCTGGCATTGCTCTGTGCCCTGTGCAGCGTTATAGGGCTGTTCAGCACTGACGGGTCACAGAAAAACTTCTCTTCCAGGGCTAAAGAAACCTGGGAAATTGTCGCTGTGTGATGGTCTGGGTGTCACTATGGTAGGTATATTCCAGCTGGCTTTAAACTGGGCTGCCGGAGACATTCAGGCCATCACCTCCTTTCTCTTCCTGTGCTGCCCTAGATTGTTTTGCTGCAGGCAGTGATTGCTATGTCCCATAAAAACAGGTGCATGTTTCAGGCAGCACACCCTGAATCACAGAAGTCCTCAGAGACCCTGAACTGAGTCTTCCGGCTCTGAGCCGCTGGGATGTGAGGATTACAGTATTGGTGCAATGTGCTCCCACCTAGCTTGGCCACTGTGTTCAGCAGCATCTTACTGATCAGAGGTTAACCCTGAGGTTACACCTCACCAGACTAATTCCGGGTGAAAGTGATGTCGGTGATCACGGTGTATGGATCCAACAGGAAAAGATGAGTATAGGAATCTGGGTCTAGGGCTTATACGCTGCTCGCTCGGTGTTCCTAGCAGAGGAGACTTACAGGAGAAACCCCAGATGCAGAGAGTTAATGCAACAGCCTGGGAAAAGCTCTTCCCAGCGGGTCTTGCTGTAGGTAGCGTAGAATTGCACAGAGAGTCTAGCCCTATTTTCTCCCTGCGTAAGCAGAAATAGCTCTGAAAGTGTGGAAAAGGCATTTGCACGTCTCCAGTCTTTGGCTTTGTCTTTCTGCAAGGGTATTTGTAGCTGATGTAATGGATCTCTCCAGAAGAGTGTCTAAATACGCGCTCTGTTTGCGGCCTCTGTGGAGCTATTGAGAGTAATGTGGAGTCACAGTGCGTGTGTGGGATTGCGTTTGGAGTAAAGGAGGAGTAAATGCTTGACAGGTCTACACGACATGCGTGCTGTGTGCTGCTGAACACAGCAATTACTCAAGGGCTGCTTTGCCTGTCACAGGGAGGGGGATGAAGCAGGCTTGAGTCCTGCTTTGTTCTTCTAGGAAGCTGCCTGTTGATACCTGTCCTCCTGAGAAAACTTCCCCAAATGATGAGAGAGGTGTAAGGACAAATCTACACACGCATGTGAGAAAGAAGGTTTTGTAAAAGAGAATGTCTTTATTGTCAACCTCCTGTGATTGCTCTGAAATCTTTCCTTATAGATCCCACCACAGCCCCAGCGTGCTGTTCCTGTCACCCCTCCGCCTCCAGAGAAACGCAAGAATGCACCGATTGCCACTTCTGTTAAAAGTAAGGACAAACTGTTTTCTAGAGCTTGGGCACGAAACAGGCACTGGGTGATATAACAGTCACAGTGCACAGATGCTTCTGCTTTGTGCTTAGAAGAGCATCCGTATGTATATCCTAAATTCCTATAGATTTTATATCCTTTTATCTATATCTATAAACATACATAGTCTAAATTCCTTTAGGTTTTAATGCTAATGATCATGAGCTGGTGGCCACTGCTCCTTCAAACCCTCTCTGATCTGGGAGAGCCTGGGCAGCCTGACGCCTGCGGACGGGTGTCAGGTACAGCATCGTCCCGGTCCTCCGATGCTGATGGCCCTGAGAAGTGTGGTGCTCTCCAAGCAGCAAACTCTCTTGCCTCCTCACGTGGCTAATCTGGCCAGCACACAACCTTGGTGATTTAAGACCCTTGTGGGTGGTCTTACTCCCACAGACACCATGGCCATCTCCCAGCAAGGCAGAGGGAGTTTTCCCTGGCAGTGCAGAGTGCGGTAGTTCACCAGGGGAGCTCACTGGTAGTGCTTTTAGGACAGGTCCAACTCTCCTTTTGACTCCCAGTCTGTTGGGCGCATTCTTTGTACAGTGCTCGGATGAGATTTCCATAAAATCGGCGGCTGGTGTCTGTAAGGAGCAGAAATATAATACTAGGGGTATGGCCATGCATGTGCAGGGCATCTGCTCGTCATGAGGACTTCAGAGCAGAGCAGGACCATGAGGCTAAGGCAGGAGCTTCTCCATCTTCAGCACGGCTGAGCTGGCAGAGGCAGTGGTCAGCCTGCTGAGCTGCTGTCATCTTGCCGAAGTGCTCTGCTGTGCTGTGACAGTCACGCCGTTAGTGACACAGCCCGTCTCAAGCCTGCTGATGTCCCCTTGTGAGGAGCAGGGCAGAACTGTTGACCTGCGGGTAATTAATTTAAACTTGGGGCTGGCACTGGCTTGCTTAACGGTACTTAATGGTGTTGAGCCATTTTTCACTGTGGTAGTGGGAATTTGCAAAGGTGAGTTTCCTTCAACTCGTTATCTTGACTTGATGAAGCATGGTAGGAGCTATGGTTTGTGGATGCTCCTCGAGGAGGAGGAAAAAAGAGGGATGCTGAACCCTTGTGGGAGGGAAGGGCCCTGTTTTTATGCCTAGTTAGTGCTTCCCTTTGGGTGGAGTGGTGGATGGAGTAGTGGAGGGCTCTCGGGACCAATGGGCCAGGAAGGGTCAGCCTGCAGAGGTGCAGCAAAGGCATTTCACCTGTCTGTCCCACTGGTACTTCCTTCGTTGTGGGGGAAGCTGCCTTCCCTGAGAGCTGGGCTCCCTGTGAGGAGGTGTACTCCTTCTCTTCCAGCATCAACATCGGCTGCTCTCGTGAAGCTCTACATGAAGGTAGCCCCGTGTTCGCCCAAGTAACTGTTTTCATAGTCAGGGAAGGATTCTAATACATTTGTGCTCCCTAGAAACAATGGATAAGATTTACCAAAACATATATATTAGACCAGATGAAAGGAGAGAAAAATCTTAACATCTCTTTGCTTGTACTGGATTTTTTCCCTTGGAAGGTGGGGCAGCTGCCACTGCTAGAGCTAGTCAAAACTAGGGGCAGAAATACAGTAGAGCAGATAACATGGAGGCTTGTGAAAGCGAGCTGGGGGGCTCGTGATCAAATGTTGGAGAGCGCCAAAAGGGAGAGAGTTAGAGATGTTGTCAGCCAAACGTTTCGTTCACCGTCCGTGCTAACCGTGGTGTGCGGTCGGTGAGGTTTGTGCAAGAGGGAGGTGTGGACTGGCTTGTGAAGCCTTTGGTGACTTGCGGTTCCCAGGCACCATCATTCAAAAGTGAGGGCTTAGATCCTGAATGCAAAAGGAGGCCCTTGCTAAGCCAGGGGGGGAGGGACTTTTCTGTCCCCTAGTCCTGTCCCGTCTTTCCTCCTTTCCCCTGCATAAAACACTAAGCCCTTTGAAGGGTATTCATCTCAATAGAGTAGTTTTCCCCTTTCTGAAGAGGTGATTGTGCGGGAATGCTCCAGAGAGAACCGGTACAATTTTGCTTTGAGAGAAGTGAGGCAGGAAGAGGAGTTAAACTGCTCTGGTCGCATGCACAATGAGCCTTTTAATGGACTGTGCTGCAGCAGTTTGTTTTTTTCTTTTTTTTGCTTTGATGCTGTTGCTAAGGCATTTTTAATTGTTCCCTTTCAGACACTGTTGAAATTATCCCTGGGTCAGCTTCTAGTGCCTCCTCTATAAGCACAGCGTCCCTGGATACCTTGTACACCGCTTCTTCTGCATCAGAGACCGCTCTCCCGACAGCCACCTCCAGTCCTGCCAACACCCCACCCCCTGTCCCGAGCAGGAGCGTCCACACCACCATAACGCGTAATTTGGATGCCGGCTCTGTGGCCCACTCCCGCTATGGGACTTCCCCAAAGGATGGGGCCAGCAAATCTCCCCAGACCAAGAGGGCTGCCCCAGCACTGCCGTCTGAAAGGGGGACCCAGAGGTCCCACACTGTGGATGGGGAGAAGACTTCTCAGGTGAAGAAAGCTGCCCCGGCACCCCCTGCAAGCCTGGATGCCTTCAGCTCCCTCTGCCTGGAGGATAAGAAGGCAGCTGTGGTGGAGACGGTGATGGCAGAACCCAGTGGTCTGGTGGCATCCGTGCCCAAGACAATAGGTGCCGAACTGATTGAACTCGTGCGCAGAAACACCCACCTCAGCTACGAGCTGTCCCGCGTGGCCATCGGTGTGGTCATTGGCCACATCCAGACCTCCATCCCAGCAACCAGCAGCATCATGGAGCAGATTCTCATCTCTGTGGTGGAGAGTAAGGTAACACACATGGGGCTGGGCTGCGGCGCTGCTGCAAACCACCACCAAATATCAGGCAGATGGTGTTACGAGCTCAATGAGCTCTCGTAACGTTTGGGTTGAGAAGTGCAGTGAGATCCCAAAGGAAAGGGGAGAGGTGCTAGATGGGGTAAGTGTCTAGCCAAGGGAAACAGGGGTTTAAACAGGCCCGAGTACTGGTAGCAGGTGAGTTATTCCCCAGATGAGATGCAGATGTATGGCATAACCTTGAGTGTGGAGCTGAGGATGAGAGGCGAAACCAGCTGAGAGGGCGCTTGGTGCTGAGAAGCACTGGCAGGCTGTGGTGCAGAGGTGGGTGTCTCAGATGGGACTGTGGTTTTGAGAGGGTGACGAGATGGACGGCAGTGAATTGAACCGCATGAGCACATCAGGTGGGAGGTGACAACCGTCCAGGTCCCAGAAACAGCACTGGTGACAAAGCAGTGGTGGGAATGGATGCAGCGGGACTTGAGGCGCACTGGGAAAGCTCTGACGCGAGTTGTTGACCGCTGATTGTGAAGACTTGTGGAGAACCATTGTGCAGCATAGAACTGGAGAAAGAAATTAAGAGTGACTTTTTAAAGAGGTATTTTCTGTTATGAATGTGACAAATAGAAACTGAGGAAAATGGAGCCTTTGCAGTAAGTCCTTCTTTATAGAAAATTTTTATAAAATAATGCATTGTGTAGACTTGTTTTCTTCTATGGTGCTGCAGGTCCTCTGTGTAGGTTCAGCATGCCTATGCATACTATAAGTCTGCGTGGATTCTTATCTCTTTTGACAGTGGAGCACCAAAAACTTCTGAATGTCTGGCGTGGTCTTTCATCAAAGTGGTGAAAACTAGTTTTCTGTAGATGTGAACCTCTCTATTGTTCCATAACACACACACCTCACCCTTGCTTTTCTTAAGAAAGTACAGAAGAGTAGTTAGCTGTTTCAAGCAAATGTTCTGGCTCTGACTTGCAAGCTGAGAAGTTCAGTTTTCTGTTACTTGGAGCTCGGACAAGATTTTAACATTGCTTTTATGTTTAATACTATTTTGGGGATACAATAAGCTTAATTCCACAGAAGCCATTTAGTGCTAGGTTTCTGCAGAGGGGATTTGAAAACCTCAGTTTCATGGCCACTGCTGCAGACCAGCCTGAAAAAGATGGGAAGAAATTGTGATGCTGGTGCAGGGGTGAGTATGGATCTACCTGTAACTGATACGGTGTCTGTCATCTGGGACATCTGTGGGATTTAAAAATGGCTGGTACTGTGTGGAGTACACAGAAGAAGGTCCCGTCCCAGCTCGTAATACCTCATCATACCTATCCTAAGTGGTATGACTTTTAGAAGGAGAGCCTGGGAGGGCTTGCACAGTGCTCAGGTGTAAATGTTGTGGTTGTAGTGTGTGTTTTTCCTGAATGTCCCATGCAGAAGATGCAGCTCTGCTGATACGTAGGTGCCTGGTCCCAGAGGAGGCTGTTCACCTGGTGTAGAGGACCGGCTCTAACAGTTAAAAGAGCAGTCACGTGTAGTTGTAGGGTGGCTGTACTGCTGTGGCTTCGCTAGCACAGTTTGATGGTACAAATTATTATTGTTGACTTTGTGCATTCGTTATACCAAATAGTGCCATGATCTCAGGGGGTTTTGTGTAGAATTGTTGCTGACTCATCAGTTCTAGATCAAGGGCTTTTTGTTTTCTTTCATTTGTAGCTTCTGAAATCCCTCTACACCCCAATCCGTGCAAATAACGTGGCCAGTTCTTTTGCGTATTTTTCAAGGTTTTTCTTCCACCCCTTAAAACAGAGTGAGAGATCAGCTTTGATGTTAAAGCTTTGGTCTGCTCATAGTAGATATCGTACCTACTTTAGCCTTTTGTATCCTGTCGTTTAATTAGTTACGCCTTTCCTATTCCAGTTTTAATTTGAAGTCAGATCACTGGTTTACATAATCAATTCCAGAATCCACTACCTAGCTCCTATCCCCAGTGCCTTCTGAAGGTTGAATTGCGGTGGCATTTCCTTCTTATTTACCTTGCTGCTCCTCCAGCACGGAGTCTGCCCAGGCACGTGTTTTCAAGAGAACAAAAGATCCTGCTGCTGGGACAGCATCGTGCTCCTGCTTTTAGAGAGGTAATGTAAGGCTATGCTGGGAGAACAGCAAAGACAAGGAGGGTGCTGAGGTGCTCACACCTTAGGTAAGATGCTTCAGAGGTACCATACTACTTGGCGAAGCCTGATCTGCAGGAGCAAATGTGTTGGCTTCCCTGTGTCAGGATGTGGCCCGACCTTGGAAATGGCCTCTCCTCTTGTCCTTGAGCCAGTTCCTGATGAGCGGCATGGTGACTGGGCAAGATGCGCAAAGGGGAATGAAACCTCTTTTCAAAGGCGTTGCTGCAGTGACTGCCTAAACTGGAGCTGGCTTTCATGGGAAACCATGTGAAATTTGGGCGTAACTAAAGAGAATATAGATGCTGCCTGATTTTCAAGTATCTGGAGAATCACTTGGATTAGTACGTTTCAGTGAATATGTGATTGCCTTCAGCTCTGCTGAATTATCTCCCACCTGAGAGAAGGGGGTAGTACCGTAGACGTCTCGTCTGGGGAGGTCGATTTGAGACTTTGTTGAACTGAGTGTGAGGCAAGCAAAATTGCCTAATATGCAAGCTAGCTGCACCTTGAGAGGGAGCTCTTAAAGTCACTTATCTGCTTTTTATTAAATTAGCATTGCTGTGTTACGCTTGTGACTCAGACCTATCTCTAGCTGCCTTGAATTTAAGCTTGAAAACTGCTGACAAAGGTGCGTTATTCAGTTCGGTCTTACAGATCAGCTCAGGCTGCTGAGTTCTTGGATTTGTCAGAGATGTAGGAAGAAGTTAGGGAGTTGGTGTGGGAGGTGACGTGTTTGTGGAGGGAGCTTCCCTTGCAGTACCGGGCTGTGACCTGCTCCCAGCTGCCCATCACCAGCGCCTGGTGGCCGCCCCTTGTCCCCAACAAGCCCTGACAAACCTCCTGTCTAACGTGGCCGAGCTCCCTCTGCTTCCCCTAAATCCACATCGGCTGCCTCTCGCGTGCAGTTCCCATTCATTCATTGCTTCAGCTTTGCTCAAGGGAGAATTGCTTTTGACAAGACACAAATGCTGTTCTGGGCCTCAGCTTTTCCCTGCGGGACCTCTGTGCCTCTGTTCGCCTCAAAACAATGTGAAGGTCAACAGAGCGAGTGCTTTCAAGGCTGACTCCTTTGGCTGGGCTGTTGGCGTCCTGTGTAGGGCTCCTCCTTGGTGCAATACTGTAATAGTAAAGTGAATCTGGAGAGCGGGAGGAATGCATTAATGCTTAGGCTTGTGCCTTGCTCACTAATTCCTAGAGGAGCCTTTATGAAGGTCTGTGCCAGAGTCTTCACACGCAGCCGTCTTGCGTAAGCTGTAGACGGGACACACTCATCCAAAGAGAGATGCTGCTTGAGTACATCTGCAGAGCAAATGTGCATTGGGCTGCAGGTGGCCAGGACACCTGAAAAGCGAAGGCTGCAGAGACCTGACTGAAGCATGGCTACTATGGTGGTTGAAAGCCAAGTGCTTCTCTCTCCCCGTGCGCATGTCTGTGCACAGCAGGCATTGCCTCCCTGCAGAGCTGGCCTGCCCTGCGACAGGGCTGTGTCCCTGGCGTGCCTAGCCAGGAGCAGACCTGCTGCTGAGGAAAGAGTGCGTGTAAAGGGCCTGCCCCGGAGAGCTTGGCTCAGCTGAAATCAGACATATCTCTTGCACCGTGTTTCATGTGGTTTAGCAGCTGCCAAGGAGCCTAACAGTCTGTGTGTGTTGAGAGCAGTGTTAGCTGCCTGGGTTTTATAGATGGTGCCGTAGTGGGAATGGTTTGCTGCCCAGAGGAGAGGGAATTCCCAGAGCAGTCCACTTGAAATGTGTGTGAAAAGCTCTATGCTATATGGTTTACCCAGTGCAGATCTGGGCTCATCTGGAGGGAAACTGGTAGGTGTGCGTACCCATGGCACTGGTGATCCACCACGCTTGCTGACATGGTGGTCGGGAGGGAGGCGTGGGGGAGAGTGGGGAAAAAATGGGAGGAAGACCTTGGCAGGACGGCATCTGGGTTTTCATGGCAGATATGACCGCCTCTGAGCAGTGTAGGTGTGATAAGGTTCCCAAAATGGTTTTGGGCTGCTCAGGAGGAACAAAAACCCCGCAGTAGTTTGTTCTGCTGGGCTGGGAGGAAGGAACTGTTTGAAACAGCAAGATAATGCAAAGCGGCGTTGTTGGAAATACTGAAACCTCCTCCTGCTTAGGGGCTCTCCAGCAGATTCCTGGGAGCGACCATATGACGAGGCTGCAGGTTGAAGTAGCTGCCAAGATGTTTAATAAGCAGAGACCTGACCCTGGTGGTGAGAAGGCTGAGAATGGTGCTGAGAGTGCATTGAGACGGTGTGTGGTGTAGTTAGACCGGTCAGATTGAAGAGCTTTTTAATGGATTGATCTCATCCAAGTCCATCAGGAGCTCGATGCTCAGAGTCGTAAGGGCTGCAGATGAAGGACTGGAAGAAGAAGATTAGTGATAAGAGGCCAAATAGAGTGGGCATTAAAATGGTAATCCAAAAAGACATCCCAGCAGTGGACTGAGGTAGGACCAGCCCTGCACGGCTCTGGTGAGAAGGATGTGAGTAAGGTACATAAATGGAGAACCCTCGCCCAAGCAGCGGGATGCACGAGGACGGGTGGGTGACACTGCAGTGTTGTCGGTCCTCCTAAAGGAGGAGCAGGTGGCAAGACCAAGCAAGTCTCTTAACTACTGTCTTCGCTTCTGTGATAAATCACCATCCAGTGGGAGATTCTCTTGCGTTTGTGCTCAGCTTCTGAAAGCTGCCATCCTTTCTTATAGCTGGTTACCTGGTTTTCTGCTAGGCCGTCCACAGCTTCACAAAATTTTAGGAGCATACAGTGGCTTGTGTTAAACCAGCATGCTCCTTCCTTTGTTACTTGCCTGACAATAATTATGTAATGAGCAGTGACAACAAGAATATTTTTTTATTATATAATTGAAGCACTGAATTGAAGTCCTAATTAATTCACACCCCAAATACCCTGAAGCAAATTACTAACATTTCTGTCTGTAATAAAGCAGATGAGACATTACTGTTAAACCTGGAGTGGTTTTCCCAGAAAGGGCTGGAGGGTTTAAGGTGGGCAGAAAGGGTGCTGCTGTGGCACTTGGCAGTCTTGTGTGGGTGTGCAGCTGTGTGTGCGTTGCCACTGACACAAAACACGGGCTCGTGTCTCCGTACAAAAACCTTCTGCTCTGCTTGCAATGTGAAGTCTGCTTAAAGGCTTCCTGCCCCCGGGCACACAGCCAGCCTGTTGGAAGGAGCCGCGCCAGGACAGGGCTACATCTTCTCTAGGCTTCCAGGAGAAGACGCCGTGCAGTAACAGGGTGTCCTGGCTGGTAGTGACAAAGGCCTCTTTGCACTGAATAATCGTGGTTTGTCACTGCATGCTGCAAGACATCTTCATCCAAAAATTGTTAAGGGTTTGGTCTCAGTGAGTGGGTTTTCCTTGTTGTTTGAATTTCTTAGCTCAGTTCTCTTCCACCTTGCTGATCTCCTGCTGCTTGTTGTCACTGCTGCTAAACCCTTGTGTTTATAATTTTAAATTCTTCTGCAAATTAGGCATTGCCTCTCTTAACGGTGCCTGGGCTCACTACCTGTAATCAGCCCGGTTCTATGTGCTAGTCCCCACTTCCTGCCCTGCTTTCAGGAAACCAGGTAGTTCATATGATACACTTAGGTCCCAGAGGGTTATTCTAAATTGCAGATCCCAGCAGCTGTTGGCCAGGTTAACTGCTGCCTGACTACTCTCCCCTCTCTTTCTCGAAGGAGAGGAAAAGCGTAGGAAAGACAACTCAAGAGTGAAGCCTTCACGGCAAGGTTTATGCATGAGGTGGAAGTGGTGGAAATGCAGATGACAGCAATTTGAGAAAGGAGCTTGTGCAGTAAGATTTGCTGAGTTAGTCTGCGTTGTAGCCACAAGCTTCAGAGCTGATTTGAACAGTGGTTGAGCTCTGCTGTTTGGAAGAAAGCAGAACCAAAGCAGCCCCATCACAGAATCACGGAATGGTAGGGCTTGGAAGGTCCCTCTGGAGATCACCCAATCCACCCAGCCTTGCTAAAGCAGGTGCCCCCAGAGCAGGGGGCACAGGAACGCGTCCAGGTGGGTTTTGAATATCTCCAGAGAAGGAGACTCCACAGCCTCTCTGTGCCAGTGCCCAAGATGAATTGGTTCCCATCCTTGCCGCAGAAGATGGCAAACCTAGTATTGAGCAGTTGGCATTTAAAGCACCGCGCAAGCATTTGCTCCTGAGTCAAGGATTAGAGGAAGATCTCTCCCTTTAAGGCTGGAGGGAGGGGGGCAGTGAAGGGAACTTCTCCTTCCTGGGGGCAGTTGTGCAGCGTGGTGGGTTTGTGTCCTGGCACACATCTGTTTTACTGGGGGTGAGCCTGGAGCTGTGCTCAGCTGCTGCCTGGCAGCGGTGCTGGTCCATGCCAGGCTGGATTGGTTTTCCCAATTCTCAGGATGATTTTCAGAGACTACGGTGTGTCCTCTGAAGGGCTTCTGAACACCTGCCTGATGCCTGCACCCGGAAGGAAACCAATGTTTTACTTTCTTGTGGGGAGGTAATAGAGCACCTTTGGGTTCACCGAGGTTGGGTTGCCCTGTGCTCTTGGTGCACTGGATTGCTTTTGGGGAAGAAGTGGCACGTTTGGCTGCCCTGTGGGAAGGGCGAATGAGGGTTTAGCGGGCACTGAGTGTAGTACCCTGGCCAAGCATTTTGGATTTTCCTTTTAAGTGTGTTGAAATGTGCAGAGGGCTGTGGTCATCTGAGCTGGCTTCTTGCCTTAAGTTCCTCTCTTACAGGAAATGGGCATTGCCCTTACTGCAGCGTTCACGCTCCCCAGGGCAGGCAGGTAGCCGGTGGTGTTCTGCGAACACCCTCTGGTTTGCTGCGAAGCAAAGTGGGGAAGTTTGTGGTGTGCGTGCTAGGAGGCTACAGTTACGTGATCTAGGAGAGACTCGGGTACAAATTCCCACAGCTTTGGGAATGTTAGTTTGCCTGGATCGGCCACAGGTTACTAAAAGCAGTGAGAAAAAATGGATGTAGCTTTGAGTGAGGTTTCTTGTGTTCTTCAGCATCCTCAGAAGACAGCTAATGCTCCAGCAGAATGGTGGCAGCTTGGATTTAAAGACTTTCTGACCATGCACCAGTTCTGGCACATATTTTGATTCATTCACTGCATTAGCTGTGCAAGGAAAGGAGGTGGGTAGGGGCCCCAAAAGTATGAGAGCTGAAATGACACATGTCTTAAACTTGCTGTCATTTTGCTGCCAGCTCTTGACTAAATGAGGTCAACTGCCAGTCCCGAGACAACAATTAGAGGAAACAGGCGCCCAAACAACAGCTAGCTGTCAGGACCTCACTAACCAGTGGTTTTGTTAACATGCAGAATCTGAGTGCGGGGCTGCCCTCGGGACAGATCTGCCACGACGAGCAGCGGCTGGAGGTGATCTTCGCAGATCTGGCCAGGCACAAGGACGATGCTCAGCAGCGCAGCTGGGCGCTCTACGAGGATGAGAATGTCATCTGCTGCTACCTGGAGGAGCTGCTTCGCATCCTGGTGGGTAAATTTATCTCTTTATAGGCAGAGCAGACAGTCCTAGTGAAGTTCCTTTTTTCTGATGTCCTTCGCCCCTGTGTTGCCATCAGTTCTGCTGTTTTGGAGGGCATAGGTTTCTTGTGCACCCCTTACTGTCGATGTGCAGCCCTCCCCTCCAGTGTGGGGTCTGCAGTGCTTTTTACCTGCCTTCCACTCCACCTTATAAAGCTGTTCTGAAAAGAGTTGTAGAACTGTTCTTCGTGGTAACTGTAGTATTTACCTATCACAGGAGAATATAACCCCTCACCTCCAAAATGAAAAACTGTCATCCCACAGGAAGCCTAGAAGTTTGCCGTGAGTGTTTTTGCACTCCTAGGTCCATATAAAATGTCTTCCATTTAAAGCGTCCTCTGTGACTGGGAAGTGCCTGCAGGGTGAGGCCCACTAAATGCGAAGAAAACTCTTCGGTTGTCTTGCAAGTGAGCTTCAAAGCTATTTTTTTGAGCAAGTGTAAAGTATCTCACCACATCTGCGCATGTAGGAGAAGTACATCCCCATAGTAAGCAACAGTGGGAAATACTGTCCCAATACTGTCTCTAGCCTGTACAATCCCATACGTGTACAACGAATGTGATGGGTTGGGAGCTGCTGCTCAGCACAGTGACGTGGTCTGTGTTACGAGTGCTCATGTGGGGTTTGCTGTGGCACCTGTTTCATATTCCTCTCCAGCTCTGACATAAGCAGAAAGGGTTTCTTTTTTGTGCAATAAACGCCAGTGTCTTTGTCACTCAGCACATGGCCTGCTGCCTCACTGTTGCCCCTGCAGGGCAAGGCAGAGGGGGATTTTAGTGGACAACAGGTTCACCACGAGCCAGCAATGTGCCCTCAGGGCCAGGAAGGCCAAGGGTGTCCTGGGGTGCCTTGAGACGAGTGTGGCCAGCAGGTCGAGGGAGGGAATCCTGCCCCTCTGCTCTGCCCTGGTGCGGCCACATCTGCAGTGCTGTGTCCAGTTCTGGGCTCCCCAGTTCAACAGAGACAGGGAATGACTGGAGAGAGCCCAGCAGAGGGCAACGAAGATGATGAGGGGCCTGGAGCATCTCTGCTGAGAGCCCTGGGGCTGCTCAGCCTGGAGAAGAGAAGGCTGGGAGGGGATCTCATCAGTGCTGATCGATATCTAAAGGGCGGGTGTCCAGGGGAAGGGGCCAGGCTCTTTTCAGTGGTGCCCAGCGCCAGGACGAGGGGCACCGGGCACAAACCGGAGCACGGGCAATTCCTCCTGAACGTGAGGAAGAACTTCTTTGCCGTAAGGGTGCCCGAGCCCTGGCCCAGGCTGCCCAGAGAGGCTGTGGAGTCTCCTTCTGCAGAGAGATTCAACCCCGCCTGGACATGTCCCTGTGCCCCCTGCGCTGGGGGCACCTGCTTTAGCAGGAGCGGTGGGACTGGGGGATCCCCAGAGGGCCCTGCCAGCCCCCGCCATGCTGGGATTCTGTGATTTTGTGCAACCATTTCCTCATAGTGTAGGGGTGAGAGGAGGTGTACAATACTTACCGGTGGGGGAATGGCGCTGGAGCTGCGGTGTGCAGCTGCATGATGCACTCATCAAGGTACTGCTTAGGTCATGGATTTTTTAGATGTTTTCAGCCTACGACATGTTGTACGGCAGAGATGTTTCTCAAGAATTAACTTTGATGCAGAATCTGCAGGGTAGCAGTTCTTGAGCTGTCTTTGTGCTCTGTCTTCAGTTTCTGTGTGAGATGGTTGGGCTGGGGCTACTGAGATCTGAAAGCAACTGGCCACCCTCGAGGTCCCTGCAGCAGGCACCTTGCTGCTTTGATGTGCCACTGGACTGACCCGTTCATTCCTGCTTCCAGACAGATGCAGACCCAGAAGTTTGCAAGAAAATGTGCAAGAAGAATGATTTTGAATCCGTCCTGTCCCTCGTGGCGTATTATCAGATGGTAAGGTGGCAGAATGCATCAAATCTCTGGTTTTTGAGGTTTTCATGAAGATGTAAAAGAGCAGGATTGCTATGATGAATATATGTAAGATGTTCTCGCTGGATAGGGCGGTTCTGTGAACTGGGTGGGGTTGCAGCACATCCCTTCTGCATGCTGGCTAATGACAGTGCTGTGCATGCAAGCTGTATGGAAGGGCAGAGGATGCTGTAGACTTCAAAGGGGAAAGCTTGCTGCTTTTATTAGCTCTATTGAGGGACAGAATCACATTGCTAATGTCTAGAGGAAGGATTTCCGAGGATGCCTTGGGAAAGTTGACAGACTGTGACTTTGCTTTTAATTAATGCACTCCTGTGCATTAGTAAATAGCTTTGCTTAGGAAAGTAGGTTGTGAGTAGAAGCCCTGGGAGAGAGGAAGTAAATCAATATTCAGGGGAAGAAATTGAAGTTTTGCCTTCAATGCCTATGCAGTGTTGCTTTGCCCCTCTCCTTCCTGGAACTTGCTGTTGTAGGACTCTGTGGGGGTTGGAAGCTTGTCCCTAAGTCCCCAGCTACAGCTCGTCAAGCCTTGTGGCATTTAGCTTTCATCTGGCACTTTTGTATCTGAACCCAGAGCTCAGCATTGAGGTGCTGTAGCATATCTGATAGCAGTGGGAATGCAGGCTTAATGGAGCCTGCTCCTCTGTGACTGGCGTTGCAAGAAAGCCTGGGCAAGTGGAAAGCAGTTGGGTCTCCTGCCCTGGCTGGTTGTGCCAGGGCTAGGCTCCCTCCCGCTCTCTCAACCCTGGGGTTGTTGGCTGGGTCTGGAGTATGAAGATTACTCCAGCACCAGAGCTCCTGCGTGGGAGCCGCATGTTGAGCGTCGTCTTTTCTGTAATCCCTGCGTGTCCTGACACTTTCTGGTTATACCCTCTGCTCCGAGCATAAACCCAACAGCTTCACAGTGCAGGAGCTGCTCCCATCCTGTTCATTAACCATCACATGCTGAAGAGGGTTTGCAAATACTGTGTTGTCAGGAAACATCCTTCAGAGCAGCGTTTGCAAAACTTCAGTGTGCTCAGAGAATCCTGGCTATCCAGCAAATTAAATCTCTTATTTGCTGGGGACGGGTATAGATTGTTGACTTGTATCATATTAAGTGGGGCATTTCAGATCTGAGCTCTGGCTGCCACCTGACTGCACATGCTAGCAGCCTGTAGCCAGACCAGTTGTGAACGTTATCGTAAAAGGACTCCTACACTGTTGTTAAAAGTTAGTAGAGCTTCTGGGTTCACCGTCATCCTGGGAGGTTCCCAGCAGTGGGTACTTCTAGCCAGTTCTGTCTCTCCCTTAGGGCAAGCCCTCATCTGGGACATCATTTGATGTAATAAATTGTTTTTGCAGGAACACAGGGTTCCGTTACGGCTGCTGCTGTTGAAATGCTTTGGAGCCATGTGCAACTTGGATGCTGCAGTCATCTCAACACTTGTAAACTCTGTGCTGCCAATGGAGCTGGCCCGGGACATGCAGACTCACACACAAGGTGAGCCAGTGCTGCTGGACGCAGGTCCCCAGGGATGTGTCTTTCCATTAGATGATTTACAGCAGCACCGGTGGCCCCTCACTGCCTGGCTGCTCTGCATGCCCAGTGCTCTGGGGAGAAGGGTGTCTGTTTTTAAAGTTATTCAGGTTCTTATAGCTGTAAGTGGAGAACGCACGGGAGAGGGTGTTTCGGTCCAATGGCGCAAGACCATCTAGCTCTTGAATGTACCATTAGTGATCTGCATCACTTCTTGTAGATGTCTTAAAGCACATTTTGAGCTGTTGCAGTTTGTTTCATGGTGTTGACAGGAGACACCTGCAGATCTCAAGATCTCTGCAGCCTCGTATACGTAGTTTTTTCTTAGTGCTCTATGCCAGGTCTTTGCAGTGTTTGTTGCTGGTGAACGAGATGTGTGCTGGTTAAAGGAAAGGACCTTCTCTGCAGCGCTGTACCGAGGGAGATGGCAGTGCCGTTAACAAAGTTACCGTCCTGGTCCTCCACAGGATAGTGCCACAGCCCTGCTTTTCCAAGCTCTTTGCTTTCCATACACAGGCTTTGACCTCATGTTCCTTCTACTTCATGCTACTGCTCCCTTTTGTTAGGATGACCTGTCCCTGCCAGTAACAGGAATGTCCTTCCTGCCCTTTGAGCTCCATGTGCTCAAAAGCTCGGTGGTGTGGTCACATTTTGCTAGTGTTGTCCGCTAGAGCTCGTGCTTAGCCCGGTGTCCTTTCTTTGCCAGGAGCAGATGCAGAGGAAGAACCTAAGAACAAGGTGAACATGTAGTAATACTCCCCTGATGTTACCTTCCAGCCGCCCATGCATGCCTGGCCGTGGGCAGTCACAGCTTTGCTTCCCATTTTGACATCAGCCTGTAGGCCATCAGCACCGGCAGTGGCATATGCCACATTTTCTCTTAAAGGAATGTTGAAAATCAATTGTTTTATGCTAATCATAGCCAACAATTAAAGTAGCTGTTGAGTGACCATGTGGATCAAATCCCAATATTTGGAGCCTGACTGCCCGTTTTGCAGTCTGTAGCCTCTTGGTTTGCTGTGAGTGTTGTGGAGCTGTGGAGAAGCTTAATTTGGTGATGAGATTGTGTAGGGATTGACAAGTCTGTGCAGGACAGGGACTGTCACATCCATTTCACGTGAGCCAAGCAAATGTCCGAGACGACAGCCTTGGACATACGTAATAGATGTCCCTGTCCCCAGCATCTCACCACGGACTGTGCCAGCCCGACTGCGTGGTGGACAGGACAAACGGGTCTGGAAAGGGGTGTGAGAGGTGAAAATCAAGCCTGTTGCAGAAGGCTTCCCGCTTGCCTTTGCTTAAACGCTTTCAAGTGTGGGCATTTCAAAGGTGAGGATTGCCTGAAAAATAGTATTTCAGCTCAGAGCAGGGCAAAACACTGGTGTTGTGGAGAGATGATTACGCCTGTGTTGACTATGCTTTCTCTTTGTGCTACTGCCGCTTATCAATTCCGTGCGGTGAACTTAGCACTCTGTTAGTGTTTCATCTGGCTATGGATGAGAAGCCTCTTCTCTAGGCTGAGGTTGTACTGCCCAAGCAGCAAGTAATATTTGATTATGGGACTATCACTGTGCTTATGTGACAACACTGCTCCTGATTTTGTGCTGCCAACAATAAACTTTATCATGCATCCATCACTAATTCATAAAGATGGTCTTCTGGTCAGTGTTTTCTGCACCATGCTCAAACAGGCTTCAGTCTCCTGCGCTGTTCTCTGAGCTGCCTTTGTGCAGGCACGGCGGGCTGGTCCTGAGCTTTCACAGAGCCCCTTGTCACTCCTCGCCTGATGGCAGCATTGCTGTCCAGGGCATTTTCCCAGGGGCTGCATTGTCCCACACAGCACAGCTAACTCACCCTCTTGCTTCTGGTGGGACATCATGCTCTGCCTTAGGTGACTTCAGGACACCTTTGCTGATCTCCATGTAGAGCTTCTGGCTGAAGCAGCGAGTGTTAGCTCTACTCTGGGGACCTAAAAAGCATCGCAGTGGAAGCGGGTGAAAAGAGGCTGTGCTACGTCCTCTGAACTGCCAGCCTGCAGCTCTGCAGCGTCTCTTCTCTCGCCTCGTCTCAAGGTGAGAGTTTTTTTTCTCTCCTTGCTGTAATACATAGGCAGTGCAGTTGAAGGGTGAAAAGCTGCTCTTCTTTTGCTGACAGATTGCTTTTGGTTCCAGGAGCCTCCCAAATCCACGTCCTGATCCCGTGCTGCCTTCCTTGTGCTAAGCTTACGGCAGGTGCTTGAGCAAATACCTGTGCTGCATCCAGTCTCCTTGGCCTTTGCAGCAGGGCTGCAGAGAAGTAACCGTCCTTGACCCAAATGTGTCTGTCCTTCAGAGGTGTTTTAGTGCATTAGCAGTTCCCTCCTGCCATTCTGGCGCTTACTGCTCCACGTCCTGCCAGCAAATAATAAGCGGTACCTTGTGTGAAAACATGACCTTGAATCCTAGGAAGACTTGAGTTTATTTTAGTACTAGAAACTGGGGACTAGCAGTTGATCCATGGACATACTGTGGAATAGCTAATCCCTTCCGTGGATGGCAGGAGCAATCGGTGCCAGCACTAAGCAACTGGGGAGCGTTGAACTGGCTGCAGCTGCTGTGTGGGATCCCTCCTGGCTTGTTACTGAAGAGCAGCCGAGGCGAGGCGGAAGCTGGGTGCCTTTGATGAGAATGCTTTACCCTGGGGCTGATGCAGGCGTGTTGGCTGCCGGCCATTTCTTCTGCCAGATGCTTGGGTCTTATTGCTTCTGGACAGCCACTTCCCTCTGCTGCAGCTGGCCTGCACGTCTATCAGTGTTAGAAGAGCTTATAACAAGCCACAGCGAGGCAGAATTAGCCAGAACAATTCCAAAGAAAACAGACGGGGATAATCCGCTCTGTAATCGTGACTTTCTCCCTTGTTGCAGCTCAGTGTGCAATGCAAGTCAGCTGTCGGGCTCTTTTTACTTGAGTTGTAGACAGTTGTGTCTGCTCCCAGTGCCTGGATTTTGCCCTGCTGTGTTTAGAGGTTGGAAGCAAGGTCTTTGAAGGCCTCTGAGAAGTATCTTTCGTACGTAATAGCAGCTTCCTTACCAGTACCTCAGCAGGCTTCAGAAATGCAGGCTGATGAGCAAACAGCTGCATTTCTTCTGCCCTTCGTGGCCCGTCGAGTGGTGCTTATCAGTCTGTTGTCAGCAGAGTCCTTCTGCTTCAGGAGGGTTGTGTTAATGCTGTTTACTTTCTTGCAGCCACTGGTGCTGCTCTGGAAGGAGAAAAAGCTGTGCTTTGACTGGCAATTACTCTGTTCTTCAGCGTGGTGAGTCTTGGATGACTCTGGCTGCAGCCGGGACACTGCAAAAACTTGTGGGGTCTGTGCTGAGCGAGTGCCCTGGGTTAATCTGGATTTTCCCCGAGGTCAGCTTTCTGACTGGTTTCAGCGACTTTTGGTTTGGCATTCTTAGGCAAATCTGGCAAGATTTGCCACCTAGTAGTGGAGTCTGCCATCAGCTGAGATGAAAAGACATCAGTTCCCTGGCAGATGGGCCCACGATGTGTAGAACTATCCTCCCTGCTCCCATTTCTAATTAATCTCTTCCTCCATATTTGCTACAGCCATATGTTTTTCACTGGCTTCTGGTTCTCAGACCATTATTTCATTGCTTCTGCTGTGATGAGAGAAAATTTTTTGTTCACTAAAGCCTTACTAGGAACATGGGAACAGCAGGTCCCTGTGTCTACCTGCCGCAGTATCCTGCCTCTGACACCCAGCTCCTGAAGCTGTGGAGGAAAGACTGAAGAAATCATGTGGTGAACAGTTTGTGAGATTATTATATTTAAGTCATTGAATATCCTCACTCTTCGTTCACCGGGAGTAAACAGCAATTTCGAGCTTTCCTTTGTTGCTGCGTGGTCTAGAGTGCTCTCCTACAAACTCTTAATCTTGTTAATGTTAATCTCTGGTTAAGCCCCAAGTGATCTATTTTTACTCAAACTGTTTGCTGTTTGAAAACTCAGGCATCTTGTGGGGTTGTGACAAAGTCTGCATGTTCTTTCTTTATAGGGGCTTTGCTCGCAGAGCTGGCTTTCCAAGGGCATGAGGCTGGAATGATTCTCTAGCATTTTTTCCCTGTGCTAACAGTAAATCTGAGAGCTGCCAATGTTGCAAGTCCTTTGGCCAAGTCCAGGTATACCCAGTGACAGTGAAGGCATCAGCCTGTGCAGTAAAACCAAACTGCAGGGAGCAGGTGCTTAGAGATGGATCGATTTGTGCATAGAGAAGTGAAGGCTTGGAGGGGGAACGGGGACCAGCATGTATTGTCCAGGGCAGCAGTACTGTTGGGAGAAGCATCATACATTGAAGGGACTTTCTCTTCTGAGGAAAATCAGTTTTTGTCAGTTTTTTATAAATACACCCTCTGTTTTCTTGTAACAAGTGCCTGCAGGCTCTTTCCATCAGATGTAGCTGAACTTTATTTAGCCATTATGTGTGCTAACGTACTTTATAAAAAATAATTACCCCTTTTCCTATCATCTTCAGACTTGCTGAACTGGACGGAGGCTACATTTTATTGTGACGTAGATCCTATTTCATTACTTTTTTTTTTTTTCCTTCTGCAAGTATCTACTGAGGTGTATCCATTAATTACAATTCAGGAAAGGCATAGGCTGTGGTTCTGCGGAGTATTGAGGTATAGCTGCTGCCAGTGAAAATTGTGTTGGACTGGCAGGCTGGGGGACATATTAGTGCTGGAGACATGTGGCCTGGGAGGTGGGCAGATGGGCAGCCTGAGTCATGAGCAGTGGTCTCCCCAGAGACCTCTTATACCTCCGGGCAAAGCTGAGGAAGGAAAAGTAGAGCAGTGCAGAGACGGTAACAAGCAGCCTAACTGTCCGGGGGCGGTGTTGGTTGGAACAGGCAGTATTTCGAGGTGGCCAGATGGATGCTTTTTCTGGGTTCAGTAATTACATAACTGTGGGACGTGCCCAGGGACTATGCAGGGGAGGCTTTTAATTATTCAGATCAATTTTGCCCACATCCTCTTAAGTGGAGGGCAGAAAAATCAAGAATTCTTGTTGTGATTATTTTTAAATTGCTTTGGAAACGCATGGCACAGAAGACACGTGGTGTGCTTAAACAGGGGGGAAAACAGCCTTGTAGCTCAGTAAATACAGGAACAAGGAGCAGTCTAATCAGTGTTAAATGTCTCTATTAAATGTGTGAATTCCCAGCTGCACCTGGGGAATGACGTTTCACATCCTCAGAAGAACTAATGGCAGGACCTTTATCTTGCAGATCATCAAAAGATGTGCTACTCTGCACTGGTGCTGGCAATGATGTTCTCCATGGGGGAGCCCCTGCCGTATCATCACTATGGTAAGAGCAGCTTATGCTTATGGCTTGGTAGAACAGCAGACATGATGGTGGAACATCTGGGTTGTGCTGGCAGGCACAGGGAAGGCACCTTCCCTGGTGGGGACAGCTAGGGGAAAGCCCGGCAAGAGTAGGGTCTGCTCTTCATCAGTGCAGCCTGGCTGCTGAAACGCTGGGCTGAGATGCCAGATTTCCAGAGAGCGCAGCACAAATCCAAGTTAGAGCGGTGGAGGACTGATGCCATGCTGCAGAAGAGGTGGATTTGCCCATCACTGTGACTGAGCAGCATTTTGTTTTACCTCTGCCCTCCATGAAGGCACGCGCCTCTTACTTGCCTCAGAGGCTTTCTGTCTGCTGATGAGGCTGAGATCCCAAATCACTCCATGAATGCGCACTACAGCTGTCAGCTGCAGAACGTGGCCTCTTCCTGGTCTCCCTTCTAGCAGGACAGCGCAGCCCTGTGCATTTCAAGCTCTTACGGAAGACAGAGGTGACTAAGGGTATTGCAGTCAATAGGGAAGTGCAAGCTTGCCAGACCTGCCTGTTTTATCCCCTGTCCTTTCATTCCAGCCTTCAGCCAGAAAGCACTGCCTGCCTGCCTCTTCCCCGGCCGTGTTGTGTTCCCCGTATTTGGGAAACTCCAGACTCAGTTTTCACACAAATGCAGTAGAGGTTGTTATAAGCATCTCCTCAGCAGCTTCGCCTTAACGCCCTGGTAAACACAAGATTTAAGCCGGTGCAGTAGAGACTGTGGAATGAACGCCCACATCGCCTGCTTTTCTCTCCTTGTGTAACCCTGGCAATTATTTCCTGCAGGTGGACTTACTTGCACGAGCTCCTGAGCTTTCCGAATAGCTAAATTGAAAAATGAGTTAGTACTAATGATCTGGATGATTACTTTTTTTAAAAATAGATGGATTAAACCAGTGTTCAAGACTACAAACGTCTTCTAAATGAAGTCTTCATTGGTAGCAGTGCTACTGTAACAACAGCTAGAGCAGGATTTGGTGTTTTATTTATTCAAAAAAACCTACCAGTGAGGGACCAACTTTCAGCATTCCCCTGCGCTGCAGGTAGTTCTCTGAGCCACTTGTCTCTCGCACAAAGACACTTCAGTGGTCTGTCTAGTCCGCTTGCAGGGTTGTTAATTTCCTGGAGGCTGACGCTGGCACTCCACTAATGGTTTTTAAGCATAAAAGCACGGAGAAGGGGCCCTTGTTGCTTGGTTGATTTTTCACTGTGCTGTAAATGCCCTTCTTTCTCCTTGCACAGAACATCTCAACTCTCAGTTTGTGCAGTTCCTGCTGGATGTGATTGAGGATGGGCTGCCCTCGGACACCACCGACCAGCTGCCTGACTTATTTGTCAATGTCCTTCTGGCCTTCAATCTCCATATTCCAGGTCAGTTTGGTGCCACTCTGCCTTGGCAGGATTTCGGTGGTCTGGAGCAGTGAGGACGTGAAGAATGGGGAGGGAGAATCTCCCTGGAGCTTCATGGTGTCGTGATAACCTCTCCACCTCCCCTAGCCTCTGGCAATACACTGTGCAAAACCCTAGAGGAAAAAACAGTCTGACAGCCTGTGTCCAACCACCTGACCCTCTGGGGCACAGCAGCTCTGTGAAGCCCAGCAGACTTCTGTCTGTACTTCCACACTGCCTGAATCAAAGCAGTTGCTGGGCTTCACTTGCAGAACATGAATGGGGTTAACTCATAGGCACAGCTGGTTTGGGAGAGAAAACGCTTCAGCAGGCATTTCTCTGTACCAGTCCATAAATACAGTCCTCTGCCTTCTGTAGGTCTTGACAAACCTTCTGCTTACCTGGCTACACCTCTTGACGTTCATTCAATGCCTGCGTGTTGGGGCCAGGCTCTTACATGTTGGCCTGACCTGTGCGCTCACCTGAGTGCCCTCGTTCTCTGTCCTCCCTCCCCTGCTGAGCCCCATGAGAACAGACAACACATCTGGTCACTAGAGAAGGACATTTGCCCTCTCACTGCATGCAAGTTTTGGAGCCTTTTGTTGGAAGATTGGAGAGTAGTTCCCGTTCCTGCTGAGAGAGGCCACTCCTTAACCCAAAATCTCCTGTTGCTCCAATTGCCTTTAGTTAATTATTTCCTCTTGTTCTGCTTAGTGCCTTTATCCTTGGCTTTGTGGAGAGAGGGGAGGATAAAGTAGCAAGGACGTGTCCGGTAATTTACCTGTTATTTTGAGTTGTGCTTCATTAAAATTTATGTGAAAGTTTCTAATTTCATGTGAAAGTGGATTGCACAGAGACTGATTAAGTATGGTCTCTGCTGCTTTCATTCATTACCCCTTCTCACAGTTACCCATATAGTTCCTGGCTGCAGTAATTAGGCAATAATGCATGATAGGCAGCGTGTTTCTAGGGGATTATTTCCCACCTGGAGTGTAGCAGAGAGCAGTGACTTGTTCTCTGGTGCTAAGAGTGTGTTAAATGATGTTCAGGTTGCTTATTAGTGGGTTGAATTTTTATTCTTCTGTCTGCAAGATTCACCTATTGTACCGTTCAGTGATGCAGCATTAGTTCAGAAATTCTCCTAAAAACCTATTATATTGGTGCTTTTCAATGTGAAGGATCCTAAAGCAGTTTGCAGCCTGTGAAATAATTCCAGGGTTGCCAACCCTATGCCATAGAAACAGCCGCAGTGTGCTGTTCGGATGCTTCTGAGCATGCACACTCATGTGCATAAAGTCTGCTAGGGTGAACATATTTTAATTACAATAAATCACCCCCAAAGCAGCTAGGGGACGTTTCCTAGAAGAAGTTATCAGCACTTCCCCTTGCACAGCCCCATGCTGAGTGCTGGGAAGAACTTTTCCCTTCTGGCACGCTCC
The DNA here is from genome assembly GCA_013398225.1 of Steatornis caripensis. NCBI lineage: Eukaryota > Metazoa > Chordata > Aves > Caprimulgiformes > Steatornithidae > Steatornis > Steatornis caripensis. The sequence continues at coordinate 58,750 of VZSC01010617.1, forward strand.
TGGCACCTGGCCAGCCTTTCTTATGAGAAGGCAATAAGTTCCAGCAGGGCGCTGCTGATACGAAGTACGAAGATACTAGAGAGCGGAGCCCGTGGCTTCAGAGGCTTGTGAGCAGAGGTAATGTTTCACAACATAAAGCTTTTGCAAGGTATTTCACAATATTTGGTTGGCTGGACTGGAGCCCGCATGTGAATCAGATGCACATAGAAAGCACGAAGTCCCAAGTTTTTAATGCGTTGTTTCCAGGTTTATTTCACCTTCCCTCTCCGTGCCCACCCACTCTGTGGAGCTGAAATTTTTCATAGCCCTGATAGACTGTGGTTCCCCAAAATACCCCAGAGCACTGATGCAAAATAAGAGCCCTCCATTACTTTTTTTTTTTTTGATTACTGTGGTCTTCAGGAAACAAAGGGATATGCTGAACAGGTTTCTTCCTTAGTTCCAGAACACAGTGTGATCATGACTACAATAAGCAAGCACTCGAATGTCAAGACTTTCACAGAAAAGCTGCTGCTGCTGCTGAACAGGGGAGGTGAGTGTTTGCAGCACTATTACATGCCTGGCAGGGGGTGCAGCTAATGGTGACTTGGGGAGACAAGCCTGGTGCTCCTACAGGGGTGGGATGTGTCAGGGATGCAGGTAGCTGAGGAGCTGTCAGCTCAGGCAGGACGTGCTGCTTCCTGGTGAGTTTGTGAGCGTGATGGGCTGCATTGCTGAAGATGGAGCTGCACAAAGAATCTAGGAAGAGAGAAGGGGCCTCTGGGGTTGGTGTTCCTGTACAAACTGATCCCCTTGTGCTTCTGGGTCAGATCAGCCCCATCTCCTGGCATGGCCGGCTGCAATGTAGTTGAGCTCTTATCTGGGAGAAAAGCTGGTCCTGGGCCACTTGTGTCCTTGGACAGACAGGGCTCCATCAACGCTGTCACACAAACCTCAGCCTGTGCTGGCAATCATCTGTGCCAGGGGACAGATCCGGAGGGAGGTCTTGCCCTCTGAAATGCTGCTTAGAGTGGAACTTCCCATTTCAGAATCGCCGGCAGACGGTTAGCTTTGTGTCTGCTCCAAGTGTAGAGTGAAATCCACTGTACGTGTAGAGCTTTTGCAAGGCAGATTGCTAGAAAGCTGGAGATCTCCGCAGGAAGAGCGGTGCCAGGTATTTCTGCCTGTGCTGCATGTCACAGTTGTGCTTTCTAATACCTTCTGGAGCTCAGCGGCTTTGCTGTCTGAGATTAATTTTGTTGATTTGCTGGTAAATAACTCATTCTGTGATGCTTGCAGCTCATCTTACTCTGGCTTTAGTTCTCTTTGGGGTTGCAAATTACTGTCTCCACACTGTATCAGCTTGAGGGCAGCTGGCATCTTGGTGCTCTCATGTCTGCCCTCCTCCCAAAGCCTTTGTTTAGCCCTTTCCCTGCCAGATTCCCTGCAGAGATCACCTTACTGCCGAGGGGCTGGGGGAAGAAAGACGGGGGGCCACAACCTAGTGAAGGTACTTCTCTTTTGCCCCCCTCCCTGACAGCTGCGGGGACGGGGGTTGCTGCAGTGTCCCAGAGCCCCTCTTGGGGTCTGCAGGGACGTGTTTTGGAAGAGAACAGGATGCGATGGCTCATTTGATCTTGGAGGTGTTTCTTTTCTTGCTCCTGGGACAGTACTAGCCTGGTCTCTGCGGTGAAAGCTTGTTTCTGGTACAGGTTCTGATGGGCTTTTCAGAGGCGTCATTGGACCAGACTGAATAAATCAGGGAGAAAATGAGTGGTAGCTGTTGAGCAAAAAGGGGAGGCACTGAGAGGCGGTGTGCTAATGAGCTCTCACCTGGGGTGGTAGGTGAAACATAAACAATGATTAATGCTAATGCTAATGAGTTTGGTCTCAGCTTGGCACCCTGCAGAGCTGCCATCCTGATTATGTGCAAGGCCTTAAGGTCTGCCGGCACAAAAGCTAGCCACAGGCAGGGAGTGGCTGGCTGAGGCCGGGGACAGCCTCCTCTCCAAATCCCGTCGGGCCTAATGAAGGGATGTGCACTGAAGATGGAGGAGGGGGGCAACGGGGACCGTGTGGCTTAACCCAGTCTCTCTGCCTCCCCTAGATGATCCAGTTTGTATCTTCAAGCATCAGCCTCAGCCACCGCACTCAGTGCTGAAGTTTCTGCAGGACATCTTTGCCAGCAAGGATACAGCCAGCATCTTCTACCACACGGACATGATGGTCCTTATAGACATCCTGGTGCGGCAGATTGCTGATCTCTCCCCAGGAGACAAGGTGCTCACAGTAACCCATAAGCATTGGGGAAGGGAGCACAGTTCCAAAGCAATGGTGTTTCTCCTGGCCCTCCGTGGGGCCTGCTGATGCAGGCAAGAGTAGAGTCCTGGGGTGGGCTCGATGTTTCTGGGTGCTCAAATCAGCCTTGGGGGCTGAGGAGGACGGGGGGATTTAACCTGCCTGGCGCACAGCAGTAGAAAGGTGTGTTGGAAGCAATATCTGCCAGGCTTCTGGTGCACCATTCTGTCCAGGGACCTTTGGGAACAGGGACGCTCTGTGAGTAGTAGAAGTAGGAGGGATCTCTGTTCTGGTGCTGCAAGAGGCAGGGGATGTGTGTATGTTTGAGAAGTGGGTGAAGAAGCACTGGGTTGCTGTGGGAAAAGCAGAGTTTTCCGTAGTTACTAATGAGCCTTAAGGAAAAGCAGGTGCCTCTGGAGTTGCTCTCTGGCTGGTGGTGCAGCAGCAGCTGTTCCTGTGCTCATGCTGTAATGGAGGCTGGCATGCTTGTTTATCTCACTTTACATCTTTCATTGCGCTCTGTGTTTTGTCTCCCCTCCCACTTGGCAGCTGAGGATGGAGTATCTCTCTCTGATGCACGCCATCATCCGCTCCACGCCCTATCTGCAGCATCAGCACCGCCTCTCCGACCTGCAGGGCATCTTGCAGCGCATCCTGGGGGAGGAGGAGGAGGAGGGACAGCAGTGCCAGATGGACAAACTGATCATCTTGGAGATTTACAAGGAGTTCCCGGAAATCTCTCCTGGTACCAGCTAACTGCCCCTTGGCTTGGACTGGAGTTTGAACCACTTGGATTGACGACGTCTCTTGTTGACACTTTCTCCCCATTCCCTTCCAGTACAGCTCGTACCTTATATCCCTCTGTGTGAGGCCTACGGCTGGGACAGCGTTCAGCGGCCCTTTAGAGACGACAGTGACAGTAAAGGGCAGGGGGTGCCCCCGGGACCTGGTGCTTGGGGGAAGTCGGAGCCAGGTGCGCGCCGGCATGTGGTTTGCCTGCAAGACTTGAGCAGGAGGTATTTAGGCAGCTGGTGTTCACGGGAAGGGCAGAGGGCTTGCGAGGGACTTAGCAGCTGGGGTTGCGGGGAGTGTTTAGCTGCGCTGGTGTCCCAAGGTCCCGAAGCGAAAGGCCTTTGCCTTAGAGTATCAGTTCTTTTCCACGTGCATCTCTCTCCCCGCAGTGACCAAGTGGAGTCCGCTGGTGCTTGAAAGAAGCTTTCGTAACATCCGTTTTGTTTTCTGCTGCTAGTGCCAATGTGCTGCAGCCCTGCTAAGGGGAGGTAGCTCGCTCGCTGTCTAACGCCTTGTCTAGTGAGCCTTTCGCTCCCTTCTGGCCTTCAGCTTTGCCTCTGGGTAGCAGCCCACCTAGGGTCATAGAGGTCTTATTTCAAGAGCTGCTTTTTTCAATCTGCTTTCTATAGTGACGTTTAAATCTGAATTTCTTGCACACTGTGGCAGCCTAGAAGTAATGTCCGCGTGGGTGATGCTGCCTTTAGGAAGACTTTGGTCTGGACATGATGCAAAGATGTGTCCTGCCAAGCGAAAGCTACCGCTTGCCACCTCTCTCTGTGTTGCCCATGGCCCGGAGCCGAGGGGCGGTGCGTGGGCAGGTGCGCTCTGTTCGTGAAGTGTGTGGATTTCTTGCCTTGAGCTTCATAGTAGCTCTGCCTCGCTGTTCTCCCTCTCCACATGGCAGCGCTCGGAGGCAGCGTGAACCTGGTGTCCAGTAGCTGTTTGTGACTATGCACGAGTGTGGGGAGCCCTTATTTATATTTACTCTAGATTTCTAGCAAATGGGATTAACCTGTTTCCCTGTAACAGACAGTCACACACACTAATGTGGATCTCTTAGATATTTGTGCACGCAGTCTGGTCGCTCCCTGGCCCCGGGTCTTCCTTTGCAGTATCCACTGTAGGAGCTATTGGAAAGCGGAACTGGAAATACTGAGCACTGTATTTTAAATTTTTTTTTTTTTTTTTAGCTTGAGGCCATGACACGAGCAGGGCTCTGCAGGCCTGGACTCTGGGCACTGGGGCAGTGATGCTCAGGAATGGAGGGGGTTGGCCTGGCAGCCAGGGGGGAATTCAGCCTAGGAACACCTAAAGCTTAATAGCTACCCTCGTAGAGAAACCTTTTTTTCCCCTGTAAAAATGTATGAATGTCAAAAGGGATCCTGTATTTTCTTAAACACTTAAGTGTAACATGCAGAGAAATAAAAATGTCTTAAACTGGACTTCTGTGAGCATAGCCCTGCCTGTCTTGTCCTGTTGGGGGGGGGGCTGAAGGCGCACGGGCTGTTTGGGTGCCTGCTGCCACTAAGGCAAAGCAGTGGGTGCTGACCCTCAAATGGGATCAATGCAGTAGTTTTCCCACACTCCGCTTCTTGCTTTGCATTTTCCTACCGTGTTGCTTGCAGACAAGGAGTGGTGGAGGGCAGCAGCCATCACCTCCGTGAGCCTGCCCAGCATTGCTGCTCTAGATTAAGGGTTTGGCAGAGCTGGACTCAGCCGTTTGCTTCCCACAAGGCTCACGCAGCCTCAGCTGGCTCCCACAGCCAGGGTTTAACGGTCTGTATCGAGTGCTAATGAATCACGCTTAGGCTACAAATGTCTGTTCCCAAACCTGATCCCTGCGCATGCTGCTTTGGCGGTGTCCTTGGATGGCAGGGCGCGTGTGTGGTGGGAGGGCAGCAGGTGCTTGCTAAAGCACAGAGTTGGCAGTGGGGAAAGTGGTCTCTGCTCTTGGCTGCATGCTGGGGGAGCCAGCTGGGCGGTGGGCTACAGCCCTGGCCAAGAGCAAGGGTGTAAATGCCAGGTGCAGGCTGTGCTCTCCCCGAACAGGAGGACTGCATCGAGCAGAGCTGCCTGCAGAAATGGGGCTGGGGCTGTGTCCCAGCTCCTGCCTTTTTGGCCGCTGTCTCCCAGGTGCCCATGCTGGCGGCCTTGCAGTGTGTCCAGCTGCACACCTGGGGGGAATCACGATACGCGAGAGCTGCCAATGTTCACGGGTGCCCACTCTGCGATGGCTGTCTTGTGCAGCATGTGGTTGCACGTTGCCCTGAGCTAACCTCGGCTTGCCTGAATGCTGCTTGGGCTTGTATTTGGCTCGTGCCCCGCTGCAGTGGTGCAAAGTTCGTCTGGCACTTGCTCTCGGTGATGCAGTCCAGGCTTCACTGTGCTGGCCTGGGTCAAGCCCAGAGCCCAGCAGAAGCCCAGAAGTGGGCAGGACCCGTGGCTCTGCTAGGCAGGAGCACAGCCTGGGCAAAGCCTTTTGTGACAGCACACTGCCTGCCATGGGAGGCTGGCAGAGCCCTGGCCGGGCTGAGCCTGCGCAGGCAGAACGGGGACATCTCCCTTCAGCGTCCCTGAGCCATTGCCATCCCTGGCTGTCGCTCACCCTGTGTCCCATTACACAGTAAGCATGATCCCTTCTGCACCACCACAGTGCTGTCACTGCAGCCATGACTGGAAGAGCTGGGGGGCAGCCTGCTGTGGGGGTCCTGGGGAAGGCCTGCACCCACTGCCCAGGGAAGGCCTTCACACGTCGCAGGGAATCAAACTGCAGCATGTAAACTCATTACCCCCAAGCCTGCTCAGCGGTTCCTGCTCTGCACGCAGGTGACAGGCGCAGATAACATCCTTGTGTTTTCATTAGCTGTAATAGACCGCTATTAGAGAGGTAATCTCCTTGTATCGGTGTGTTTTTGTCGTGGCGCAAGTGAGGGGTGTTGGGGGGCTGGCATGGGGGAGCGATACGCTACCTGTGCCTCTGCTTTATTGTCTGGAATAATTCAATTACAACTATTCTGTGGCAGTAATACCCTGATGATTTTCTGCTCCTCCCCTGAGCTGTCAGCTGGGTAATGTGAACAAATAAACTTGAAAGCCTTCATAATTTTTTAAAAGCATCGCCTCTCTCCTGATTGGGTTTCTTGATGGCAAATCCCCACTTTGAGGAGGCGCGATGTATAATACAGTCAGCGCTGGGGGCTCATGTGAAGCTGGCACGTTCCCGTTGCGTGCGGGTGCTGTGCTGCTCCTTATTAGTTGAGGTTTCTTGGGTGAGCCGCACGTGGGGCCAGGGCTGCTCTGGCATTAGCCTAATGGTGCTGGGAGGGCTCAGGTGGGCGCATGGGGGCCTGGAGGGGCAGAACGTAAACCCCCCCAGGGCCCTGCATGTGCACGACTGGCATGGCTGCAGCCCCGCCAGCGCTGGTGGTGGTTTGTGGTGCCTGAGGAGTTAATCATAGCAGATTACCAACGTTCAGGAATTCTACGGAGTTTATAAATTAACATGCCAGCTTCTCCGGAGGCTTAGAAATCCACACCCACCAGGTGTCAGCCCTCAGCGTTGTGTAAGCACCATGGGAACTTCTCTCTGGCATGTGCTGAGCTGCGCTAGCCACCACTTTAGGTCCTGCTTGGTATTTCCCATTGGTGGTCCTGAAACACGCTCAGCCCAGGCACCAGGGCAAGGACAAGCCCTGCCTGCTCTGCCCACCCTGCCGCTGTCCGGGTGATGGTGGTGGAAGGGAGGCACCGGCCCCGCACAGAGAGCCAGTGTCCGTGAGGATGGTGCAGGGTGATTTGGGGACATGCTGGGTGTGTTGCAGTCCCCACTTTGTGTTTGCTTCGTTTCCACCCTAGGAGCGGGAGCCTGCTTGCAGTTAAACCCCAAATCAGCGGGCAGAATGCACTCTTCCCACCCCCTCGTTTACACTAACGATAATTGATAGGGGACCATCTGTCACCATCGGTGGAACCGAAGCTGGGTGAGAGACGGTGGTTGTCATGGTTAGTGGGGGAGCACAGGAACACGGGGCATCAGGCAGAGGCAAAGCACTAGTGACACCAGGATTCAGCACCGCAGCAGCAGCCTGTGCGATGCTGTGGCCCTGTCCGCAGCTGGTGCAGAGGGCACCACCACAGCAGTGGCAGTTGGACCTCTCGAGGTCCCCAGACCTGCTGTGCTCAGGGCTCCTCTGACCTCCTCCTTGTTGTGCAGATGGCCTGCGCTATCCAAAGCAGCGTGTGGGTCTAAGGCAGCCACTCAAATCTCTGCTAAGGGACTGCGGGACCCTGCACAGCCTCGTGCGGTTCCCGTGGGGTGAGAGCGTGTTCGGCTCCCCAGGACTGTCGGACAGTGTGCGTGGCTCCTGCAGTGCTGCGAGCGAGGGCTGAGTGAGCAGAGGAGCCCCATCTCCAGTGTGAATCCATCTCANAAATTTCTGCTAAGGGACTGCGGGACCCTGCACAGCCTCGTGCGGTTCCCGTGGGGTGAGAGCGTGTTCGGCTCCCCAGGACTGTTGGACAGTGTGCGTGGCTCCTGCAGTGCTGCGAGCGAGGGCTGAGTGAGCAGAGGAGCCCCATCTCCAGTGTGAATCCATCTCACTGTTAACTTGTGCATCTTTTTGAGGGACACATAGAGGCTGCACAAGGGGTGCGTGTGGTGGCCAGCCTGGCTGCGGTTTAGGCACAGGAGCCCCCTGCTCCCCAGCCTCCCCACCCTGAACTGCAGCCCATCCAGCCCAGAGGCACAGGGAGCTCTTGCAGACGCCTTGGCGCTGGGATGCGCATGGAGGTGCTGTGTGTCCTGTGTACTACCTGCCCTTCCCTACCCCAACCTAAATTCCCCCATGTCTCACAAATCTACTCTGTTTTCCTCCCCAACACGGCTCTTTCTTCCCTAGCACGTGCCCCAGCTACTGTGCCTCAGGCTCCCCTCTTCTTCAACAGGATGCAGCCAAGGACGTTTCCCCCGCAGTGGTGCACTGAACGCTAATGAGGACGTAAACCCCTCTTATTCCTAAGCCTATTACGAGCTTCAGTGGATTAGGCTGCGATATTAGTTGATTGAGATCAAACCAACAGCGAAGTTGCAAGGCTGATGCGCTAATGAACCATCCCAATGCAAGGGCCCCAAACTGAATTTTCCTTGGAAAAATGGGTTTATTTTCATGGATACTGGAAGAAAAACCTGCACCTTTCTCCCCAGCGTTGATGCCTCGCCTGGTGGGTGGGGGCGGCTGAGGCCTGTGTCGGGGCATGAGAGCGGGCCAGCTAAACGCCTGCCACGCACTCAGGTGCCCGAAGTGGCAGAGGGGCAGGGGCTGTGACGCTTCCGCAGGTGCCTGGGCACTGCCCAGGAGAGCTACTGCCCTGCGGCGCAGGACAAGGGGAAGAAGCCCTTTCTCGCACACGCAGTCAAAACCCCATCCCTGAAGATGCCACACTTGGGGCTGCTTGCAGGCGGCCAGAGGTCGGCTGAGGGAGCCGTTAGGGCTGCAAAGCAGCAGCAGCGCCTCCCGCCAAAACGTCATCGTTCTCCTGCCTTGCCCCCCTGCTAGCGGCAGGGCAGCTGACGCCACGCTCTCTTCTCGGCGGTTTGGGGAAGCAGCCTGCCCCCCGGGCTGCTAGCAGTGGCACAAGGGCCTGGTGCACTGGCAGTTGCCCCAGCAGCGGTGCTGGCAGGCGTAAGCGGAGGTGCGCGCCGACGGGCGGCCGGCACCAGGCGGGACTAGGGGCTGGCTGGGACGCGCCCCTTCATCACATCCCAGTGGCCAAGCACGGCCGTGCGCCGCGGCGCGCCAGGCCGAGGGG
>VZSC01010618.1:0-111488 GCA_013398225.1 Steatornis caripensis
GGAGGATTGGCAACAGCACAGCCACCGAATGTACCCGTCTCCCTGAAGGCGACCCCACAGGAGAAGGGGACAGTGCGTGGTGCGTGGCACAGAGACACGTGGCCCAGCCACGACGGGTGACCTGTGAGAAGGCGGCTGAACACTGATGGAGTTAATGTGAAATTAAAGCTGTCGAAAAGGCATGGTCATTCAAAACAGTCCTTGAAAAGATGCAAATTTCTTTGATTCCGCAACAGCGGGCATCTGGGCATCCTGATGTGTATTTGCTGCAGGCAGCACCCAGGCTGCTGCTCAGGCAGGGGAGTCCTCCGTGTCGGGGTGTCAAGGAGACCCCCAGGACCAAGGGGAGATGGGGCTCTGAGCTGGCAGCCTTGCAAAGCCAGGAGGGCATCAGGATGGCTGCTCGTCTTTGTGTAAAGCTACCTCATAAATGGAGGGGGAAAGTCTCTTTAACTTATTCACTGTTTTAAAGCTGCATAAAGTAATGCAATGCCATCAGCGCACCTATCCCGCCTGCACATAGTGGGCTCTCGCCCAGTCTCCTCTGCTCCTGGCCTGGAAAAGGCAAGGAGAAAGGAAGGGCTCCTACTTTTACCTTTATGGACTAGAAGTGGTAACACAAAGCTAAACCCACGTGTAAATTCCCCCTCAAGCCCTGACCCTCCTGCCGATCCCACACGTCAAACCCCCTCGGCAGGAGGGCCTGGCTGCACAGAGCGGGGGCAGTGGGTGCACTGGGCACCCGTGGAGCTCCCCTCACTGTGCAGACGCTGCCCACACTGCTACAGGTCTCCCCTCGAATTACAGCAGACATTTCACAGGACACACATGCCAGGAGGGGCTTCCAGCTCAGAGCTGGGGCAGCTCCGTGGGAGGGACGTGTAGGGGACAGAGCCACGGGCAGCATCACCCCTGCGCACGCCCATGGGGGAAGCATCGCCCATAGACACACATCATGTCTTCCATCGCTCCACGGCTGCTCTGACCTCTTCCCTACGACCAGGGCGGATTTATTCTTATTGCAACAGATCTGCAAGCCATGGAGTTGCTAAACTTCTGAAAACTGGAGACCCGAGTTGCTGTGTTGCCTGTTCCAACAGCAGCAAGGAAGCGCCGGGGCTCGCTGCAGTTCAGGAGATTTACTGGCACAATTACTCATGTTCCCTATAGGCACCAATAAGACTCCGCAGCAGTGCTCTGGCATTGAGTGCCAGCTGCACGCGATGCTTTACTGCATACTTCTCCCAGCGTTTTGTGCACCTTCAGAGTGCTGACGTGAGTGTGGGCTGATTGGGTTATTTATTTAATTTTGCATTTATGGAGATGAACTTCCAGCCCCCCAAGCCGCATGCTTCTTTTTTTTTGCTTTGTTTCTCTTGGCTCTTCTAACAGGAAATCAGGATGTGTTTTACTTTGGAGAAACAAAATTGGCACCAGCCCTGTCTGAGAAGACCTCTCTATGACGGAAAATGAGTAAATAAAACACTCACTATAGCTTTCCCTGAAGAGTCTAACACACTGTACTGTGCTGAACAGTGCACTTCTGAGAGGAAATGGGGAATATACTAAAGCGACCTCCTTGACCCAAAAGTTCCAGAACTCGTCTGCTCTGATCATTGCTCAATTATATTTTACCCAAAGTCATCTTCTTTGCTGTGGTAAAATTTCAGAACTTGTTTTATCCGAGAATTCAGGCAATGCTGATCTAGGTTCCCATTCACTTGGGCAGTACAAGAGTTTAATGATTCATGAAGGCATGAGTTTGTTGGTTCGCGTTGAATAAATATCTATGCATGACAGAAGATATGCAAGCAATATGTTTAAGGGGGAAGACAGCATTTTTCAGATCATTATGGCATTTTGCTTTCAGTCTCGTGGTGCACAGAACTCCTGAACACATCCTACAGCCATCCAGAAACCCATATTAATTGCGGTTAATTATTGTACTAATTTTTGCCATACATTAGTTGAGTGCTCACTGTAAATTCTCCTATCTACTCACTATTCATAATGATTCCCAAGTCCTCTCAATGAATGATACTTCAAACCATAGGTTATTAAAACTATGACTTGCAAATATTTATAATGACTTGCACAATTTGTGCAGCAACCAGAGAAACAAGCCTTTGTATATGATACGTGAGTTGCAATCTCAGCCACTGAAAAATGAATAGGGCATGAATTTTGTTGTAGCCACACCTCCAGATTTCAATTCACCATTTGCATGTGTCCTGCCTGAATTTTCCAGTTGATGGTACACAACAGAATTGAAAGAGGTGAATATCCAGGGATTAAAAAAAAAAAAAGATTCTGGGAACTCCTACGCTTGCAGAAAGCAAACTTGGCAAACAGGCAAATCAAAGTTTTCTCTCAAAGCTGGATATTGAATTCTAATACTCTTTCCCGTCATACACAGAGATCCAGCTCTAAGCAAATCCTATCTCCTGGCTGTTCACGACATCTTCAGAACACATTTTGCTCCACGTCTTACCCTGCCCAAGGGATGGGCATCTCTCACACCAGCTGATGAAGAGTTCAAGAACAAAACAGGACAGGAAATCCTTTCCCCATCTTCTGGTTCACAATTTAGGGATAAAGTGGGGTGGTTGTCAGGAAATTAAGAAAGCTGTGGTCACCCCTCACATCATGGTTGAGCCACTGTGCATTCTGCTCCCTTGCCCCATCGCCACTGTGAGTGTGTCTGGCCCCATGTGTGCTGTAAAAAGTCTCTCCCTGCCTGGGTCACGCAGAGCACCACAATCTTCAGAAACCACTTGAAAAATAACTTCAACTTCAAAAAAAAGAAAGAGTGAGGACTGTCTCCCAAGCAGTCTCTCGGTCTATGTGTGGTGAGGGCGTCTGCCTTTTCTCACTGCCGTGTTCTTTTATGGCACTCTGCTCTCATTCTTTTTTTCCCATTCCTAATATAAATGTGAAAAATCCCAAAATGGGAATGTCAGAACATTTTGACACTGAAGTTGTGAGAAGACAAAAAGAAGAAATGCCTTCCCCCCTTGCAAGGCACTCTCACAGGCCAGATGCATCCAAGAGGAAGAGCTTGAATTTTAACCATGACAAACATACTCTTTGCACTTACAAGCGCACCGGTGAGATGATTGTGAGCAGGGACAGAATGGTTTGGACAGGCAGAGCTGAAGGGAAGTTCAGATCCTTGCATGTTTGCAAGTAGAGAGGAGTTAGAAATCCCAGTCCGACTGTCAACCACGCCTGACTCCCTGTGACGATGAATGACTCACGTCAGCTTAACACAAAATTGCAAATCTCTGTGGGTTTTGGGGGAGCAACTCTGCCCTAGATTCAGCACAAGGTCTGTCCTGCTCTTCACTGCTCTCCCTGCTAGGGTACAAAAACCAGCTGTAAAATCCCACTTGCATAACATCCTTATTTGCAGAAGCTCTTGGTCGGAAAGAAACAGCTCTAAGGTTGGAAAAGAAGTGTGTGAACCAGGTCCAGCTCCTACGCAGCTTCTCAGTTGTGTTGGTATGAAGCCAACCCACACAGGAAGGCTTCAATAGTGCAGCTGCTGGGCAAAAACCCCTTGCAATTCCATGCTAGTAAAGCAAATGTCTGTTATACCTCGAGAGAACCTGCCTCACTGACTTTCTCTGCCATTCATGCCGAGTCCAACCTTTCTTGCATTTAAGAGAGAAGCACTGAAGAAATACAAATTCCTCGAGTGAGGTTAGCTGTCCAAAGAATATGGTTAATCGGTTTTCTTTTAATCCCCACACCTCTATCATCATCAGTGCACAATCTGCACCAGGGAAAGAAGTCATGCTCTTCTCATCAGCTGCAAAGCTGAGGAACACAGAAAGTAATTGCTGTCTGAAGTGCCGATGTGCAGAGGCACATCCGTTCGGCACGCGGAGGGAGGAGGGAATGCGGCAGCAGGAAGCAAGTGTCTTCTGCAGAGCTGGAGCGATACGGAAAGGCAGGAGATAATCTGACTTGTGCTTGTAGCATGTTGGAAAGAGGCAACGTGCGCATATCCATGAAAGTACTCATAAAAGCTCCAAGTGGACGAGATGCCCAGCGCAGATTTTGTTCTTACGGGGCCTTTTGCAATGGTTGTCGCACCTACATTGACGGTACTGTTATACATTTCCATGGATAAATAGTATGTGGGAGCAGAGTGGTACAAGTGGGAGGGAGAAGCTGGAAATGAGGAAACCTTGTTCTCAGCTCCATGGTGGGATCCACCATTTACTGCAGCCCACCAGAGCCTCCCCAGTTGGCCAGGGCAGCCGAGACCATGGTCACCCCTAGCTTTGGAGGGGAGATGACTCTTCACATTTGCTTTGGCCATCAAAGGGGCATCGATATGTTTAAAAAGAGTCTCAAAAGGAGGAGTTTGTCAGCTCAGGGACACTCAGCAGAGGATGGAGGAAACCACCGGCAGCTCCTGGAGGTGTGCAGAGCCTCCTTGGCCACTCACTCAGGAGCCCGTCTCCACCACCCAGCATCCCTAGGGCAGTGCTGGCCTGAGCCTGCCAGTCCCAAAGGGCACAGGCAGGACGATGAGGTCTCACAGAGAAATGCCTTAGTGCAAAAGCAGCGAGACAACTTGGAGACATGAGGAGGCACTGGCATTGCCATCTGCAACACTTGGAGGTCAAACGTCAGCATGGACTGAAGCAATTCACCTTCTGGGCTGGCATGCTCCCTGCCCTCTATATCTCCAACCCACACCTAAAAGAGACTCCCTGTCATCTCTCTGCATTGTATATTTAACAAGAAGCATCTTGTTGCTGTGCTTACTAGCCAAAACAGGCAGCACTCTCTCTTTCTTTGTGTTTAGGCCACCGGGCTGACCCCCGCACCCTCTGGGTGCAGTCATGACAGCGCGGAGCCATGCTGGTTAACCAGGAATGGGAGCGAGCAGGGATGCATTTCCAGTGTTCACCTCCACAGCTCCCCAGCCAGAGGTACTGGCTCACCTGCTGTGGGATGGCACGCTGCGTCCAACAAGGGCTGCTCTCTCAATCCTCCTGACAGCAGCAGCGGAGCATCTGGCTTGTCCTCAGGAGCACAGCTCCAACAGAAATGCAGGCTGAGAGTGGCACGGTGCCACACATCCATCACAGACAGAGGGCTCTGGGACCATAGCCCCCGAACAGTTTTTAATCAGCGGAAGATAAATGCATTGGAATGTCCTTCATGACATAAAAAGCTTGAGAGGTCTGTCTCAAGGTTGTGACAAGCCCTGCTCTGTCTCCCATCCGTTATAAAGCCGAGGACTCTTTCAAAACTTCAGAGATCACTGCAGCAGGGAGCTTGGGGAAAACCAGCAGACCAGACTCGGCTGGGAAGCGCTCAGTGTCTGATTTAGTCTCTGGATAGGTTCAGCTCTGAACCCAAATACAGTTACAAAGTCCTTATCTGCACATGAAAAGCCATGAATCCAAATCTCCTCTAGAGAGTTGCGTAGAAACACCCATGGTTTTTTCAGAGATTGCAGCTTGTTCTGATAATATGGGAGACAGATAGCTCTTCTCCCCTGTCTTCCTCCCGTGCTCTGCCTCCCACCTCTCTGCTTGGTGAGGAGAAGACAGCAGAAAGTGTCTCATACTGCAGAGCCCTCCAAACCCCTCTGTACCCTGACGGTGCACAGCCCACACGGTCTCCTCTTGCAATGAGCACTGGTACAAAATGAAGGGGGGGTGGGGTGACCTGTGGGGTTCAAATGCACTGGGAGCCCAAACTGCCAAGCAACAGGACTATGCCCTGTAGCCCGCGTGAGACACGCTCAGGTCCCAGGGCTCCTGCAAAGCTGGGTGCCACTGCCTTGCACAGGGGCAGGCCTTGACTGGGTTACAGTAAGAGGCAGACACCCCAGCATTTTCTGAGCTGCTAAAACAAAATGGCAAGCACCTCTCCTCTGAGAGAGCCACCGAAGTGCCCCAGTAGGCTCAGGGTGTTTGGGGAAGTTCATCCTTTGTCTTTCATCAGTTCAGAAGATGCAGCAGTGGCTGGTGGGGCTCCAAAGGCAGAACCGGAGAAGGGGCAACGGGGGGTGTCATGAGCCCTTCGCTAGAGAAGATGGAGCAGGCAGCCTCCCCCCAGGTGCTCCCTGTGGGGTCAAGTTGCTCCTCTCGGACAAAAGAGCAGGGCTTGCCAAAATGCATGCACGACTTCTGTGTTCTCCCAACTCTTTCCTGAACGCACCTCCGGAGAAAACACGCATGCCAACATTTATCTTGTATCTACAAACACAGGTTGTCTGAGCACCCTAAGGATTTTTGGGTGCTTCTCTTGCCGCTTCCCTTTTTAAACAGTTAATTCATCAGATATTTCAAATGCAAAGCGAAACCAATCCTTTACGAAAACTCACGAGAAGTACTCTTTCTAGTGACTCCAGGCATTTTGCAGCATCTGAGAAACACTCACCTTAGTACATGGGTCGATCCATTTATTGTGGTGGTGGAACAGGGGACCGTCTGCCCCAAGATGGAAGGCCTTCGGTATCGCTCATCACCACAGCACAGGATGATGAGGAAGGCACGTCTGAAAGACTTGTTCAGGAAGGCGTAGAGGAAAGGGTTCAACCCTGAATTGATGTAGCCCAGCCACAGGAAAGCTGTCCACAGCTTCCCTGGCACCGTGTAGTTTATGAAAGGGTCCACTATGTTTGTGATAAAGAAGGGGGCCCAGCACAGGCAGAAGCACCCCATGATGATGCAAAGGGTCTTGGCAGCTTTGGTCTCAGTCTTCATGCGGTGCGTGCTGTGCTGGTCCGGGTGGTGCTGCCGGCCGTCAGTGGGGGCCCCCGCGCGCTGCAGCACCTGGATCTGGCGGGCGTGCTCCCTGGCCGTGACGTAGATGCGATAGTAGGCCAGCACCATCAGGAGGAAGGGAATGTAGAAGGCCACCACGGAGCAGGTAATGGCGTATGGCTTGTTGACCATGAATATGCAGTACGTGGAGTTGGAAGCCTTGTTGAACTGCCTTTGCTGAATCTGGGACAAGAAGAAGGAAAGAAGTTCAGCACTTCTCCTCCGATACCAGCAGTCTGTTTGCCAGGACAGTCCACCACTGCTTTCTGATTCTCTCTCCTCCTTCCCTTCTCCCATCCATGGCACCTGCCTTACCCACTGCTGCCTCTGCTGCCTGTGCTCACACCATGGGCTCTCCAGTCCTGCGGGTCCCCAGGTCTGCTGGACCAGCCCGTGTTGCAGCTCCGACATCCGACGGCACGCCTCAACCTGGCCAGTGAAAATCAGCTGAACTCCCCGGTTCAGACACAGCAAAGGGGAACAACTTCACTTTGTGCCGTGCTTTTTTGCAGTGCTCACGGCTCTGTTCATCAGGGCATGGTTTTACACCAAGCATGCTCAAGTTTCACCCAGCGAAGTCCCACAGGGGTATTAGGGAAGGACCAGATGGACAGGGAAGGGACCAGGCTGCAGCAGCCAGGGGGCAGCTCCAGGCTGGGGCATGACACTGAACTTCCCAGGCACAGGGGCTGTAGGCAGCAGCCCAGGCAGGAGAAGTCTGCAGGCTGAGTCCGTAGGCTGAGATCTGGTCAATGGGCTTGTGATGGAAACAGAGACAGCAGATGAAGAAAGGGGTCTTGCATGTGAGTTTGGGGAGCAGGAGACATAACTAAGACAGACAGGATTTTTAGGTGGTGTTTGAACCCTGCACTACCTCTCAGTGTGCAGCTACTGAAATCTGCACACTGAACGCCAGCAAGTTACAAGAAAGAGCAGGGTTTGCACTGGTACTTAGAAAGGCTGGTACAGCCAGCTGGGTGTCGAGACTTTTCTGAAAAGGTGGGGGCAAGAACTCAGTGGAAGAAATCGGATACCTGACATGGTTTGTTAAATAAACACCTCCATTTTCTACCAGCTGTACGTCCTAAAGGTGCTTGTCTGGAAGCAATTTTGGCTTTATCACCTTGTCTAGAGGCTTGGCAGCTCGCACCTGTTATTCTCCACGAGCCAAAAAGTATTCATAGCTCCTTGACTGAGACTTGGCATAGAAGATGCCGTATCTCTTTAAAGAAGCTCTTACAAATAAGGTGTTTTCACAGTTTGCCATTTTTTAATTCTTGCATCTCCAGACTGGAAGGAGAGCAGATTTGCAGCTCTTAACTCCTTGCTCTGTAGAGGGGATCCTGCAAGTGAAGCCAGACTGTGGTGGGAAAAACTGACTCCTGCTGAAGTGACTTGCACGAGGGAACTTCACTTCCTCCTCTCCTTCACACCAAGACAGGGGATATTGGTGGGACTGGCCCAAAGCACCATCCCTTCTGGGATTCCTGGCTCTCCAAACATTGCTAGCATGGCGAGGAGGGACCCTTGGGCTGAGCCGGCGGTGGCCAGCACTCCCCGAGAGCTGCAGAGGCCAAGGGGAACCAAGGACTCTTGAGGTGCCTGTCGGGAGCCAGCTGGGGCTGGGTGTGTTTTCAAAGGACTATTCACTAAACTGATTAGCAGATGCAGGTAAAACCCTCTCCCAGAGCCACCACTGTCTTTGTGACAGTCCTTCCAGGACAGAATCATTTCAAACTCCCTTAAAGACACCCTCCAGAAATTCAGGAGCCCTTCTGCACTGATAAGAAGTTTCTCCTTCAGCCTCTCTCACCCTTCTTTTCTTTGCATATTGCTTTTTAAAGAAGAATATACAGCACTGAATATATTTGATACTCGGTTGGTGTACTTCGTTAGCTACTCACCAGATCAATGATGCCAATGCTATTCCAGCCTTGCATGATAGGGAGGAAAGAAATAAAAGTCGGGATTACCCAGCACCCTCCAAGCATGACAGCGATGCGCAATGGAGTCATCTTGTTCCTGTAAACCAGAGGCTGGCAGCAGATAGCATAGTACCTGCAAGGAGAAAAGCGAGAGAACAACCATCATCAAAGGAGACTTCCAGGTCCTCCAAAAATAAAACCTGAAAGCGTTTTCTCCGGCTTGTTTCTTCTGCCTTCCAAAATAGAGGCAAAAATGAGGCTATAGCCAATTTCCGTTGACTGCCTCTCACACAAGGAGCTCAGGATATTTTCACAGCATGAGTAACTAAGGTTTCACCAGTGCCTTGCAGAGGAAAGCCAATAATCTGTGTTTTCCAGCTAGGGAAAATGAGGCACGGATTAATGCTGTGGTTTGTCTGAGATCGCGGAGCAAGGGAGTGACTCCATGTTCAGCCCTCCTCTCCCTCTGCGCTTAGTCACAAAGCTGTCTGCACCCTCCTTACCACGATGAATGAGTCCATCTTCCTTCCATTTAGCCATAACTGAGTAAACGTTGGGGTTTTCCTGACTGCAGTGGACATTTATTTTGACAAAACTGCAAAAGCTGTTATTGCAAATTAATGAAGTGTTTCAAAGCTGTGAAAATGTCACTAAAACGAAGCGTGTTCTTCCATAACCAATCTCCCTTTCTACCTCGCAGGAATCAGCTTCTTTCCTGCTAGGCTTTAACCTCTGCCACAAGGACAGGGCAAATGCCTGCACGGGGCTTCTAGTCTTTTCACTGTCAAGGGGATGTGCTCTGTGCTCTCCTTTCTCCTCCCGATCCATCCAACGTATTCATAGTACAACACCGCTCTTAAAAAAACAACTGGCTATGAACTGAGAACGTCTTCTCACAGAGACACAAAATCAACTCTTGTGTCTATTTGGCCCCCAAGGTACCCACCTGCAACCAGATTTCTACTTCGGGAAGGTGTATCAAACCTAAAACTGGAAATCTCTTTGCTCTGAAGTTGATATATGGCCATAAGCATAGCAGCTCAGCAACCCTGTCGTCCTGTTGCAGACCTTTGGTGGTCCTGACCTGAATGTCTGCCTCAGGTTCCCAACGAAATGTTTTCGCTCTTTAGAGTTTTGGATTTCAGCACACGTTGTAGAGACAGGCGAGTACTGATGTCCCCACTGCTGCGACGGGAAACTGGAGTCCAGAGATACAAGAAGTGCCCATAAATTCTCAGCTCTTCAAAATAATGAGATAAATCTAACACACATATAAAAATATATATATTATATATATAACTCAGCTATGTGCCCGATTATGCATTTTCTTAGTGAATTAATAATGATCATCTGGTAGATGTAGTTTCCAGATTTGGTGAGCACAGAAATTATGCGATGTGGTGCCCCATAGGATATGAGCACCGTGTTGAAGAAGTGGCCACGGTTTCAAGAACTATTTATAAAGGGAATGAATGATCTCTGTCAGAGATTTTTTTGCGTCAAGCCTCACATCAAGGCATAATGTGTACACAGAGAGAGCCTCACTGCTGAATGCCTATAAAAGTCAATTTTATGAGATCAGTAGACTCATGAATTAGAGACAGTAAATTAGCAAACACACACTAAAGCTGGACCACTAACCTGAGATGCCTGCAGCACATTAAAATAAGGCATATGTGAATGCACACGTACCCACAGTTTATGGGTATGTATTAGAGAGACGTCCTTGAGGGGCACAATTTATTTCAAGATTTGAGTGGGAACCAAAAGTTTTCTGCTAAACAGGCACAAAAATCTAAGAATTTCCAAATTTTCTTTAGACTTTTTTTAAAAGTCATGTGGAGTCAACCGAATTGCTTTATTTTGATAAAATCAGATGATATATTCCACACAGAGGGTTGAAATAATATCAAAATGTCAAAAGAAAACATTTTCTAAAAGTCTCTTTGAAACAAGAATCAAAATGTCACAGGGGAAAAATGTTGAAACAAGCATTCAACTATTCCAAATTGATCATTCTCTTCAGGTTTCCTGCGTGCATGAAAATCAGCCTGTTCCTCTGAAAGGTTTCACTTTCAAAGAAATGGTATGTTTGACAGTAACTGTTCTTTTAGAGCGCTGGGTGAAATGTTCCTCTCACGGAGCTCACGCCAACAGCCATGGCAGTCAGTGGGACTGATTCCTGTCCCCACTAACACAGCCCTCGCATCCCTCCCACGAGGGAGAAGGAGAAGCTGAATAATTTACAGGAACAGGATTTACTTAGTTTTGGAGCTTGCCTTTATTGGAGTTGAACAAGCGAGGGTATCGAGCCTTGAAGACAGGCAAAATTCAACTGGGTAAGACCCTGAGTGACCTAAATAAATGAAGATAGACTTATGTTTGAGTTTGGCCCTGTTTTGAGAGGAAGGCTGGATCAGAGACCTCCAGAGGTCCTTTCCAACCTAAATTTTGCTGTCAGAAAAAGGACCATCATGGTTAGATTTCACTATCTTTATCATTTCAGAGGATAGAATAAATATTTCCTTTGTACCTAGGATAACTGCCCTCCTCATGACAGCCACAATGCGCTTGTGGCACCTTGTCTTGTGTTGCTAGAGCTTACTGAGCATGGATTTCCCCCTGCTTTCCAGATTTCCTTCCCCCTGCCCCCCCCCCGGAAATAAACTGACCTTTGAATTCAAACAGGTATTTTCGGTAACGTTTTTCACTGCTTATTAGGACAGATGGTACTTCTCTTGGCATTACGTGCAACTTCTCTTGTGTCTCTAAACACAAGGGAGATATATCTGGCATATTTAATTGTTTACTGAGAGACACCTACTGCGAAGTGCTACCGAGTGCTGGAGGACATCAAAGGATTGCAGTGACACGCCTGATGGCAGGTTACTGCAAGTTACGAGAGACTACATTTACTTGCAGAAAGGGCAGAAGAAGAAATTCAATAAATAAATGGGAAAGAACAGCCAAGACACCAGCTACCATTTCACAAGTTGAATAAGTAAACAGAAAAGGAAAACCACGATACATTGCTAATTTACTACAGCAGGAAAACAATTCTTCCAAGCAGTTTGAGTTATTACATTTCTGTACTTCTATCTCTGCTGCAGCTGACAGCATTACACTGACTTGTACATGCTATTAAAGGCCATTAGAGTAAAAATTATGCCTGTAAAAATGACATCTTAAGCTCTCATATTTCTTCCCTCCCGGTGATTCAGCAGCAATTTTCCTCTACTTACATGTCAAAAGATTATATATATTTTTTGCTAACAGCTGCTACCGTGACTTCCCTTATGTTCAGAAAGTGGAGCTGGGTTCCTCCTGCCCTACACCGTTATTGCTAACAAGGTTCCGCAATCAGAGCGTGAGTGACAATTTTGCCGATGGCAAGGGAGGCAGAGACGCACACCGTCCACTTTTCCATAGCTCGGCAGGAGTTCCATTCAATGGCCCAGAGAGTCAGATAATAGAAATCTCTGTAAGTTAACAGAAGTCATTGAAGTTACACCATTTTTTGTAGTAGCTGGTGATGTGATGTATGTGATGGTTTGGGCATTTAAGCAGCTATTTATTCACTGAGAGAAAAGTAATTATATCTCTATGATTATCAACAGTTTTAGTCAAAAGCTGCAATGAAGACATTTTCTTATTCTACATTTCTGCTTCCTTTCAAGCTAGAGCTGTTTTCCTGTGCTCATAAATAATATCTATTATGTACTGGTATGACAGTGTGATGGATGAATATAAAATGTAATACATACACATGATTAATACCATGTCCACGTTTAATTAAATATTAATTCTTACCATTACCAGCCAAGACCCATGTTTCTGCAGTTCCTTGAAAATGTTAACTTCCCTGTTACCTACAGCAGAGCAGATGATGCGAAACACATCCTCCCCTCCGCCTCTGTTATGACATTCTTCCCTGAAGGGGAAATACAAGAATCCCTTCCTGGAGCTGTAGATCTTCCAAGCGGCTCCATAAAGGAAAGGTCATTACAATACTTTTCCTTTCCCATACCAGACATTTGTCACATTAAGAAATCAACTGCTAACACTTTACAGAAGGCTCAAAAGAAGAAAGCCATAGCTCTTACAGCCTTACTTACGGCTCTTATGGCCACTGCAGATATGTCTGGCTATCGAGCATTTGTGAACTGCCCAGCATCACGTGGTGGATCCGTGAAACAGCGCAGTGGCCAGACTCTGTCCCAAGGAACATGAGTGTGGTGTCCCCTGGTCTTCCAGTGGAAGTTCCAGTGTTATGGATGTTGGGGCGAGGACCGATTAGAGCCAAGCGGATCAACTCCCACAAGCGGACCTCGTGTTACGAACACTCTCTCAGCAACTCTGAGGGGATGCAGGTGCATCTCTATCATGTTCACAAAAGCTATAAAAACTACTCAAGGTTTAACGCCCCAATCTGTGAGGTAATTTCCTCCGTATTCCTACACGCATCACCAGCAGGAGCTCCCACAGTCACGTGGAGGAGCCTCATATACACAGTGTTCACGAGCTGTAACAGCAAAATGTTTTATCCTTTCCCGACAGGACTTGCGCGTTGCCTGCCGGCAAGCTCCTCTTTACAGTCAGTGCTACATGTAAAAAACAGAAAGCAGATATAAATGCCTGATGAACTGTGCCTCAGCAACACATTTGTACCTAACAGCCTTCAGCACCTTGGGTAGAGAAGACATAACATCACGTTCCTCAGCAGCGAGATCATGGACAGCTTGCCTAATGTTAAACTTGTGTATACGTGAAGACAGGGGACGGCAGATAAGAGGGAAGCTGTGAAGCCAAAGAGAAAATTGAAAGAAAACGAACCTCAGTTATGTTCTTGTACAACTGAATGCTGCATCTGCTGTGCTGGTCCAAGGCCTTTGTGGAAACCTAAGTGTGTAAATCATAGGTGTTTGCTGTTGCCGTTTTCCCTGTATGAAAAATCCTACGCATACATGCACACGCATGCATGCACACTCCTTGTATCACAGTGGAGTCTCTTTTCTCCAGGCAAAAAATAGAAAAAAACCCAATTTTTGAAAAGCACATCAACTTTGAAGTGACGACACTTTTTGTTACTACACGTTCATAGCTTCTGTCTTCTTGGAGATGAGAAAGGAAAGTGGAGGGACTGACAAACAGCATTGCAGTTCGACACACTGGTGACCTGGATCTGACAGCAACATCGTTTAGCTGTGGTCCATGGCAAGGATGGCTACTTGTGGTAGTGACTGAAATCAAGGGTTCAAGAATCTAGACAACCAGTTGGGCCAGCAACATTAACATACACCAGCTTCTGTGGTTAAAGAGAAGCAAGCAGCACATCTGGCCACCCATCAGCCTGGACATCCAAGTGCCTCCTCGAGCCCATGGTGGTGTAAAAGCTGCCCTGGGCACACCTCCAGAGAGCAGCCCTAGAGTCTGCAGCTCCTGCCTCAGAACCGGTGATGCTCTAACCACACCGCTGCTCTTTCCTTGCCTTCTGGGCATTACAGAAACATAATTGCTGCATTAGATAATTCCTTGCCCTTGGAGAAAAACTGAAGTACCCCCCTGGTTTGCAACACAACTTTATTTGAGCTACGAATATGTAGATACTACCCTAAAAGAAGCTCCGTAGATATCACAGACAGACAAATACACACCCACCTTTACTAAACAGACTGGTTCTGTGGGTGGCCCACATTTAAAACCATTTGGTGTCATGTGCATGTATGAAATGATATACATACCATATGTTTTATCATCACTGGGGCCAAAACGAGCTGAGGAAAGTTGACTGAATACTTATACTGAATATTGTTTTACACCCCTTAAAGAATCTAGAAAAAAGAAGACAAGAGAGTGGGAAAACTGTGGGTGCCATCAGCTCTCTCCCAAAGTTAGGGTGCAACAACCATGCCCATACAGGCTCTGTGCCTGTATGTGCCTGCTGAACCATGCCTTGAACACCAAAGTGGGAATGACTTGTTTGTGAGTTCCTAAGGAAAGCGAGGCCAACGCAACGCAACAGCAGACGGCCAGACTCCACCGGCTGCCACCGCAGGGACTGCTCCCAACCTGACCCCTGGAGGCGGCTGAGCCTCCAGAGGGGCTCCCGGGGGCTGCCTCCCCAGCAGCCAGCCCAGATACTGGACATACTGAACCGTATTGGCGGAAAACTCTTGCTGGCGACAGGGACGTTTATTTCAGAAGCTTCTTCTCCTTGCAGGACACAAGCTATATATGAGGATTTGGCTAGTTTGGAAAATCCCCTTCACGTTTTTGGAGCTCTGCTCTGGTGCGCTCCACAAAACCAAATCTGGGCATGGTTTTGCACACTCCTCCTCTCCTTCAGTACACCCAGACTGCGCCAGAGTCTTCAGCTGAACCCTGACCAAGCGACAAAGTCTAAGGGGCCAGGACCTCAATTTATTTGTGCCTGTGTGAAATTAAAACAGCTCTACTGGCTTTGCTGATATTTCAGTGAAACCAGATTCTGGCCTCTGTATAACCAGATTTTTACCTTTTTTTGGAGAGAACAGCTTTTTCTGTTTTCCTTTTTCCCACTGAGCTATGGTCTCTGACTGCGCCAAATAAAACAAAGGTTTGCATCGCTGGTCCAGAAAAAAAAGAAGTCCTAAAATGATTATATCTAATAAAATTAAATTCTTATTAGAAAAGCAACGGCCTGCTGGTGTTGAGATAATTACACTGAGAAAAATGCTAAAGAGAACAGTTAATTGGAACTGGATAAATTTAGCTAGTAATACAAACAAACCTATGTTGCCAAACAGAGACAGAGGACTTCTTCATGGTCCCCGTGCAGGTCGGTGTGTGTGTAGGGTTATTGGCAGCAACGGTGGCAATATTTCTAGAGGGTTTGTAAAGATTAATAAAGGGCAGTGCATCCCTCAGGCTGTGCCATGGCCATCTGCTCTGTTATTTTTCTTAATGCTCTCAGACCTGAATTCTGCAAATCCCATGTCGGTTTTCTTGCCGAGCTGAGCGCCGACAGGGATAACTCTGCAGCTCGGTGTCGCGTCTCGCGGCCCTTCTGGACAGTCTCCATTTGCCCCTGCTCAGCCCCTCTCCATACTGACTCTGTTCTTCCACCTAAGCACCTGGGAGCTGTACGAGATCAGATGCCTTTCCAGCTGAAAAGGGCACAGGGGATTTATGGCCTCATTCAAAACTATAGCTGGAATTTGTGTCATATAATCAGATTGCTGACTGCCTAATCATTACTTACCGAAAGCTATTTAAGACCTACTAAGTCTCCCCGCTAATAACTTCCTCTTGCCCCTGGCCAGCTGGCAGATGTTTCGCAAAGCACAGCTGAGCACAGCTGCTTTCTCTCCGTCCTTGAGAAAGACATCATGCTCCCGACCTCCAGCCCCATCGTGGCCCAAGCATCCTTTGGTGATGCCAGTCGATCCCCCCGTGCCTCGGCCGCGTTGGCTGTAACACTGCGCAAAAGAGAAGAGCGCGGAGAGCGAACTGACGCAGCATTGGGAACTGGAGGCAGCGGGCAGAGGCTTCTTCTGCAGAAGGATTTCCACTACAGAGCACCAGGCTTTCAGGTGTTCGGGAATCTCTAAAGCATCATATCTCTCAAGGGACTGTGCTAATTTGATGTCTGAACAGTACATTAATGTTAATTAATGTTTGTAAATGGTGCAACAAGCATCTGTCACTCTGGTGCTCCAACACTCTTCGGATACATCTGCTTTGCTTTAGCCTTTATTTAGCAGTGATTATGTGGTATGTTTGAATTCCAGTAAGATTAGTGTTGAATATACAAACACACAGTTAGGTCTGCTTTGTTGCGCATAACACAGCAAATCTGCAAATGTTTCGAACACGCCAGGCAAACACTGTACCTAGTGCCCAGCAGAGACATAGACTTGGAGGGAAGCTTCACGGGCTGGGACGCAGCCAGAAGAGCTGGAGGAAGCAGAGAGAGGGTGCAGGATGCTGTGGCTGCATGAAGAGCAGAGGTGCCAGATGTGCATCTAAGCCCAAGAATACAGACGTTTAGGATCTGTTCGTTTCTCTGTTGTTTTGGGGGGTTTTTTTTCTTTTTTTCCAAGACTCTGAGAAGTAATTTTATTGCAAATTGTACTGTAAATATTGGAGAAGAAAATTGCGTTTCCTGACAGGTTAACTGTATTTGGAGACTCTATCACAGCTTCTTGGTCTTATTTAAATGCAGTGCGATTATTTTTATTGCATAGTCACAAAGAACGGATACGTACGCATAAACCGCACAATAAACAAATAATTAAAGGCTAAATCTTTCTTTTATATTAGACTACAAAAGAGATGATAAAAAAGTATAACCCAGTGACAGCAAAATTTGGATTCAGTGAGCACTGAGATACCTCTAATGATACCTTGGAAAAACACTTTTTCAAAGGACACTGAGAGTGTCTTTAAGTCTCTGCAGTATTTTGCTCCCTGTGTCTGACCGCTAAGATCAGGTTATCCTGTGGTGATTTCTCCAGATTTTCTCAAATGCCTTTGAGAATTAAAGCTGGAATGCTTTTTTTCTTTTTCTTTTTTTTTGCAGAGGCAGTAATGGAAATAGATACTAGATATTATCAGGTGAAAGTCTTTTCAAGCAACACTTTCTGAGAATGTTGAACAGAATGACTTTCCAAACTGAGTCCTGAGGATTAGATTAGCCACCCTGTTTCTTTAAAAAAACCCCACAGTTGTAATCCCCAAAATAAAATAGAAGGCAGGAAATAAATGAATCACAGAAAAAACACCAGCTAGAAAAAGCATACTCCCATCAAGTCTGAACGATCAGAAGGGCAAAAGCTAGCAAAAATTAAATAACCACTGTGAAGGAAGGAAGCAGTGCTGTCAGTGCCCCTCCGACCCAGCCGCCAGGACGCGTGACGCGGTGGGCATGGAGAGCAGCTCAGCAGTGGGCTGAGTCACCCTTCCCTGCACAGAAACCCGGGCATTCATCTACCTGCTCTCGTCTTCTCAGGGCCATCCATCACTGTCTCCTATCTATTCTGTCCTCTTAACACTGTTTGGGAGTCAGTTCTCGCTGCAGAAGAACAACCACCCCAAAACAACCAAAAATTGTCACAGAAATTCAAGTTATTGCCAGCAACCTTCGAAGCCTAGGTCTAAGATTTTGCAGACAAGAGGGAAAAAGAAAAACATGTTGTTCTTACTCGTATCAGAGTGAGTATTTGGAGCTGACCTGAAAGTTGCTTGGAGATAACTGCAGAATACCACAAAAATTAAACTGTCTGGAAGCCTTTTCAAATCTCAACTAATGTTTGCACAGGGCAAGGGAGAGATATGCTTTGAAAGCCTGTAGTCCAAGTCCCAAAAGGAAAATTTGGCACAGCAGCTGGAAATTAGGAGACTTTGCTAGCCTGTTAAATCCTTGCTGTGAACAGCACATGCTGGGTACACAGCTCATTTGGGTCAGAGGATGGTTACTCTGTCAAGTCACTGCTCTCCATTAGACCGCGCTGCCAGGTACCCACATTTTGAGTAATATGCACCAGGAACAGCACGTTTTGAGTTCAGTCTGCAAAAGGAGAAGGATTTCAAAAATTGGCAGTGCTCAAGAAATAGGTGGAATTTAGAAAACTTTTGCGTTCGTATCTATTCAAACGTGACTGAAATCTGGCTATTTTCACTTTTCATCTCTAGGACAGAAGTGAAGTGAGGTCAAAATTTTCTCCTTGCCCTTCTCAGGATGACCACAGACCAAAACACTGGTTGAAGTGATGCTCCCAGGACAGTCACAGCAAGGGGCTGGCACATTGCGAAGGAGAAAAAGGCAGACTTAAAAGGCGGGGGTCAGCATTCTTTTGGTGTGGAAAATGAGATCTATTATTCTGTGTCCACCGCTCCACCCAAGCTGCGTCAAAAATCCCTGTTGTCCTGCTTGCCAAGGAAGTTTGGAACAACAGCCGACTTCACGGCAGCAGAAGCGAATTAATCTCTGTGAAAAGGACACAGAAGCGAAGTGGGACTGTCATGAGCTCCAGGTGACCTGCGGCGGGACGTGGCACAAGCACAATATCCCCCACAACGCAGCACCGAAGAAACCATGGCACATCCAAAGGGATGTGGTAAGGGCCAAAATCAAAACGTCTACGTTCTCCCTGTCTTCTTCCACCCAAATACCACCTCAAAGACATGGAGGGAAAGACCTCACGTTTCATTTCAATCAGAAAATGGTTTCTTAAAGAGGTCCAATAGGAAAGAAAAGGTAATGTCCTTGGTCTTTGTTAACATTTACACCTGACAGTGTCGGCAGGTAAGGGGTATCAGGTTTTGGATTGTGTGGTGGAAAGCAATTGCTTTTATACGACGTGTCCTCTGATTTACCTAATAAGGCTGCCAAACCATGCCAGTGAGCAAGCACTGCAGAAATGTAAAATAACATACACCATGGTAATTCAGGAAGAAAGTCTTTAGTAGGCTGTTTGGGGCACAAAAGAGCTCACGAATTAGCACAGAAATTCCTGGCCAGATTAGAACTGTTTCTGTGCTCAAGGATGATGTCCAGGTGGATGTTAAACAACTTCAGCGACAGCTACAGTACCCTACTGGTGTCCTACTAAGCTGTATTTTGAAAATCATGTTGATCAGTCAGTCAATCAATCAGAGGAAGAAACACGGCTTTAAGAGAGGACAATAACTAGGGACTGACTCACCTGCACAATATTTTCATTTACAGCAGCTCAGGAGAGCTAGTGCAGGGCTACAGGAGGCACCTTGGTCTGTCTCAAGCACCATGGCGGGTAGCCTGAACTTGACGTTTGGTCCTGGAGAACCCAGAAGCCCGTAGTCTTGGGACTCCATCAGACTCATACTGAGGTGCCTGATCAAACAGAAAGCGATGAAAGCCATGCAGCTGACTTGGGATTCTCCTCTTCACATGAGACAGAGAGATTTGGGCCTTTCTCTTTCAGCTGACACTCACTGTCAGCAAACACAGACATAATTGTGCCTTCTTTTACTGGAAGAATAAATATACCTTTAGAAATATCTGAGATGAAAACCTGGCTTTTTTCATGTCAGCGGCAAAGCTCCAAATGATTACCCATGGAGTCAAAATAGCATCCGAGAAGAACTTCTACAGCAAGACTGAATGGCTAGGAGAGCTACATATGCCCTGCAGAGATTAGATGATAGGGGAAAGTTTCTATGGCAAATTCAAGTGCCTTAGGAGAGGAGCAGCCTGTCTCGGGGATGCTGCTGTTAGTGCTCTGCTAATGGAGTTGTGTGTGGTGGTCATTGCTCTAACAAGCACTCAATAAAGCCATTTTGAGAAGAGAAACAAGAAAAACACAGTACCGGAGAATTACCTAAAATATAGATCAGCTCTGCTGCTAGTCTGCAGAGGCAGCATTCTTCAGCGTGAAAGCACCGAGCAAACGATAATAAGGCTGCAGTAATTATCCGTGTCAGGCTGCATCCAGCCACCAGCTTGGTAAACCTTTTCTCTCTGTCTGCCTGAGAGCAAAGACCAGCACCTGTACAGTAAACACATGTGAAAGAGAAAGAGCATTTGTGTGTCCTGAAATAATTCCCTGACATCAGGCAATTTCAGGTTTGTCAGCTGTCAAAAATCGCCGCTGTGTTTCTGTATCCCGGACAGTGCAGCTCTGCTCCCTCACGCCTGAACCTGCAGAGGTTTGCAGCACACCCATCGCTCATTAATGAATTCATCCTCGGCTTCTTTTCAAGCAATTTGACTGCTGTTAAGTCTGACACGGCCAATATTGGGGGGATGGCAAATATTTGGGGATTTCTTTCTGTCAGTGCATTCAGGAGAAAAATGTTTATGGGCATTTTCTGAAAGAATTTCTTTTGCTGTGACACTTAAGCTGATCTCCAGCTCTTGGGATCTTCACATTCAGAGCTCTAAACACTTTTATTTTGATCAGTTTGGCACCAAGATTGGTGGATGTGGGGAGGGGTTTAGCCACTGTGTGTGTCAATTTTTCATTCTACTTTAAAGAATCCTGAAGAAATAGAACGATTGTTTCTGTACCTACAACAGGTTCAAATACACACTCAGTAAGCAGAAATCTTTAAAAGCAGGATAATTTTATGACAGAAGGCTGGGCCGCTTGAACAGAGCGATGCTGACATGCGACTCATTCAAGTGCAGTGCCCATCACCCTCAGACCCCAGCGCAGGGGGTGCTGCGCCTTCCCCAAACCTTCTCAGAACACGTGGAACAAGCTTAGAGAATGTTTCCTCCAAAACACGGTTACAGCTCCTGCTTTCTTTCAAGACAGCCGTTCTGCCCTTCTGTGTAGTATTCTAGTGATTAAAGCATTGGCTTGTGATGGGGGGTAGAGTGGGGGTCCCCATTTCCCTCTGTCCAAAAGAAGGGGAATCATCTATGCGTTACTGCAGGCAGCGGTGCTCGCCCATCGCTACGGCAGCTCTGCACCCGGCAGAGAGAATTGAAGACTCCCTGGGCAGAGAATGAAAGCGTACAGAAGGAAGAGCAGAGCTGTAGTCCTCTCCAGGTGTTCACACTCTGCTCTTAATGTTTCATTTAGTACAGAATAATAATAACCCCCCATCTTGTTTTAGGGGGGTTTTGTTTGGGGTTTTTTTTTTTCCATTTCCAGTTCCTTCTGCTGAGCTGGGTGTTTGCAAACTCCACCGCAGGTCTCTCTACATAAATAAAATCTTCCTGTGTAAAACCGTGATCTCTGCTCTGTATCCCTAAAACATTAACTCCGAGCCACGCACTTCAACAGTCATAGAGCCAAGGCTGCCCGCAGCCCCTTCGCCACCCCCAGGCGAGGCTGTCCCACGCGGGGACCGATGGGCATGGGCGGCAGGAGCAAGAGCTGACGACATGGCAAAGGGTGGCACAGGCAGGAGAGGGGGGGCGGTTTCCCTCTGTGCACCCCACACAGGGGTTCCCCATTCCCCGTCTGCTGCCAGAGATCAGGGGGAGAAGGGGAAGGGGGAAAACAATATTTTCCCTTCCTGTCCCTTTCCCTACACGACCCCCAACATTTAATTAAGCGTATGGAGAATCAAATCCCAACGTCTTATACAACAAGGCCACATCCCGAGCACAGTGCCTAACATCTGCTTTACTGGCAATTGGCTCAAAGTGGCCATTTGTCAACGTTTTTAAGATAACGAGCTTCCTATCTGTGCTCCAGCCATCTAACCTCCCAGATAAGGAAACGCGCTGCAGCTATTACACATCAGCTTCTCTCTGGATGCAATCCCGCGTGCGCCAGTGCCTCTCTCTCTCACAACAAAGGAGTGCTGCCCATCAATGGAGAAGTTAACCGAGTATCTTTTAAAGTCTGGCTGGGTACAGACTCTTTGGATGAAAGATGCTATTTAAGCATCAATTGTCATGATGATGAGAATGATTACAGTTATTTTGGCCATATTAGTAACACTATGTAATAGTGTTTTAAAAGGTATTCAAGTCCCCACACAGAACTCAAATGAAAGCTCTAAATATTGCTTATTAGACTAGCTGGTCAAAATGGTTTCTTCTAGGTATTTATCCTGTGAAAAATTCTTGCTATTCTGTATGGAAAGTCCTGCCATTTATCCCCCCAAAACTGCAGACAACAGCGAAACAGAATTGTTTGTGATAAACTACTTAGGATTTTGACTTTGTTTTAATTTTGCAAGAAAAGTTTAAAAGAAAAGAAAGTTTTCAGGATCTCCCACAAAGCGTATGCACCCTTTTCACCAGCTTTATTTACCTCCCTGCTAGCCTTCACTAGTGGAGATGTGCAAATGCACGCCTTAGAAAAGCAGCCCACAAAACTGAGAGGGGGGGAAGGTTCATCTTTATATTTCTCTCCCTGTAATGTAGTAATACATGCCACTATGTGTCTTTTAGTAACAACGTTTTTCATCTGCCTGTATGGCTGCTCATAGCAGAAAGAACAGTTCTGGTAGCGCTTGAAAGATATGTCAAATATTTTTTTGATGAAAGGGAGAAAGCCAGATAATTGGGTGTTTCAGACCCTGGGCAGACAGGGCTCAGCACCACACATCAAGCCTTGCACGAGCCAAGGCTTCCGCGCCGCCCTGGCCGTGAATGACCTGACATTGTAACGGAGAGCAACATCCCTGCCAAAACAGCGTCCTGTGCACAATGCACCTCCTTCTGCGGCAGCTGCAGGTTTTTTCTTTCGATAAATCTTTAAGGCGTCTTTTGATTACTTTGACCAAGAAACTGTGCCACATCGGATCAGTAGTGCACACAGAGCTGTGCCGCAAAGAGGCCGAGCACCTGGCTTGCGCTATCAACATAAATCTCATTCCTTTCAAAGTTTTCCTACACTGATGAGGATTCAGCTCTCTCCAAAATCAGCTACCGGGAGAGATTTATTGCCGTACCAGCCGTGGCAGGTTCACATTTGCCCTTTGGCTACTGCTGACGAGCAACAACACTGAAAAAACTTAAAGCAACTATAATTATTGCCTATGCTCTGCTGCTCATACCTGTCCAGCGAGATACAGCACAGGTGCAGGATTGACGCTGTGGTGAGCAGGACATCGAGGGATGTTCGGACCAGGCAGAACATCTCTCCATAGATCCAGTTGTCCTGAACCAACTCAATGGCTCCAAACGGCATCACCAGCACTGACACCAGCAGGTCCGCAAAGGCAAGGGAAACAATGAAATAATTGGTCTTGATTTTCCTGCAAGACAGACCACAAAATTAGGGTGGAATAGTTTCAGTGCAGCATCCTCTACACATGGACAGAGACTTCAGCTTGTGTTTGGGTCTAATTTGCTCCATCACACTAAAAGGTCCTCTCTGAGGTACTCCTCACTTTACATGGTCACCCCTAGCTCGTTCCTGGTTTTTACAGCTAAATATCCACTGTGTTCCCTGCATAAACACATCTTGCTGCTCACGGAAGAGGTAAATAGATGCTCACAAGCCTCTGCATGTGGCTCAGCCTCACGGCTTGCATTGGAGAGTGTGGGGCGGAGGAGAGGGATTTTATTTTAACTTGTAAAATGAGAAAATCCTTCCAGAAAGCACTGAGAAGAATCTAGACTGAAGCTGTAATTTTAACTTGAAGAGTACTTCTTAAATCATAACAATGAAATAGAATTAAATCCATTAAAAATCCCACGCAGAATATGAATAGAGGCTGTTGAGTATCTCACGCTGCTCCTGAGGCTCGTCTGACGACTCCCAGGGGTAGCAGCAAGCCTCGAGACAGGAGTTTTGCCTATGAGCCCCGCTCGCCCCGATCACGGGCAGCATTTGCCAAGCTGTGGCACTGCAGCA
Organism: Steatornis caripensis; assembly: GCA_013398225.1. NCBI lineage: Eukaryota > Metazoa > Chordata > Aves > Caprimulgiformes > Steatornithidae > Steatornis > Steatornis caripensis. Next base: position 24,004 of record VZSC01010618.1, read on the forward strand.
CAACTGCAACAGGACCTCGATCTGCATGGTTTTCTGATGGGCTTGTTAGGAAATTTGAGATGGAAAAGGGGTAGAGGCCAACCTGCTTCTCCAAGGAATTCCTGCTTAGCTCTGTTTTTCACTGATTTACCTGGGTTCTTACACAGACCGTGCTAAAAAAAGTAGAGAATGGATACTAAAATGACCCTGCTGCCACGGTGTAAATCCGAGTGGGGACATATTGATGCCAGTGTGAGAGTCCGACATTGCCGTGGTGCAATGCATGGCCAGAGACACCCTTCATCGTGGCAGTCTACGGCCTCAGCTGCGGGCATGGGGCTTTTTAGGTGGGGATTTTCCCTGTGCCTCCCCGCAGAAGGGCAGGCGGTGGCTGGCTGGGTGGGCTCACCTGAGCTGCCTGTCCCGGCACACGGCCACCATCACCAGCAGGTTCCCCAGGATGGCCATCAGTATAACGGCGGAGATGAAGGTGAGCAGCACGATCTTCTCCGCTACGCCGAAGCCCTCACTCGAACTGGGGAGCACACAGAAATAAAAAGAGAAAAGAAAAGAAAAGCAAGCTGCAGCGGCACTGGGAGGGGGTCGCCGGGCAGCACTGAGGTGCCAGGCACAGGCACTCATTTCGGCGAGCATGGGAGCAGCATCCCCGCGCCTGTCACAGCGAGGCAGCCTTCCCACCAAGACCATTAACAAAGAGCATTTCGTATTTACGGGAAAAGCTGTGAGGCTTGCGTTCAGCAGCAGAAAGGCTACAGACAGAGGACACCCGCTACGCCGGCGTTGGAAAAGCTAACACGTATAGTAGAGGAGCCCATTGCCAAGAGGTGAACTGTGCCAGATTTCTGAAAGTCCCTTCCAATTCAGAGCCTCTGGACAAAAATGTTTTCATTCTCTTTTCACCCCAACAAATAACGTTATTTTCTATGCAGAAGTACTTTGGTTTTCTTTCCTTTCATTTTACCATTTTTTCCCAAGGTTTTCCTCAAGACGAGCATTTTACATCTTGAATATCGAAATCTTCTACATAATCTTTTCCCTTGTTCACTCTGTGCCACAGAACAAGAGTCAGACTGACATTGTGGGCTTTTTTCTTTTTCACTTGGTAGCTTTTCCAGAATTAGGGAAAAGAAAATAAGAGGAAGTGTCCAATTTCCCCCTACCCTGACATGAATAATTTATTCCAGTTAATGAAGAGAAAGAAAAGAAAAAGGAAGGATAACATGAAAACACAATGTTAGACGTATTTTAAGTCTGCATTTCTACAAATACCTTGTTAAATGTTTCAAAAAAAGTTGTTGGGTTTGGATTTGGGTTTTTTTTTTGGAGCCTGCAAAGCAGGAAGGGAATACACAGCACACAATAAATAATGTTCAATTCCTCAAAAAATTGGTTTTATTACAAAATTTTGAGCCACTTTACCGTTAAAGCCATTTCTAACTATGTCTCCAGAACAAAACGCATCCTAAACCTTCACCTGCTTGTGTAACTTTCCCTATTACATTACAAGGGCAAGAAGGGGCGTTTGTTCATGTTATCAGGTGTGGCTAGAAATAAACTGGCATTAAGAGCAGCACTTGACACTAATTCAGCAGGGAAATTTCTTCACAGCGTACGGAGCTGGTATTTGGCACCCAGGGCTAATGTTGTGAGATTGTTCGGGTAATTGAAAAATTGAACTGTTACTCTGTTTCACTTTGACTTCCTCTGGGGTCACTTTTTATTTACTAAATCCATTCCAGACTTTTACACTTCATCTCACTGAATTCTCCTGATTTTGGCAAAGCTAAAAAAGATCAGAGGCTCCTGAAGTCCTGCCTCCACTATCTGTGCCGTGTTAACAAGCTTCTAGCGACTGACTTCACCCTGAGCCTGCATTGCTGAACATCCACTTAACCACAACCTCCATTTTTGTCCCTGATGACATCTTTTGCCCACTGCCAGTTGCACCAGCGGGTCAGATCGCAGCCTGCTGAAGTTGGACTCTTCATATTGAGTATGAGCAATATCTTAGGAATTCCCTGATTCTCAGTGTTTTACAAGGACATACATCACTGGGTATATCCAGATGGGTAAGGATGTTTATGAGCAAATGAACAAGAGGAAAGGAGATGCCCTGGCACCACGCTGGTTTCATAGAAAACCAGCAGCAGGCAGATACATGCAGGCTCAAAACCAAGTGCAATTATATGGCTATAATAAGAAAGAGGTTGAAGGCAACTGCATATCCTAGCTTCATAAATGTATGCCCGTATGCCAAGTAGTGCGTTGTCACCTGTGAGAGCACAGGTAGCTTTTAATTCCAGATAATCTCCTGTGTTGAAACTAAGAGACTAATAAATGCCACGTAGAGTGGACAGTTGGGCGCGTCCCACCTTTCTACAAGGTTTTCAGGCAAGAAGTCCCTGAGCACCACCAGGAATGTGTCCTTCTGGAGGTAGGCTACTGGGGTACCAGTGTGCAGGAGAGCAGGTACGGGTGGCTCAGGGCGAAGGGTACCTGGTAAGGAAGCGGGTTTTGTCCTGTGTTGGAATGAATGATCTCAGCCCAGAGGCAAAGGCAAAGGCGTGACTGCTTCTTTTGCCCTGCCAGTTTTCAGTGCTGATGTCAGTAAATCCACTCCTGCTTAATGTCGGAAGGTCTCTGCAGTTATGTCAAAGGGGTCAGACATAGCCATGAGTTTGCACCCAGCAAGACACTTATTTTTGTACGAGCCAATTATAGATGCTAAGACAGGAGAAAGGCAAAGCCAAGATGTGCTTTTATTTAGTATCTGAAAGAGTTTGCACTTAATTAGAAAGCATCGTCTACTGAACTCAGCACAACTTCAGTGAGGGCAATTAAGGTTCCAAGAAGCTGGTAGCTCTGGACAAATCCTTTGGTGCATTCAGAAATGTTGACAAGGCTGTGTCTGAACTAAATGCAGCTTTCCCAGTTTTTACTGGAAAGCATTGCTTCCTGACACCTTGGGTCATTAGATCTTGGACAACTCTTGCAGCGGGTGGATTTCATGTCTGCAGTTCTTGCAATTACACGACAGTCGCTGTCTGCAATTTGCCTACACTGGTCCAGTCATACTCCCTCCCATCTGACAGAAGAAAATACCTATTGATCAAAGGAATCTGTCTCATCCATCATTCTGTCTGACAGTGCCCTGCAGGAGATGAAATGCCTACAGGCATATAGCAGTGCCTCCCTTGCATGCTCTCTCGTGCCACAAAGGTCTGCATCACAGTGGGCTTGTGTTAACAGCTCTTGGTGCTCTTGGTGGATTCCTTTGCCCTCCTCTCTCTGATCTGTCTTCCGAACACTCAGTACATAGTGAACACTCTCTCTGGGCAGATTTCCTCCTTGGTCTCGTAGTAACATGCTAAATGGAAAATCAAGCAAATGGCATCGGTTTCTGTGCTTCTCCATCACCAGTGACCGCCTCAAATCACATACAGAGATTCTTCCCCAAAACTAAAGGTAACTGGTATCTAATTCCTTATCCTAACACTAAAATCTGAAGCCAGCCTACAGGACTGGTCACTGGCCACATGGCTGCTCCAAGAATAGGATGTCACTCCTTCCCCCCGCTAGAAATCACTCTCTCCCATCTATCTCCACATACATCCAATCTGGAACACCTAATTTTCCCCAGAAGCAAAGTCCTGCATTGGAGATTCTGGGAGGCAGGAAGCTGGGAGCTGCTGATACATGAACCTGCATGGCAGCAAAGTCCTTTGGGAAAGGATAAGCAGCTGAGAGGGGGTCCTTCCCTGTGGGCAACATGCACAACAGGATGCACAGGGCGATTCTCCTCTGCCAGAGCCGCGCTGACCGCCCTGGGCCCCCGCTTGCCCCGCTCCCGCTGCTGCGCAGCTGGGGCAGGTCAGACACTTGCCAAGCATCAGTATTTGAGTACAACCGAACGCCAGAGCCTTCGTTAATAATGCTCATCGGCAGAAGAGGACACCACAAAAATTCAAGGGAAACGGAAACGAAACAAGTTCAAAGGCAGGTCTCAGCCACAGGCCTTCTAGCTGGCTACCGGGTGGGATGAAAAGCCTCAGGAATAATGGGGATGCCAGGATCAAAGGCACCTTCACTGCCGAGCAGCAATTGTACCCGTCTAAATAAGCCTTCACAATAGGCTAACATTGCTCCGTGGCTGCATCTGTGAAACAAAATGTCAAACCATACTGAATAGCGCCACACAAAAGATGTTCCTTCTCCTCCCAAGTGAGCATGGCAGCACATACGTGCTGGCACAGTGGTAAAGAGGAGGAGGATCGTTTGGTTTATACAGAGTCAGGCTGAGTTAGATTTACACTTTGTCTTATCTAGCTTTGCCCGTCCTTCTGCTGTTCCTAAACAATTCTCATCACTGCGTTATTTGAGCACCTGGCATCTGCACTCTGTGGCGCATACGGAGGAGGAGAGACACCCCCCTCGTCCCCAGCCCTGCCCAGGGGGGTGAGCTGGCCGTCGGCCGTGGATGGGGCTTCTCACTCCACCATGCAGCATCTTGGAAGGGGGGCTGGCAACTGAGCCTGCTGGCTCTTTTTTGGGGGGGAAGCCTCCCAGTTTTGAGGCTGCCTGCTGAGAAATCCCTGTCCCCTCCTCGTGGCAGGGACAGTGGCTCTTAGGCTGGTGGCTGAGCTGCCTGGGGAAAGGCACCTGGTGTCAGGATGCCCTGGGGCCTCATCCCACGGAGGGAGATAGAGGAGTGAAGCATTTTTATTTGACCTGTTTCTTGAATGAGCTGCTCTGAGCCTAAAGGCAATGGGTTTGCACTCGGACATAAACATTTCACAGTAATCAACACAACATGTAGTAAATATATGGGTGAACCGAGCTGCCCGCTCACCTGCCGCTGGAGAGCAGCTGTGCCTATACAGGAAACCCCAACAAATGTCAAGGCTGCCACCTGCCATTGCCACCGAAAGGATGGCCCTGGCCCCCAGGCACCAGGGCAGGCTCTTCACATTGCGTCCGCTCCTGGGGAGCACCGCACCCCTTCTGTGAAGGTGTACCCTCCGCTGCCCTCTCCCCGGCGGTGACAGCACCCACATGCCACACAGCTGCGCGAGGCAGCGCAGCACGGGCAAGGCGGGAGCCCCGGCGTGCTGCTGACTGCTCAGCACACGCTGCTCCCCTCGTGATGGGCACGGGTGGTTCTGCAGGGCTTCAGGGAGGAGGGAGCTTGAGGGATGCTGGAGGAAAGGGCTCTGGAGGTGGAGAGAAATTATGATTTTCGCCGTGCAGCTAGGACAGAAATAGCTGCAGACACCTCTATGCTGTTCCTTAGCAGCAGGATTTTCTGCACTGAAGAGAAAACTCCTACGGCCGCAAGGAAGTTATAACTGGCCAGGTTTGGTGCTTTGGAGCAGAAGACTGACACTGAATTTCAGCTGGGTTTTGCTAAGCAATGACACCCAGAGTGCAGGGATGTGGTTCTGGGTGGAAGGGAGATTTCACAGAATCATAGAATGGTTTGGGTTGAAAGAGACCTTAAAGATCATCCAGTTCCAACCCCCCTGCCACGGGCAGGGACCCCTTCCCCTAGACCAGGGTGCTCGAAGCCCCATCCAACCTGGTCTTGAACACTTCCAGGGAGGGGGCGTCCACAGCTTCTCTGGGTAAAAAGATTCCCGATTTGTCCTTGCAAGGCAGGTATTGGCCATCTCCATTTGTAAGAATCCCAGATGTTTTCCTCTCGTTTGGGCTTGTGAAGAAGGATGGGGACCATAAGAGCAGGTGAAGATTTAGATCTGCTCTGTGCTCCCAGACACCTTCCTCAGTGAACAAGCTTATTGCCCAGTACAGAGACCTCCATCCCTTCCAGCCTCATTAGCTGCAAAGAGCTGTGCAAGTAAACAGACACTGAAGAGAATTATCCGTCTCGGGTCGGTTTTGGTGCACAGAGATTTTGAGTTTTGTTCATCAAAACAATCTCTGGAAATGCCAAAGGAGGCCAGCACTGAGCCACGTTCCACCAGATGTTGCCCTGCTTGGAGACTGAGGGTTGCCTCGGCTTCAGCCAGTAAGCAGGGCAATGTTTTAAGCCCAGGTTTCCATCCGGTGTACGCAGGCAACCCTGCCCTGAAAGCGGTGGCATCCTGGTCTGCATCATTTGGCTTGGCTGGCTGCAGCCCAGAGCTCTGAACAGAGACCAGCAGGTCCGAAACACACACTGGCACACTTGTCTGTGGAGCATTTGCTGTGATAACAGTTTCAGAAGCGTTTGGGAGATCTCTCCAAAGAGTATTTCTCTCATGCCATGTTGCACTGCTCCCCGAGGGAGCATTAAATAGGCATAAGCATTACTGGGGTGCAGGAAGGATGTTCATCTGGGCTATGTTTCTGTACATCTGCCTTTTGAATAACCTATCATCAAGTAGGAATATTTGTTAATTATTCAGTCTCAGTAATTCAAAGCTGTTAATAATGGAAGAAGTGGATATTGCTGTAAATTAAAATCAATGGTTTGCATAACATCTTTGATCAAATCTGAGTGCTCTGGCTTCCAAGCATGCTTCCCTGTTTAATAAAGCCGAGATTGATGGGCTTGCTATTACGAGGAAATGAGATTCAGGCAAAATGATTGTTGGTTAGTAGGAATATAGAAATCACTTAAGGAAAAAGGTGAAATACTGATGTGGAATGAATGCTTAAAACCCATATATGGATGCAATTAAAAGGCTCTTCTACATAGCTATTAATGTGAAGGAAAAAAAAGTGTAATTATTTTTTCAAGCCCAATTTCTACTTTCCTGTAAACACCCCATCTTTTCTAAATGACCTCAAGTGCTTTTGCATATTTCATGCAGCAATTAAACTGCATAGATCAGTCATGTTGGTAAGAGCATGCACATTGCTCCTCTGGTTCTCGATACACATGTCACCCCCTGACCTCCCTGCCACCGCAGCGCGAAAAAATCACTAATGACCAGCTCAGTGCTGAGAGCACCCTGGGCACCGCACAGACCCTCCTGCGGAGTGAGAGAGATGGCAAAGAGAGTGAGGGCTGAACAAATAAGACTTTGCTTTTGGGGGCAGAGGAGCGCAGCTGATAAAAAGGAGGCTGGACGGCCCATTTCCAAACAGGAGAGGAATAACTCTGCCTGCTGAGGTGACCCGGAGCATCTCCTGGAGGTAGCCAGGGACCGTAGTGAGCCCTTCATTACAAGGGACGTCTGTAATTCTCACTGAAGAAGATTAAAAGCTCAGAGCAGTGGTAGCCTAGAAAAGAGCTTTCTTCTCGGTTTAAGTGGCCTTAGTGTACGGGGAACACACGGAAGAGCCAGCCTGCTTTGTTTTCAACCAAGCCACGGCTTTTCCCTCTGTACTCTAGCTGACATGATATTTCATGTAGGTCTTTAACTACAAACAAGCTGTCATTTGCCTCTCCTCCTTTCTACTCCTCTGATTATTCATAGGCATAAAATCAGAGGCTGGGTGTTAAACACTTAAAAATCAAGATATGTTATTTTATGAGTAAACCTAACAAAGCGTGTCTCAGTATAGAAACATGACAATAGGGAAGATATTATTTGATCTATGGCTTTCCAGCTGTTACCACATTCTTTTCTACTGCCATCTAAAAATATTAATCAGAAGTCAGCATTAATCCAGAAGCATGTAATTTCTTTTAATGCCTTCAAATGCTACACTGCCTGTGCCGCTTTACTTCAGACTGTGCAGATGGCAGGACAACTTCTAACAGATTCAAATCAATTATGTACTTCATTTCTGTTTTAGAAACAGATTGAAATTAATTAAAGTATTGACGAGCCAGAAATAAACAGCATTCCACGTATCAAAATAACTCAGTCATATTATTAGTTTGTTTGAGTGCTTTTTTTTTTTTAAACAAATAAATTGTAGCGGTGGTGTGTGTGGGAAGGGATGAGGTTTTCTGCTTTCATGGTGGTTTGAGCCTCAGAAACATTCTCCAAACCGACTTGCTTCCACTGATGGTGCGGGGCCGAAAAAACAGCGGCAGCCCAAGCAGCATCATGAACAACGTAACAAAGACTTCAGGCCACCTCCTTCTGGGTGAAACTAGAGATAACTTCACCGATCCTGCACCTCCGCTCCACGTATCTCCTGGAGGCTGAATGCTATAGTGCTTCAGAGAATCAAGCGTTTTGAGCAGCTGATAATACTGATTAAAGTCAATTGCCAAGATGAAGCAAAGACGACAGGCTATTTAAATGTTTTTAAAATTGCCATGCGTGGGCTGCGCAGTCAATCAGCACGTGCTAGGAGCGCTCTCCCACTTGGGAGCAGCTGCGTGCTGGAGCCGCCAAGACACTGCAGGACCTCAGGAGACATCGGGGCCAGAGCAATGGCTCCAGCTCTGCACGCACCTCAGGCTTTGAGACTGCCCAGATTCGGGCTGACAGGCAAGGCATGAGGGGCTCTAAGTAACAAACCCAGAAAAAGATGGGCTTTCTGCTGGTCTGTGCAATTTTCCTTAGCTTACTGCAGCAGAAGTCCTTGCCTTTTCTGGATGGAAATTGGACTGGGGCTGAGAACTGATCCTGAACAATGCGATGCTTTATCATGATCTTCATACGATCAAGAGACAGCAGTGTGCACATTTACATGGGAAATGTCTGACAGAGGGAGGAAACAAACCCAGATCTTGTGAGTCTCCAGGCACTGCCTAAGCTTAGGATCTCTCCCCATACACGGAAATTAGACCGGAGTCCGGCAGCCACATCCATCTCTACTGTTCATACAATGAAGGATGAAACCATGGCTCTGCTCCTTCCAAGCAGCAGATCAAGTGTTACATAATTTACACCCACATCTGAAAGGACACTGCTGCAAGGCTGATGCATGTAAGTACGATCCTTAAAAGCCATTAGACTGACACCTAAAATATAAGCTAAAATTAACTTACGAAATTAGCATTAGATTAAGACCATGGTATTGAAGGGCAGCTGCTGCAGTGACTCTGGGATCCACTAACAACTCCCACAGGAGAGCTCTTGTGCAAAGCCCTGTGCAATCACAAATCACAATCTTACACATCTACTGGAGTTCGCAAGACCTTGGCTCTGTTTCGTTCCTTACAATACACTCCCAAGTTTTTAAACTTAACTCCCAATGTTCCCTTCACATGCTGAATATTCCCCTTTTACTTCCACATAAACATAAAAACACTTTCCGGATGCACAAGGTCTACTGATTTTAAGGAGGTTACTAAATACTCTATAACTATGAAAAAACCCCAAATCTCTGCCTTAGGCATACGTAGAAATTTAGACAGACTACAAAGTGCAACAGAGAAGTTGTAACAATAATTTCTTCTTTGTAAATGCCGAATAAAAGATCAAACATGCCTTTAATCAGAGATGTCTTGATCAGTTCCTAATTAGAATTGCTCCTCAGAACTAAGTCCACTGCATCTACCCAACTACACACCAGCTTAACAAAGAACAGAAGATGATGAAAGAAGCACAAAACCAAACCTGACTTTTGGTGTATATTCCATCTTAATAACGTGTTTATCTTCTATTTTCCAGATAAGTGGCTCTTACCTATCTCATGTCATACAGAAGTCTTACACAGAGCAGGCTGTATGTTCAAATGACAAATACAACATAGCTACGCTCAGGACATGTGATTTAACGAAGCACCTTATTTCCCAGCAGCATTCCCATCAATTGTGATTCATTTCACTTCCATATTCTATAAGTGCTGAAGACAGAGTCTAGTATGTACTTTCAAACAAGGATGTTTGTAATTCCGTTATTGTATAAAATAATTTTACTTTACAGAGACACAAGCAATATCACCATTACATACACACATACAACTACTAAGTTTATCTCAGTAGTTTAGAAACAGAGAATAACTTGATGCAGACCTGAGACATAACTTCCTCTGGCATGGGAGCAAGCTGGAAAAAATCAAGGTTTAAACTCATGCTAAACATACTCTGAGTGCCCAGATTTCTCACAGAAATCAGTGCGATGCCTCTTGCAATAACCAAGTGCAAAACTAGGACGTACTGAGACTGATCATGCACAGCCTGCTACTCTTCAAGAGCGAGCTGCTGCCCCTGGGCTACAAGCATTTGTTTCCCTGTCTTATTATAAATTTTTCCATAAAAATAAAAAGTAAGTCCTGCCGTAACCACACACATTTGTTTCCCCAAAGATAACTCTTTATCAAATTATCATAATGACAGTTCTTAGTCTTTACTGGTATACCCATACTGGGTTCTCATTTTCAAACCAGGGAAAACCTTGGTTCCCATCTTTGCTGAAAGTGTAGATGCTGAAAGACTTTCAAATCAAAACGCATGAAGGTCCTGCTCTGCGCTTGCAAGCATTATTTGCAGTCAGGGAAATACTGTTGAATGAGAGGCATTCAGTCAAGACTGGTGGAAGAGTCCTGGCATCAGGCTGTATGTTAAAATACCCAGGCTGTGTACTTTTCTCACTGTTTGTTTACACCTTAAATAATAAAAGACAAATACAGCTATTGGCTGTCTAACTTCTAATATTTCCTGGACGGTTTCCCAGTTTCAAGAATCTAGAGGAACAAAAGAGCTTCTTGTTGTTACCTCTGCTAATGGAAGACTTGGCAAAGACAAGACAATACATTGATTTCTGGAATACATTTTATTTGAGGTGCCTCCCAGACACCCCGTGTGGCTCTGAGCCATGTGAAACCAGTTCCCAGCTCATTCATTAGCAGACAATAGCAGGAGGTACTTTTACTTCTTTTTTGAAGGCAACATAGGACTGTATGTCCCAATGAGTTTTTTTAAGGCACAGCATGGGGGAGTTCACCTGTTCAGCTCCCAAGGTGTGTGCCCCTTGAAGTATTTGACTGAGTGACTGCCTTGTGTCCCCAGGGAATGGCATGTCTCCTTAGTCCGTTCTCCAGTACCACAATTTCTGAACTGCCCAACCAGTTCACTGTACCCTAACACAAAATACATCAGTCAAGCGGGATGAAAGTCATCTTTGAGATGCCATGCATTTCCAAATCCGCTACCTCAATTTGAGCTTTACCATAAAGACCAGAGCTTGGGTAAAGCTAGTTCCAGAGGTGGAAGCCAGAAAACTTCAACCCCAGAGTACGTGTTCATCAGCTCATTTTGTATGAACCTTGCTCTTCTATTTAGGCTCTAGATAGGTGTCCTTTCTAAGGAAGGACATGGAAAATCCTTGACTCAAGAACAGAGCTATTCAATTTCTTGTTTTATTTAAACCTCCTTCTATGTGCCCAGCTAAGTGCATGTTCTGAATACTCTCCACAAAAGCCTCATCACATTTCTCACTTCAAATGAACAAGAGAGGATGTCAGTCTGGTCAAGCAGCAGGACAGAGGAAAAGCAAACAGCTGGGGATGCTTTGTAGATGGTAAGTGCAGACATCCAGCTCAGATGCAACCCCGATCCCACCCAGGAGTCACTACCAGCACAGTTCTCTGAGGCCAGCCTAAGAAGCTCTGGACGTGTTTGTTCAGTTGTGATTTCCTTTGGCTAACAAGTGCAAAAGTGTCCAGGAGGAACGTTGTCTGCAGAAGCCCTTGACAAAGGTTCCTAGAAACAGCCGCTCCTGTAGATTAGAGCAAGGCGAAGTGAGAGACCTTCTTCCCCACAAGGGAGGGAAATGACCGGAAGTTATTCGGTGGCATGAGGTACGGACCCTCCACTCACAGGTTCTATGAACTTCAAGTTTGATCCACAACTGGGAGCTACTGCTGCCTCTCCCAGTTATCTCACCGGAGGCTGATCTTAAAAATCTGTTTCAGTTTGATAGCTGGCCACTTGCAAATAAATTACACCCTGATATGCTGCGTATCACAGGTTTATAATTTTCCCTGCCACTGACTGAGGAAACTAGTTCAAGAACTGGGAGGGGAAAAAAAAAACCACCAAGAAAAGAAAAGCTCAAGGGGAAAACAGAGAGATAAGGCCAGCAGCATCACAATGATACTGCTTGTGGTGCCCATGTTCAAGGGTCAGCACCATCAGATGGTTAAGTTCTGTAGACTAGAAAATAAGCCATGAAGCTGCATACTAAAATGGACAACAAACTAAAAGCCCTACTGGAAATTGAAACCCATTGCCCAGACATACCTGGAAACAAGCAAAGACCTGGAGAGCTGAAATGTGACAAAACAGAGCAGAAACACAGGATCCATTTGAGGGTTTAAAAGACTACGGAGGAAGAAAGTTTAGGCCTGTCAGCTGTATCATGTGGGCCCATTTGTAAAGTTTTGAGACAAGCAAATAAGAAAGAGGTGAGGTGTCTACATCCAGCATCTTAGATACAACCTAGAAAATAACACTGCAAACACAATGCTCTTTTCAAGTGTCAGAGGAGGGACCAACCAAGCACCGAGGCACAAGGCTCAAAGAAAGACAACGGACTATAACAACCATTTGCTTCTGTGGGTAATTTTTGCCACATCAGAGCAGGGAAACTGGCTCCCAACCCAGGGCTGGCAGACCCCTGGCAGTGCTGAGCAGCCAGGCTGCTCAACCAGGGGTAACGAGGGAAGCACATTCCCGTTGGGCTTAAATTCTCTGCTTGGGGGTCTGCAAAGCTGTTGGAAACTTAATGGCACCTGCCAATCTCAAAGTAGTGAAAACCTTGATTAGTGACATTTCTGGAAAGCCGGTGCAGTGCATTTTAACCAAGGACGAGTACAGAAAGTTAGTTTGTTTTGTGAACAATTTTCTGGCCATTTAAACTTTGTTACTAACTTCAACAGGCTAGGCTGAGTGAGGGGCACTTAGCTAAATCAGTTTACAGCTTTGAGCTCCAATCAAAACTTCTGCCGTTTTACAGTGTGTCACCAAGAGTAATTCTAAACAGATCCTCACATTGCTTCAGAGAGACAGCATCAAGAAGGGCTCTGAGCACGGCTGATGGGGAACAGTATAAGCAATACAAAAACACTAGGTGCCTGCATTGGACTAGACCCAGATGCGCTGGCCTCAGGAAAGCATACTGAACAGTAGTAGCTGAATTGCAAGAAATAAAAAAAACATGTTTCATTGTAGCTGCCAGCTCTGCCTGAGAATCACATCCCATTACGGCCCATAAAAATGGAAATTGCAAATAATGGCAGTAATGGGATCAAATCTATTCCAGCTGCTTGGAAATGGAGAGAAAAATTACGCATTCTTCCACTCTAGCATGGCCCAAAATACCACAAAAGCAGTTTAATTCCCAAAGAAGTAAGGCACTCTATTAATTTTCCAGGGATGTCTACCAGCAAGGAAGAGGTTCGTATCTTGATGCACAAGCCCCAAAGAAGCTTCTCTGGCAGAGGCTGAAAAGGGAATGGCTCATGCCCCTCACCATTTCCTTTCCAAAGAGTAACTCGAAATCTGTCTGGACTCCTGTGACGTCCTCTACCTGCCCTAGTCCTCCAAATACCCGAGACCCTGACTGAGTCTGGTCAGAAACATGTCGCAGCTCTCGGGCAGCCACCTCACCACTCGGCCCTCAGTCCTGAGAACATCTTGACTAAATTAGCATGAACCGGGCCCTTCCTGCCTAACTTCGTTTGTTAGATTTATTTATTCGCCTATTACACTCCCTGTTGAGTAGACAACAGCCTGTTTTCAGGTAGGTCCTCAGAGCTCTCAGGAAGTTCATGAGAAGAGCAAGCCCTGGACAGGTGTCCAGCCTAGTCTACCGACAGTGGGCGACGAGCTGGCCCACCACCACAGCCCTATGGTCTCACTGTGGAAAGGAGGCTTCAGAAACAAGTAGGCTTTGTGTTTTCAGGTCCTGGCCTTTAAGGCAAAGTTAACAGAACTGAAATGCCAATAGATATAACTCTGGAGACAAGGAGCTGGAAAAAAAAAATCATCTGAGCTCTAAGAGCCAGATTAGGCTAAGGAAATGGGGACTAACTGAAGTAATCTGTATACACACATTTGACTTCTGGAACTGACTTTTAAAAGAACTCAGAGTCATCAGGACGTGCTCTTGCCCAGCACTGTAACCATTGGAGTCTGCTTTCACATCAGCACTGCCATGCTGGAGCAGTGACCCAATATTCCCCCAGGGAGGGTGCTCAGGCTGTGAAAGTCACATAGCAAATGAACAAGCAGATACTGGGTGCATTAAAGCTTTGGGGCATTGGAAAAGCAAGGAAAATGTCCGTGCCTACCGTCAGGCAGAAATACTTCATGCCTATGCACAGAGTCACAGTTCGAGACGAGCTATGAGGTAAGTGCCCAGCCTAAGGAGGGGTGACAGAAGACAGGTATGACCCCAAAACAGCCATGACACGTTTCCTCTGCTCTCATGCAGGCATGAGCTCATGAGCCTGGAGAAGGGAAGGGCCCTGGCTCAATTCACACTCTCTCCTTCACTGTGACCCAACAACAGATGGATAGCCAGATATTTAACAGCATCCTGCTCACCCCATCCCATCCCTCACTAGCAGCAAGCAGAGCCCTTTTCTTTCTCCCTTCCTCCTCTCTCAGCTTACAGCAATGCCAACGTGCAGTCAAAAGGTCAGCTGCTAGTCCATTTATCACAGGTATACCAGCAGAGAGCCAGAAACCCAGCAGCCCCCTCCAACGTTGAGATTCTGTTTCTAATGTTTTTTTCTGCAAGGATGCTTTTTTCCCCCCCTAATTTTCCAGATTTACTGTTCCTCAATGTGAGAAATAGAAGAGCATTTAGCAAGCATGAGACCAAATACTCCCTGCAGTCCAGGCATCATATCCTGGGAAGGACTTGAGTTGCATAAAGCCACAGTAAGCTTCCACTGACTGAACAGAGAGCAGAAACTGCATCAACTGCAAAAAGTCACCTGCAACAGGCAGAGCCTTCACCTCCTGCTCACATGCTTAAAGGTAGTTTGGCCTCCAGTAACTTGGTTTGTGTTGAGGGATAGAGGCACAAGAACCAAACATGCCTCTTTGCAAGTCCTTTTGCAAATACAAGGCCAGCCTTGCTACTTTTTTTCAGCATGCCTCCAATTCATTGGCTTTTTCTTTTTCTTTACAGTTCTTCTCTTTTTTATTTTTTAATAACCTGCTCTAGAATGGATTCACCCTCAAACAGCCAAACACTCCCTCCAACCACTCCCTGAAAGCTTCAGCTCCACAGGATTCCTGTCCATCAGATGGCAAAGCTTGTGTTCAGACAAATGCTGCTTTTACTTAATGTTCTGACCTAAAGGAGGCAGCGGCCGCCGCTCAGGTGACACGTGATGGCAAGTGCTCGGTTGACACATGGAGCAAGACAGTAAGTTCAGCCAGCGGCTGAGGCTCCAACCTCTGACTCTTTGCCAGACCACGGAGTCACATCATCGATGATTCATTGCCACAGTCCAGTAAGGGCAAAATAAATAGTGGAAAGACTGAACTAGGTAAGAAGAGGAGCATATTTCTTATCTGCATCGTAGATGCACTCTGCTCCAAGGCAATAGTCCTGCAATAGTCATTTACACTACCCGATAGCAGGCCCTAGCCAAGCAAACAGCACAAAACGTTTTGCTGTGGCATCCGTCATATCTGAGATAGTAGAAATGCTCTTTCCCAAGCAGTGAATGGCTCATTCTGCAGCTGCAGACACTATAGCAGCAGGAACTGGAGCAGGTAACATCTCACCATGGCTCTCGGCATCACAGCCCTATTCCCAAGACAGCATTCCCAGCAGAGATGTCTACCCAGCACCTCGGGACCGTCTTTCTGCACTTCTCCAAGAGCAGCACAGGGAATTTCAACTTACTGAGAAAAGAGCAAAAGGCATTCTGTTTCCACCTACAGCCAATACCCTTTGGTTTTGAGGCACCACACCATGTCTGTTCAATACGGAAACACAGCTCTCTCAACATGCCTCACGGTACCCTTACACGGCTAATCTTGTCCCATGCCTCCCACACAGCTCCAGTTTTGCAGCTGTCCTGTCTCTGAAGACACCCTAATATCCCCTGCCAGCTTCCTTATTCACAACCTCTGGGCACTCCAGAAGTCCCAAACATGGAGACAAATCGAATTTTGCCAGCCTACTGCTGAGGGTCAGCCCTGAAAAGTCAAGGAGGGTGTCCTGGAAAGCCCCCGGTGCCGCAGCTGCCGGTCTCGCTCTCCCAGTCCCCTGGCATGGGCAAAAGCTGGCAACAAGGTCCAGCCCATTTTCCTTGGGCAATCTGCTGCTTTCTAGGGCAGCTGCCCATTTTTTCCAAGCCCTAGAGCCGGGTCTGCCCCAGGATATCCCAGGCTTTGGGCCTGTTTTAACTGCCTTCCACAGCCTCTTCTGGATCTTCACTACCTGCCACTCTCTGCAGAGACAATGAAGCTAAAGAACGTCTGTGCTGAAAGACACCAAAAAGTTAATTTTTACGGCCCAGCTCTTTTGTCAAGGACATTTCCATCTGTGCAGATACCTCAGGGTGCACTAATAAAAGCCAAGTGAAACATCGCAGAAGCGCACGATGGCCTCACCTCCCAGGAGGAGCTCAGCACGCACAGACAAATGGTGGAGCTGCCCCTCTGCCTCTGCACCCTCTAACGTATTTCACGGTACCTATGTCTCACTTGCTCCACAGCTGCCGTAAGGGAGCAAACTATTAATTTGCAGAAGCTGGAGTCAAGCTTAAAAATTCCATTAATTAAGTGTTGGCGGAGGTGTTTGGAAAGACGTTCCGATAAATATAGTGCTATAACGTGTTTCCCTAGAAACTGAGAAAAAAGTTGAACAATATGAAACGTACCCAGGCTGATAACAGCTATCGCTCCTGCTGAGCAGCACCTGGGCTGTATGGAGGATCCAGCAGAGAGAACTTATTTTGCAAGGCTTTTTTGGCTACTGAGGATTTGTGGCTGGTAGCACAAAAATATGGAAGTGAACCTCTACACCATGCCTTGCTTCCCTGTGCCCTCCTGCTTTGCCCCTCTTCTTGCACCCCGTGTTGGCAGATGGGAAATGCTCTGTGAAGTCTATGGCGGCAGATTCAGAAATGCCCCATGCAATTTAGCGCTCCCAGCTTGTGAACTCCTTCCTAGGTGCCCCTGCTGTGCCCAGCCACCCCAGCACCCCTGGGAAGCAGCCGGGCACGCAGCGGCTAAACCCTACAACCCCAGCAACTAGCCCTCTTTCAAATGGCTACTTAGAAAATGGTTCATTTTGTTCAACAGCACAGCTTATACGTGGTCATATCTACAGTTGGTGCAAATCAATACTGTTATGTTTTGCCTCATAAGGGATCTGTAGGGTTTCACTTCGCTCTTCTCTGGCACTGTGTGTTCTGCCTGCCATTATCCTCAGGAGAAAGTGCACTCATCCACATCAGCTCAGCAAGTGGGACAGGACATTATATCACTTGTATACCAAGGGATGAAAACACGCAGCTCTCATCTACATGCTCCTCCGGTCGCTGCACCATTCCTGGCTGGGGGACACAGGCGGAGAAGTCAGGGCTCTGTAGAAAATCTTCTCAATCAGTATGCCTGTCTCCACCGAAATGCATGAGCAAATACTTTTCTGGATGGATGCTGCAAGTATTACAGGAGGATTAGAGTTGATCTTCCCTGAAGAAGAGGACTAGGAAAAGCAGAGTGCTCTAGGCTGATACTGGCCTGTTAAATGACATTTTAGCCTGGTATTTCTCACCTAAACAGAAATGTGATCAAAGAAGTTGAGATAAACAATGATTTAATGACTCAAAATGTAGAAGCTGGAGAGGTTTTGAAAAGAGCTTGTGCGTAGGTAAGAATAAACACTTACATTGCAATCTGCTGGAGGAATCTTAAGCTGTTTGCTTTCCACGAATCCCTACTGGCAGGGCACTCAGAGCACACAAGCTCCTTCCTGAAACCTTTCCATTTTCCACACTTGGGTCATTAAATGAGATGCTTCTTTTTTTCAACCACTCAGCACAGCCTCCCCCTTGCCCAAATGGCCACCTCTGCTTTCAGCTGAGTTTTCTGCCTGTCCTGCCTCACAGCTCAGCTCTTGGCCACCTCAGCCCTCACTGCTGGCTGCCAACATCCTAAGGAAGGGAAGCACAGGGACCAAAGGCACACATCAACCCCTCTCCTAGGACATCCCTTAGTTGCTCCTGGGTCTTCAGGGATGGAGCTCTTTCGGCCCCTCTCTCTTCCACTACGGACTACTGCTCCTGCTTCTCCCCAGGTTTGGATGGGGAGAGGAGACCCAAGACCTTCCCTGCCTCTTTCTGCAGCCAGCCATCCTGCCAGTGTACCTGCTTTAGGTAAGGAACCCAAGTTAGAGCCAGCCATCAACAGCACCACTTCTTGGGGTCCACCGAGGACGGAGCCTCTTGGGCCAGCACAGCAAGGCTCCGGAACCAGGACTCACTCAAATATACAACCTGGCTCAAGAGGGCATATTATCAAGAACATCTGTTGTCAGAAATAATATTCAGTCTGCCTCTCTATGAGGACTTTGGGAACGGCAGCTGGGTTAAATAATAGAATATTTTCTTTGCTTCCAAACAAACGCAACTAATTCACAACCTATTTGATTCCTTGTTCTCTCAACTCGCTTCCCATTTCTCAAAGTCAAGACAAGATTAATGAACCCCACACAGTAGTGCTGGAGGGCTCTGCATTTTTCAAAGTACTTCAAGCCACAAAAATACCTTCAGGAACAAAGTGAGGAAACTAAAGCTGATAAAGCCAAGTTTGGAAGCAATTAACATCAATCTAAAATTCAGCTGTTTGGGGGGCTCAGCTTAAAAATAAAAAGCAATTACTGTTGTGACAAACTCAAATAATACATTGTTTCTTCATAGTTGATTTAGCAAAGGGAGTCTGCTTTCACCAACAGCTACAATAACAAGGCTTCTATAAAAGCTATTTACTTGCTTTGGAGCGATCACACCATTGGTGTGACTTTTTATCAAAAGCTTATTTCTCAAGAGCATAACGGCCTCCCCCTAATACCTGAGGAAGCAAGTAACCTTTATACAGTGTGAAGTACACAGAACAGCCCCGACCACACTCAGAAGGACCCGGTCAAATAGCAGAGGCTTCCCGTTGTTGCAAAAGGGCGCAAGAAGAGCTCCAGCCAGCAGAACCACAGCTCTGCTCGCCCGGTCCTGCCTGGAACTGCCAGGCAGCTGCTCTTCCAATTCTCCCCTCCTGGCTATGGACTTGAAGAGCTACAAGGGCTGCTAGTGCTGGAGCTTGTATGGGACTCCAGTTGTTACAGTGGAGAGAATCAATTAGTCTTGAAGATTTGCCCAAGGACCTACAACCTGCTTCTCAAAGCCCAGAACACAGCCTCTTGGGCTAAAATGCTAACATAAATATTTTTAAAAGCTGCTTGAAACACAACCGTGCTGTCAATATTTAGCACGCAATAGTAGGGTGCTTGCTCAATGGAAACATCAGACCGCACGCGAAAAGCAGTTTGCAGATTTTGAGAAGCATTCAGATTGCCTCCTGTTAGTAACTGCAACTTCCCAACCTGTTGCACTGTTGTAAAACACACCAGAGCCTGCCTGTGCCAAAAGCTCTTTCAGAAAGCTTGAGCCGGTGGTTTTCAAACTGCGTCAGCAGAGCATCTCCAAGCAGTCCATTGAAAGAAGCAGCTGAGCACCCTGCAGCTGTAGGGTAGTGCGAGACTTGCAGAGCTTCATCACCAAGAGACCTCTGTGGTGCCTGGTCAGCTAAAATTGAGGCAGCCCAGGAGCTAGAAATGCTGGGCTTGCCATGCAGCATCCCTAGCAACAGAATAAACGAAAGAACAATGAGTGCTGGAGCTCAAAGAACGGAAAACGCACAAGAATGGCCAACCACGCCATTTAGAACTGGCACAGATTTGAATCACCTGTGCTCCCAGCAACACAGAAGAGTTGGATGTAGCTGCTATGAGATATGGAGGGACTGGCATGCCGACGGGAAGCTTTACTTCATTCCTGGCTACAAGGAATGCTCTGTAATGAGATGATGAAAGTCTTACCAAAGGTTTAGGAAGGCTTTTAATAAGGCCATTGCTCACTCCTCTCCGAGCACGGTACGTTTGCAACCTACACTGGCAAGAGCTCCAGAGAAGCAGAATCCTCCATGTTCGGGCCTCTCCAGATTGCTCAGCGAGGTCTGCAGGTGCCGTTCTTGGTACACAGTAGCGCCTCTCACAATTTTCATGGGCAGAGTTATTACGAACCTACCCACTCTGTAAGAGCCAACTGCCTGGTTTGTACACAGAAAAACAAAAGTCCGTGGACTCCCAGGTGACTTCCGTACACGCAGACTACGTCTATTGTAGCTGGTAATTTGGCACAACGGGAGAAGATCAAAGCGGTTGGTACTGAGGCCCCTGCATTTCCACTCTACCCAGGACAGGTGATATTTTGGATTAGATTTAGCCCGGTCTCCTTGCCTGAACATCTCCACCACACCTGAGAGCGGAAGCTCCATGGTTTGAGCCCATGCTTCAAAAGCTTTAGTCCTCACTGTGGGCTGCAGAGCACATGGTGCAGAGCTGCTGGTTTAACATCTTCCAAGAGGAATGTAGCTCACAAGCCCCCATGCTAAGTGCTATGTGATCTGAACTGATACACCATCTGTGGGAACAACCAGGCGTATTGGGTCTGTGTGGCAAGTTTTGGATAGTGGTTGGCTGCAGGGCTGGCTTCTGTGAGAAGCTGCCAGAAGCTTCCCCCAAAACTGACTGAGCCAATGCCAGCAGCTCCAAGGCAGACCCGCCGCTGGCCAAGGCAGAGCCGTCAGTGACGGTCATAGCGCCTCTGGGATAACGTATTTAATAAGGGGGAAAAAAACCCTGTACAACAGCAATTGTAGCCTGAGAGGAGTGGAGAGTGTGAGAGAGAAACCACTCTGCAGACCCCAAGGTCAGTGAAGAAGGAGGGAGAGGAGGGGCTCCAGGCGCTGGACCACAGATACCTCTGCAGCCTGTGGTGCAGAGCATGGTGGGGCAGGCTGTGGCCCTGCAGCACCTCACGCCAGAGTGGGCAGATGCCCGAAGGAGGCTGTGACCCCGTGGGAAGCCCATGCTGGGCTCCTGGCAGGACCTGTGGCCCCGTGGAGAGAGGAGCCCACGCTGGAGCAGGTTTGCTGGCGGGGCTGTGACCCCACGGGGGACCCACGCTGGAGCAGCCTGCGCCTGAGGGACTGCACCCCATGGGAGGGGCCCACACTGGACCAGTTCATGGAGGACTGCCTGCCATGGGAGGGACCCCACAGTGGAGCAGGGGCAGAGTGTGAGGAGCCCTCCCTGAGGAAGGAGGAGCAGCAGGGACAACATGGGATGAGCTGACCACAACCCCCAATGCCCGTCCCCCTGCGCTGCTGGCAGGGAGGAGACAGAGACATCGGGAGTGAAGTTGAGCCTCAGAAGAAGGGAGGCGTAGGGGGAAGGTGTTTTTAAGATTTGGTTTTATTTCTCATTATCCTACTCTGATTTGATTGGTAATAAATTAAACTAATTTCCCCAAGTCGAGCCTGTTTTGCCCATGACGGTAATGGGTGAGTGATCTCTCCCTGTCCTTGCCTCGACCCATGAGCCTTTCGTCATATTTTCTCTCCCTTACCCAGCTGAGGAGCGGAGTGACAGAGCAGCTTTGAGGGGGATCTGGTGTCCAGCCAGGGCCAACCCACCACACCGGGGGATTCACCTCACTGCTGCTCTGCACCGAAACGCAAGCGTAGGCACAGTAACACAAACTGCACCAAAGCCATCTCTGCGCATACTCTCCTTTTGTTCCCAAAGGCATTCAGCCTTTTTCTACCTTCTCTGAGGCTGTCAAAATCATGGTGTTTGTATGAAAGTGAAATTGTTTGATGCATCTGAAAAACTGAGAAAGAGAAGTGCAAAGATGTTTCAAAGGTCTGTACAAATTTACAAGAACCATGGGCAAACACCTTGCCACGAGCAGGCAGGGCAGCAGCCTGCTTGCTAATACCCTTGCGCTGGCTCCAAAGAGAAGATTCCAAGCGGTACATCACAACCTTCAGATGGAGGAAGAGGTTTGTGCCCCTGAGGGTGGCAGTGAAGGCACCTGCAGGAGCTTTGGCCGGAAGGAGCACACAGCCTACAGTTCACCACGCGCCCCCTGTGCTAGAGCGGGTCAGTGGGAAGCACTGCTATACTCTCGTTTGTAGTCTGCCCTGCTAGTATTCTTATAACATTGTTTGAAGTGAAGAAAATAAAAGGAACAGCTTTCCTTTTTTCCATACTCGAACCAATTCAAGGGTTTGAGTTTTCATTCCAAACCACTTGACAGCATGTCATTAGCCTACTGCCTATAATAAACATATGCAATAACAATCACTAAGTCACATGAAATTAAAAAATTCTGTAAAATATAAATTGGAAATACTTGCAAGGTAATTTATTTTTTCCCTTGGGAATCGGAGAAAATGAGGTTTGCCACCCACCTTGGCTGTGATAAATACACGTCCCTAAGCAGACTAAGATTTCCAGGAATGTCTCTCTAACCTCACACTGCAGCCTTTGTGAAATTCATAGCCAATTTTTCCACAGAAATAAAACATTTGAACAGCTGAATCCACATGCAATGCTTCAGGTAGCTAGAGATGTAAAGCCGCTCATCACTCGGCATCCTCTGGGGAACCTCACCAAAACCTGTCCGAGGGCAGGAGCCCTGTGCCATCCCAGCTGGCCGGAGCAGGACAACTGCGGCACTTGCTGCTCTGAACCAAAGGGTGACATGCTGTTTCCCCAGAGCTTAGCTCTAAACAAAGTCAACCTGTCCCTCTCTGCTCCCACCACGCTGTTGTCCCCATGTTGTCAAAGCACCTCCCATTTCCCCAAGCTTTGCTCCCCTTCGCATGCAGACCTCCCACTGGAGCATCCCTGAGCCCCACAGGGATCCGAGTGCTCCCACCTCTCAGGCTCACTGCACGGCTCTGGAAATCACGCGTGGAAGCCCCTGGCTTCAACAGAAAATATTCAGTATTTCACATCTCAGCAAAAAAGCTGAAATCAGGGCAGATAAAGGAGAAACATCAGCTACTTACTGGTAGCTGACAAGCAGAGCTCTCAAAATCAAAAATTTATGGTTTGGAAAAGTGTGGAGTCAAACTAAAATCGTACGCCTACCACGAAGTCTGTATATGCAAACAGTCACACAAAGTGAAGGACTGCATTAGGCCAGCTCGTAAACAGCCTCTAGGAACAAAAGCATAAAATCATTCCTGAAGTATAAGGGTCAGATCTGACCACAGTGTTTGATCAAACCAGCTGGGGAACGATGAATCAATATTGATTCAGGAGAGCTTTCAAATTCCCATGGATTTTCATTCATCAGATCCCCGGGAATATCTTGTGGTGCTTTTTAGCATCTAAATAGGAAGTCGGATGAAATAGTTCACCAAACCAGAATTTCCTCCTCACAGAGGAGGCTTCCACTGCCCTGCCAGGGTCAGACCACACCAGCCAGCCGCACCAACCAGTCTCCAGGAGACACCAATCTCTTGAGGGACTCTTTTCAAACAACCTTTTCCTGGGCCTATGCAATGGGCATTTTCCATAGCAAGCTGACTGAAGGAGAGCCTCCAGCTCTGCCCACACTGTGGCACCCCCCCACCGAGTGCCCCAACTCTCTTCTTCCCAAGCATGTCTCATTGACTTCATGCTACGTCATGTATTGGAAAGTATCACAAGTAGAAAGAGAAAGCCTAATTCTGACAGGAATCAGTTTTATCTGAGTTTGGGGCTTGGGTTGCGGAGGGGGTGTTGTTGGATTCTTTTTTTGGGGGGAGGAGGGGGAGGAGGACCAGGATTAGGCCTGATTGGAATTACAGTAAAATTCAAAAATAGGAAGATCATTATCTGTTGGTTCCTACAAATACTAAATTACAGAACTCCAACAGATCACTTAAAAACATGTGCTGGGTCAGGCCTACTCAGCATCTGTCTCCACCGGTAGCAAATAGCTCATTACTGAAAAAAACACATAGGTAAGGTAAACACAGTGTCACACCTCCCTCCCGGTACAGCCTCCCTGGGCCCAGGCACTTGCGGTTCAGGCACTTGCTGAGCCAGTTTCTCTGTGCCCCTTGGTGTTTACGAACTGACAGGTTTTCCTTCTAGGAATGATGAAATATATAGTGGGAATTTTTTTTCACCATAGTGAGAAATAGATTTTTTTCCTAGTGTCTTTAGAGGAAGGAAAGGATGGTAGGGAAAATGGCCTGGTGTCAGCACCTTAATCCCCTTTACAGAGAAACAGCAGTAGCCTACGCATTTAACTACACTTGTGGTATTAAAACGGCAAGGCAACTTTCATTAAGCAAAACACATTACCTCTCAGCACTGATTACCAGGTTATAAATGTGACCTGCTAAGTGTGCATTAATGCAGCCATCTGGAGTTGCTGGTGACTTTCCCGACCCTTGAGTAGGCGAATGAAGACCAGAGATGTTCTCTCTGATAGTACAGCACTTCGAGGAGGCTCATTAAGAATAGAAATTGACTTTGAAAAATGTATTATCTAGCTCTGTGCATGCAACTGGAGAAAGTGGGTTGTGGCTTGCACTGAGGCACGTCCCAACCCAAAAGCCCAAGAGCGAGAAATCTGTGAGGACAGGGTGGCATGACAGGATCCCCTTTGATGTAGGACTCTCTTCCCTCCTTTTCCGTACTGCACTTCCTCCTGATCTCTGTTCAGTAACTCCTTAGGGAAAGGTTTCCTGGAAGACCAGAGTACATACATTTCATTTCTCTCTATCAGAGCAATTTTCTCAAAGACATTTCCTCATGTACTTGCCAACTGAGTGTCCAGACATGGGAAGGGTAAAAAATTACTCCTCAAAATAAAAACCTGAGATGTCAAAAAGATACTCCCTGAGTGGATTTTAAGAAAACTCTTTGTGGAAACGTACACCTCTTTCTGCAACTGGAATATTGCTTCCTCCTGTGACCGGGCCAGCAACATGGGTTCGATCAGAAGTTTGATGTCCTTGTGTGAAGTGGGTTTGGTGGGTCTTAGTCTAGCTTCCCACACAGCTCAGCATCACCGGCAGCCTGGCTAGTCAAAAGGCCAAGAAACAAAAAGGGACAAATGCTAGTCCTACAGAAAGGCCCTGCAGATCACACCTGAGGGACAGTGGCAGAGCTGATGCCAGCCTTGTGCCCCAGGGGCAGCTGCCAACAGAATCTCCAGCCTTTTTGAACAATTTCTGTTGGCATCACACTTCCACGATCAAAACAATCCATCTGAAATTCGTCTCTCACTGATACCAGTAGTGTGCCCGGGGGGTTCATATTACTTCAGAGATGTCATTTTTTTGCTTGCCCCAGTATAAGGCAGCAGAGATGAGGTTGTAAGTTTTTAGATTATTGCTCCAAAAAGTAAAAAACCTAGGATTGGACTTCCAGCAGGCACAGACGGGCTTGTGCCTGGTCTTTGATGGGGCCCTTTCCATCCTACTGCAAGGAATTCCTCGTCTTGGCTACGCCACACCTGACATTCACACAAAAACCAGGGTGACACTCCATCCTCACAGAAGTTCCAGAAAACCCCAAACCAGGCATTGGTGCATGAGCAGAGACCTTCATTTACAGGCAAAGAGAAAATACCATCCTGCAGCTTTGCAAACACACCACACGGCCGCTGCCCTCCTGCAGCTCCTCAGCTGGATTAGGCACGGTATAGGAGTGTCATGTTTATCCTACCTCACATTAACATCAAGTTCTTCCATCACAGGCAACAGGCATAGGTAGCTGGGAGTTCAACGTCCATAGAAGAGACCTTGTCCTGCAGTGGAGAGAGTTAGAAAGGACAGCTATAAATTAAAGGATCTCTCACGGGTGCACATTTAACACAGTGAAGTTGCCCACACACTGCATTTTGCCCCTCTGGCCTGGCTTCTCTTGGAAACAGAACTTACGTAGACATCTTAAAATGAAGTTGTACCATTGCATGGAGCCGTCATAACGCAATTTTCTGTTATCTACCTGGACATATTTTTACCTCACAACACTAAGGTGCGTGCCTGGAGGCACGAAATCAAGCTGAAGTGACAGAGAACCCTCTGTGGCTGTGTGTACACCACCCATTCACGCATAACCTAGGGCTAACAGAGTGCTTCAAGGCCCCAGTGGGACACCGGGTCTACCAAAAATAACAAAAAAAAAAAATCCCCCTTTTATGAGCTTCCAGGTCTTCACCCAGAAGATAAGATCAACCTTTGATCACTCTGTGATCATCACCCCTCCTGGGAACTTCTGGGATTTAGGCTCCCAGAGGATTGTTTCAACGGCAGCAAGGTACTAAAATTCCGTAAGGACCGCTACACTGGCACATGGAAAAAGCTCTTCTGGACAAGTACTCAGTTTCCATAGGGGTCACGAGAAGCAGCTTAGGTAGAAATCATAAGGAGCAATGCACAGGATACAGATCACATCTAAGACAGCATCTGTCACAGTCCTCTGCAGACATCTTGTGTCACTTGTTGAAAAACTCATTCTGTGTAGAATATATAGAGAGAGATGTTTTGAAAGACTCTCACAGCTGAAACAGTGTTATTTCTAGAAATAAATGCAAGCAACATAAGTTACAAATGCAGGCACCATTATTGAAACATGTTCTCCAAGACCAACTTTTTATTAAGTTTAGGAAAACAGGTTATGCTGCAATTCTGGTGACACCGAGGAGCTGAGCACTGTGACATAAGTGACCTCTTCCAGTCTATGCTTACATTCAAAATGACACGTTATAGCATGCACACACGTAAGCCGCACTGGACCTAAGACTTTTCATGGTAACTTCCAAACCTTCAAAGCTACAAAAAGGAGTTTAAATACAATCAACTGAAAAAGGCTTGCAAAACCTGGCTAGGAAAACACAAGCAAGAACGCTTAGTAAATTAATTTCTGTTTTTACACAAAATTAAAACATTGACTTACCACTAAATTAAAATAGGTTTCCTGTGACACTATATTGTACAGCCTTATGAATAGTTAATAGCAGTACTGTAATTACAAAAAACTAAATGATTTGCAGCTCAAGTTAAAACAAATGTACTTACTCTCAGTAACATTAAGTGATATAAATATTAATGGGATTTTTAATTCTATCAAAATTCCATCATGACCCCAAGGAAATGACTGTACCGTCTTAATAAAGAGGTTGTGTGTTTGCTGCTGTTAATCCAGTGGAAAAAATGGGATAAGTTTCAGAGCACTTCAGACCGTTGATTGCCCCTTGTGTTGTGTCTCCGGAGAGCCAAGGATAATGTCACCACCATGGCGCTATTAATAATAACTCAAATGCAAATAACGCCATTGTGGTTACTTGGATTCAAAGAAAAGACTGTAATAATACTGACTCAGACTTCCTAGATACAATGCCAGGTTTGCACTGCAAATGAACACCCACTACCCTGGCCTGGTTCAGCGCCTACCAGAATTAGTACCTCAGTAGGTATAGACTAGACATAGTTTTGCAAGCAACACTTACGCGAGTCAGAAGGGTGTTTTTATCTGAGGGTGCAAGCCTTCAGAATTTGGCCACTATTTACAGCCTAAGCCTTCAACGAGTGTTTCTAAGGGCACTCCGGAATCTGACTTAAAGATTACCGCTGCATTTTGCAAATGTAGGGGTCTACAGTTTCTGATCAAGTCACCTCTGCCTAAGAACTGATCTCCAACTTTAATTTAGGGAGGGAAAAAACCCCAAACTCTCTCTTTTGTGCTCCTGCTCTGGAGTTCTTCCTCAGAACAAAATGCCTCACAGGCTGCTGGGACAGCTGCCTGCCAAAGATGCAGAAAGAATATCCTGGAAGACGGTCTTTGGGGATGTAAAAATACAACCAACAGACTCTGAGCTCCAACAAATGGACAAAAAGACACTTCATTATTTCATTTCCAAAAACGTTTTAAGTAACTGCTTAGTTCAAATAATTCCTTTAGCATATAGGTTAAATTAATTTCAATTTATTCTGAAGGAAAAGATCAGAATAGGTCTCATACAGTGCTTTGTTTCAGATGGGGTCAGGAACTCATTCTTCCCTGTCATTTCAAAAAGGATAAATATGAACAAACAGAACCTTGATAAACCGCAGTCAAAAAACATGAGATCTTGAGCCATCTCCTCTGCCTGCCAGCACAGTTTGTGAGCCCTGGTTAATTCTGCCTTACGGCAGCCTTCAAAAGCAAGTTGTCATCTCAGTTGTCAGCTTACCGTGGAGGCACAAAGAGGTTGACTGAACCCCACCAAGAGGATTCAGAGCAGGGCAGAAGCAGCCCCTGGACATAAGATCCAGATATTAAATGGATCTTACTGTTGAGGTAGCACAGACGTGCCACGAGGAAAATCTGGTCAGATTTTGTTGACACTGATTCAGGGGAGATTGCTCCTTCGCTACGCAGAAGGGAGGCTTTAGTACTTGCTGTTACAGGGGGAAGTTATGAAACTGCTTTGCTGCAGTTCACGCCTGTTGCAGTTCTGAATTACAAGGGAAATGTACGTGTGTGGGAGCCAGCAAGAGCGGAGGGCAGGAAAAGAGAAGACAGAAAAAATGTCACCTGTTTGCACTGTCCCCGTCCCCCATGCTCCCTTCAGCATCAGGATTTAAGAGGTCTCTCGGGAAACTTTCCAAAACAAGCAAAACTCACAATTTCAATGCAATCGGAATTGTCTTATCTATTCATCAAGATGTGATTTTCTATGTCGGCACCAGCATTACCATTCCTTCAGTCACAGCATGTATGACGCTTAAAAACAGAGGAAAACTTTTTTTGTTTCCACTAATATTTTCTTTATTTGTTTTGTGTTTGTTTATACAGCAGAAATAACATTTTCGGTACAAAACAGGAAAGAAATGAAGGTCTTCAGGATTTTGATCAAACTAGGATTTTTGTGTGTAAACACCCAGCTACATCTCACCGTGCTGTTAGGCGTGTTCCTGGCAGCCACCCCATACGCTGTGACAGCCAGGGACCACGTTTCTTTTATTACGCCTCAAATACAACCTTTTTGTTTTATAATTCTTCAATATTCCCAAGCTCCGCAGCCCTGAGAAAACTTTTTAAATCATTTGTAATATTTTTTCCCCACAATTATAAAAACAAGCAGCATTTGGCTCTGAACAGGCAATGCATTGAAAGCATCACACTCCAGAGCCCTCTGGGATCAGAAACATCCCACCACTGTACAGGAGACCTGTGGTATTTTAGGGGCTGTTAGTACTTTTCGTCTTTCCCCATATGATGAAGCATATAACGAAAGGACACTAAACCAAGGACATTATTTAGCTTTTGTCAGCTTTTCCATAATGGATTTTAAAATTGGATCTTCCTTCCCTTTTGCTCTCCCCATGACACCGCAGCGGTTAGACATGTAGTCACTGGGGTCCCAACAAAGAAAGAAAAATTACGTCAATACCATGTAACAAACAAGTCCCCATGAGTTATTCTGTAAATATATCTGGCTCACATAGAGGGCCCGATGCTATTCTTTGTTATTAAAGTGATTACTCATACTCAATTAGGAAGCTGTTCTCTGCCTAGGGAAGATAACACTGACCTCCTAACTCAACCCTTACACCATCCAGCCCATCACGTATATATTCCCTTGAGCACAAAAGAGCCTCTCTGCTGTTGTGCGTGACGGCGATTGCAGGCACACAGCGCCATGCACATCACTGCAGCCAGGCCATGCTTTCCTGAACACGAACGTCCAGCTTCCAACAGCTCATGAGCAGTCCTTGTTCTGCAGCATGGGCTGAGGGCAACAGCCCAGCAAACCCATGCTCTTCCTCTCCTGGGCTCCAGAGCCTTTCCATCTTGGGCTCGCTGAGGGCAGCCCCACTCACAACCCGCCAGAGAACTCGAGTGGGGCTCCGGATCTGGTTTCTCGTACAACTCTTGTTCCCAGCTTCTAAGCACAGGGTCCTGCTCAGACATGGGTCTGCTCCACTGGCCAGGCGCAAGAGTCAGGATGAGCCTCTGCATTCCAGGCACATCTCAAAATGAGCCTTCTCATACATGTTCTCTTCAGATTTGGTACCAGGTACTGCAGTGAAAAGCTCACCACAGTAAGATACCTAAGGAATTTGGTTACCATGAGGGGTTAAGTTCAGGCAGTGAAGAAAAGTGAAACGGTTTCACTCTTTCAGATGTGAGCACAAAACTAATTTTGGTAACTCCTGCAAAATGGAAGAAAACCTTTTCAGTGATTTTGTATGTCAAAATTCCAGTTTGGGGTCATCTTGTTTGCTTTATTTTTCTGCAAAATTTTCTACTTTCAACGTGCACTGAAGTGATGCAGTATCTGTACCATCGTGCTATCACCAAGACCTCTACAATAACTGAAACTTTCTATGTTAGAATTTATAGAAAACCCTCAAAACCCAAACATGGAACTCAAACAAAAAAAACCCAAGCCAACCAAATAATCAAGTTTCACAAAGAAACTTAACTGAAGTCAGTACTCTTGGCAGTATTTTCAGTTCAGCAAAGCACAACATTTTTTAAGGGAAAAAAATATAGGCACTGCATTTCCAGCAGGCTTGATATGACAGCTCCACAGACTTCCCTTGTGAGGCAAGAACTCCTCATCTTATTTTATTCTCCACTAATCACTGCCACCAAAAAAGAGCAAGACAGATATACCATATGTGTATGACTAGTCCTACTCATCACTGCACAGGAGACCGGCTCTGACTTGGGAAAGACAATCCAGTAATAAGCCTTGGCAAAGCTGCGCTGATGGCATTCGGGGAAACCAGAAACCATCCATCTGTCAAGATGACATCAGCTGCACGCTTGTGCCTCACTCCACCTGGCACACCACCAAGCCACCTTAGCAGAAGCTCCCCTACCTCTGCCCCGTCTCTTCCTCACCTCCACAGTGGTGGGGAGTAGGAAAGGGAAAACCCAACAAGGAGATGGATAAATCGACGTATCTTCCCAAGCAAGCTGTAGGGACTCTTGGGGAAACTTTACTCGGTGGCTTTAAAGTATTAACAAAGAATTTGCTTTTCTGAGACCATAAAGCGTTAGATGGTGGCCAACTGCTAATCCTGTCTCTTAAGTGACCACAAACTAACTTGCCTGCTCTACATGGTGTCCTCAGTCTGCCCAGCAGAGACGAAAATGTCCCACCAAATGACAGCAAGAGCCACCCCGCCCTTGCAAGACACTTTCCTTGCAATGCACTGGTTAACTGAGACAATGACACATTCCTCATCCAATTTATTTCCATCCCACTCAAAGCCCCATCTAGTTCCACTTTCTGTCACTGCTGAGCTGATGACAACAGAAGAGTTGAGTCATTCTCCTGAAAAACCTACACCCCCATTTCCTGCAGTGATGGATTGTGCTCCTTCATCATTTGTGACACCTTAAATGAAGCCGCGTCTAGGGCGGACTGAGCAGTCTGAAAAGCCCATTTCATTTTACCTACAGACAAATATTGTACTGTTCCCTCTGCTCTACCGTGCCCCAGAGGAGGGAAGGGGATATAAAAAAACCCCTTTATTCAGCTCCTGAGTGTCTCATGCTCTCTGCGAAGAACTTATCTCTGCAGTTCTCCAACCTCGCTCTTCTCTTTATAAATGTAAGGTAAAAAAAAATGCCCTTTCCCCCCATCATTTGCCAGATTTGTCTTTTTAGAGCAGAGTGCGGTGGCGAAGACTGGATGCAGCCTCTGACTTCAGCATAGATGTCCTGCAGACACCTGTTGTTATTGGGTAACACAGAGCAGCAGACTGATAAAAAAAAAAAAGACATCATAGACATTTGGAAAGCCCGTTTAGCCTTCCTGTAGAAATTGGTGTCCTCCACACCTCAGAGTATAAGTTCTTGAAAGTGCAGGGAGTCATTTAGCTTTCATTCAATGTTTGTGATTACTGATTGAGGCCAGAGAAATCACTCTAACATAAATAAAGACTACTACCACTATCTGAAACTGTGATTTCAAGAGGCTCCTGGCTTTCTGTAGTGAACCATCTGCCAAATTAAAACTGTGATCAAATAAAAAAAGCTGTTGCTCGATTCCCACCACATTTCACATTTAGGGTTGTGAAATTTATCATAGGCCCATCTTCATCATTATCACAGAAAGAGAAAAGAGAAGTTGTCAGCAGAGGCCAACTGGACAAGACCTTCCCAGGCCACATTAAACTGATGCTGTGCAGTGACAGTCACCTCAATCCAAGCATAATTTCTTGCTCACCACTGCAGAGCCGTCCAAAACCAAACATGTTGCAAGAGAATATTCTGCCCATGACAATACTTGAGGAGTAGGAAATACCAATGATCCAACTCGTTCACTCCCAGATAAAATAGCTCCGTTTCTGCCACCCATTTATGATATCAGCACTGCCCCCTCCACAGCACTTCTTCCCTTCTCTGTGACTGCTGCCTCTGTCGTCCCCACGAAGGACAAAGCTGATAAGAAGTCCCTCAGTTGTCAGCAGAGACAGATTGCTGGACTGATTTTAATCAAATGTCACTCCAGCAGGTTAAAATGCAGCACTTCGCTTAAACGAGTTAAAACAGAAAGATAGACATGGCACATCACCTGAAAAAGAAAATGGAGTCCAGCTTTAAGGAGAAAAAGAGAAAAGAAATGTCCTTTCACTGAAGGGTTGTTTTACAAATCAGCTCTTCAAACTCCCGGAGAGCGACTCTGGCTTGCCAGCCCAACCCACAGGCAGGGCTCGCTAACCCAAGAGACGCGGGAGTTGAGTCGGGGTCGTGGCAGAAGCCAGCACCTCGTGCTCAACCATTTGCAGGCAGACAAGCTTTTGTTCATTGTCAACATGGCCTTCACAGCCTCCCAGCTGTCACCCCTGTGCCTTTTCAACCTTACACCGAGGTATTCTGCGCTTTCAAAAGTGAAAGTTTAAATTCCACGTTTGAGGGTCAAAAAGATACGAACAGACACCAGAACATCAGGGCTGTTCCCTTGGAAAGGGCATGTGGAAGCAATTCTGCCTACCTGTTCTCTTGGACCAAATATTTACAGCAGTAAAGTTTCTATGGGCTGTTCAAGGCTGACTTTGTTCCAATGCAGAGACAGCTGCATGAGGTCCCTGTGTATACCCTGCTGTGTTTGTATAAGAGGTCTGAGGAGAGAAAGCAGCTATAAAACCTGAGGAGTTATTTACTGTGGCAGTAGTAGTATGAAATTTCACAACTCACTGCTCTCACCTTTAGCTATAACCCTCAGTTGGTAACCAAAACACTCCAAGACTTTTACTGCAATATCAAACCCTCAGCATAGGAAGTCAAGAGAAATATCCAGCATGAGGCTGTGGGTCTCTTAAAAGGACCAAGGTACAGTAAGAGATATCAATCAACAGGTGAAGGCAAGAAGGGTCATTGAGTTCAGTAAGTGCATCAGAAGTATGGACGGACATACAGACAGGCGTGATTTCCACGATGCTGTCACAATTGGGTTTGTATTTATACGGACAACTCACAACATTAGCGCTCCTTGTCACTATAAAGGATTAAAAACCATACACGTGTTTGATAGGGATTCGTACAGGCTACGGCATTTCCTTTTTGTCCACTTGCCACAAAATTTGCCCATAATTCCCTGTAAATTTCCCCTCCTTAGGAAACACACTTACAAGCTACTCTTGTTCTCACACCAGCACAGACCCAGGGTGTGGAAACCACTGCCCCAGAAAGGCACCAGCTGCGCTCTCTGTGCCTGCAGTCAAATAAACTCACTTTGTTCTGCACTGAGAAGGAGAACACGCGTCAGGGAAATGTGCACTATAGATGCTAGGAAATACGGAAATCCTTCAGCTCTGATGTGGTGCAATGGTACTGAAGGTAATGTGAGCTCACTGGATGCTACAGGACACCCAGCACCGTCACTATCTCAGCACTGCCTCTACACACGCTGCACACACACAGCGACCTGGTGCTCGCCGCAGTGAGAGCAGCTCTACATTTTACTCGAGGTCCTTGCTGTTACCAATTCTCTAGTAAATTACTAGGCAGTATAGTGCCCTCCTATTGAAAATGAACTTTAGAGGCAAGTGCCGATGGTCTCGTGGCAGAGGTTAGCTTATACCCCAACAAGAATATCGCAGCCAGCAACGGGCAGTGACTGTGTCACCCAATGGAAATCCTCTGCTTTACAGCAGCCTACGGCTCCGGCCTCTTGTTTAAAAAGCTACCCTGCTCCAAAGCAAACAGAAAATGACCCGTGGAAAACTCACATTACCAAGGGAATTCATCTTACCACAGAGATACGCTGCCGTGCTGTTCTGAGCTCTGCTAATGAGTACGCACCGACAGTTGCCACCGTGAGACAGCCGAGAGAGAGAACACTGAAAGAAGCCGTATCGCCCTCCTGCCACCCAGCGCTGAAATGTCACAGGGGGCCTGGAGTCACTCCCAGCTACCACATCTCACTATGTGATGTTATTCTTTGCTTTGCCAACTCAGCAGACAAGCCTTTTTCACCTGTGAAAACAAGTTCCTCGTTTGGATCCCCGTCCTGTCTGCAAAGCCACTTGGGTAGCACTGTGTCACCGGGGCTAAGGAGGGGAACCGTCAGTCAAAGCGGATGAGTGAGCCAGGAAAGATTCCTCATCTTGCTCTGCAGAGAGGAGCCCTCCGAGGCTGCCACGGCACTGCAGGCACCGTGATTCATTTGTAGCACATGAAAAGGGACTCGAGCGTAACTCGCCTTTTGCACTGCCTTCAACTCCTGCCCGATTTCCTACATGGGTCATTGTGGGGTGGGCATGCTCCACTCCCCATCTGGAGCTCACGCATGACTATAACTTTATTGACTTGGAATAAAATTCCTCTGCTTTATTTTTATTGCTGCCATAAGGTGGTTTTGTAGCCTGTGAAATGCAAGCAGGAAATAACCTCCTGCTTTGAAGCTCGCCGCTGAGACACAGCAGTCACTGTGTTTATGGTTCTGCAACCCCTGGACTTCAGCAGAAACAAGAATATTTCTGTCCTAGGTATCTTTGATGTAATTACTTCTGTGTAACTATGACTAAGAAATCAGTAGGGTTGTGCTGAATTACATATTCTGTGATTTCAGCTGTGCGAAGGGTTTAGGCGAAGCTGTAGATCTCAGGCATTCAAGACTCCCTGTTACTTCTGTCTGACCAAACTGACTATTGACGGGAAGTTTTGAGGTGCACCTGTCTGAATAACTTTGCAGCAGAAGACATCTCACAAACACTTAGCTGGAAATTGATAACCCATGGCATGAAAGCCTACAAGCACAGACCTTACCCACTCCCGCTCAAGGCTGCCAACAGACCTGCTCTAACATGAGCACTGTCCTTGCTAAAAAAACAAACAAAAATCCCGAAACTCTCTACACATGGGGGGGTTAACACAAATAAACTAACACAAGTGTGAAGCTGTTGCCAACAGACACATCTCTCTGAGCGGGGGCGCTGATCCCACGCTGTTTAACTCACTGCACCATGTTCACACTTCCTCATCAACCTTCTTGGTTGCCACGGGCAGACCAGAGCCAGGAGGTTGCTGCTGCTGCTGTGCCAGGGTGGAAACGCCACAACTCCACAGGGCATTTTAGAAAACGAAGCAGAGAAAATCCACAGAGCTCTGAGCTGCAGATATATGTGACCAACTCGACCGACTCATGCCTCTGCTGCCATTCCCTCACACTCCATTAAAGGACGACAGCTTCCAGCTGACTGTGTTCATCTTAAACCTCATCTGCCCTGGCTCACTTCAAAAAATGAGTTAGTTGAGCAGCAAGCTAAAATGATCACAGTCCCCACGAGACCATGTGATTCTCCAGATCCATACAAAATATATAAAGTGCACAGACATCATCTTTTCTAGTTAAGAAGCTGATACCATCAGGGAAAGTCAAAAGGTTAATTAATTAATTACTTTTTTAAAAGATGTAGATAATGCAAGAGGGAATGTGCTATAACACATTCTCAGCACACAGGCTCTGATGTTACCTACAGAAGAGTTTGCTCCAATTACTTCATAGCAGTAACAGAACTACTTTGAGATGATTGTCGGTACTTACATACTGCAGCAATGAAGCAGTGACCTTCTCTGCTGGTGGTCAGATAGAACAACTAGAACACACAATTTTTCTTGAAAGAACGCAGTTAAAACAATCGCCCTAGGCTCAGTGTCTAACTAGGCTGTGCCAGCATCCACACTACTGCCCTTGCACTGCTAGCAGCAGTCCAGGGCAAGGGGACTCAAACAAGAACCTGGGCCCCAGCTGTGGGCTCTGCCAGCTCATCATCCCAGGCAGAAGCAACAGGTAATCCCATCACAGGGCAGGTATTTGTAAGTCAGGCTCAGCCCTGCTAGTTATAAAGGGCAGCCTGGGGCTAGCAGCTGTGTTGGCAGGGGTTGAGCAAAAGCTTGATCTGGTGCTTCCCTGTTTAGGAAGCATGATGTAGAGGAAGCGCCTTCCCCTGCCAAACTGTGCTGAGCTCAGCACCTTCCACAATGCTGCTGATGTTTTCAACTTCTTTTGCGTTAAATTACCAAATTACTCAATCCTTTTCAAGTCATTAAAAGTGAAGAAACCAAAATAAACTCTGAGACATTGAGGATTGACCCTGGAGGTCACTCTTTGGTGGGCTAAAGCTGTGAGCCGTATGGCGCTCCTGATGGGAAGGGGGAAAAGGATAAACAAGCTCAGAGGGCAAGCTACTTTCAAATGGTTATTTCCAAAGTAAGAATGACAGGACATGCTTTAGGTAGACTGTGAGTTCTCATCAGCCAGATTTTCGAGGTAAAACAAACCATCCAGACAGTAATTGTGTCTGGCACCAGACACCTGGCAGCTATGAGATGTCATGCAGCTCATTTTCAGTGGTTTCACAGAGAACAGTTATTTCTACCAGCACACATACTTTGAACAAGTGGATTTTTCAAATTCTGCTCATTTCAGGCTGCTAATCTCTGAATAATGTCCTCAGGCTGGTTTCTGTCAGACTCTACAATTTAATGTGTGCCATCGCTTCCCTCGGGGTGGGGGGGTAAGCGTGGGAACGCATTCCGCTTTGCATTGCTAGTGAAGTGCAGGCTTCCTAATCCCCCTGCTTACTTTAGCTCTGCAGGAAACCAGGAGATCCCCAAAGGAAGGAAGGAACTGAAAATTTGGCAGGACTTGAATGCAGAAGGCTTCAGCCCTCATTTCTGGTGATACTGGAGGGACTCTTGGATTTGCGTCCCACTGAGGATGAGATGTGCCGAAGCAGCAGCTACCCTGGACCAGGCATCAGCTGGTCTGAGGGATATTCCCGCACCCTGTAGAAGAAAGGATGAGCATGACTGCATTTGGCCAAGACTTTTACATGGGATGTCCCGGTGCTACACTAAGAGGAAATGTTCACTGGAGTAAGAAAGGGTGATCACGGCAGCTCTTTATGTTTCTGAGAAGCAAACAGAAAAAAAGCCAAAACAGGAATATATGAAGAGAAAGATACGTCCATTAAAGAGTTTAGACAATAGCTAATGTTTTTAACACAGCTGAAAACAGTGAGCTAAAACAAAAGGAAGGATGTAAACAGAAGAGAGCGATAACCACCAGGTCACAGTCCTGCAGCACAGAGGCCTCCACGTCAACAACCCCGCAGGGAGGCCCAGGTGGGATGTCACAGCTGTGCAATATTTTCAAAAAGTATTGTAATGAGAAGAATGGGGAAGCTGGTACCTGTGAATATACAGTAAAAGCTTGGAAATGGTGAGAAAGCAGTAACAGTTGTAGACAAGGCTGTAGGCTGCAGAAGAGGTTGATTTTGAGCATATTGGGAAGAACAGAAATACTAGAAGTTAGGCTGATCAGCTGGAAAATGGTAGAGATGTTGACCATGATTCAGGAAAAGCAGACACCACCAATAAATACTTCTGTCCTATTTTGGGGAGCCGTATTACGTGGTGATGAACTTTTCCATCCCTGGAAACATTAAACAAAATGTTAAACAGCAGTTACTAACGCTGGACACTTCAAAGTTACCAAGTCCAGATAACGGCATCTTTTTCATTGAAAGGACTTTTTAGAGAGCTGGGTAAGGAACTTCACACATGGCTGCTCTTGATTTCCAGTAAACTTGGACAATCACAGTTAACAAAAAAATGTACCAATATTTTGAAAGAATAACATGGTTAATCTAGGTAATAATAAACCTATAAATCCAAGATAGCTCTCCAGCACAATAATAAAATGGCTCATAAAGAATACATTTCATCAAGAATTAAAGATGGGGAATAGAATGTAGCAAGTTAGTGTGGATCAGAGGAGAATAAAAGAATAAAGTTGCCATCTTGGTATTTTCAATGATCACGAACAACAATACTGCTGTGTTCTCTGGTTTCAGAAGAGCAGTTGATTTGGTATTACATGAGGTTTTGATAAAGAAGCAAGGACAATACCAACTCCATACAGGACTCTTGAGCAGAGTTAAACCTAGTATAGCGAGAGGTCTCGAATGTACATGCAAACATGGAAGTGCTGCCTGATAATTCTGGTTTTAGCATGGTCCATTGGGAATCTGTTACTGGGCTTTCTGCTACTCGTTTTTTTACCCATGGCAAGGAAAAATCTCTTGAAGCAATCCCTTAGAGGCTGCTGGAGACCAAGACTGGGAGGACTGATAAATTTAACAGGGCAGCATACTGCTACAGAGCAACCTGGATTGCCTGCATACAATAGCCAAGGCGAGGCAACATTTTTGGAAGCCAAAATAAAGCCAGCATTTATAGGACGGAGGCAATTTGGCCTTGGAAAGAGATGACTCTGAAAAGGACACAAGGTCCCTACGCGTTCTCAGCTCAATGCAAGTGCCTTCTGCCACCTGTTATGGCTAATATAGTTCTCAGGAGGATCTTGAAATGAGAACGCAGATATGGGGCTGCTATAGTACCTTACTCGGTGCTGACGTTGACATGTAAGAAAGATGTTGGATAGCCTGGAATGTATAGGAGAAAAGCCATGAGCCTTATGAAAGAACTGGAAGAGATGTTTTTACCATAGGATACCTCTGGAGAGTAATCTATTTGGTTTATCTGAGGAGAGGCTGAAGAAAAACTTGAGTATGTCCTGCAAGGAGGTACTCAAGAAACAGGACACTGGTGAGGGGACAATCTTGATGGCAGAAGATGTTCTGGGGGCTGAAAGCTGAACCCAGGCAAGTTCAGACAAGTAAGAAGATGCACATATCTGACTTGTATTGATTACAGCCACCACAGTCAAGCAGTGCAGCAGGAGCAAAGACACTCCTATTAGGAGGCAAATCTCTGCAGATAATGGCAAGGCAAAATCTGTGAGCTGATGTGATGAACAGAGAGCAGAAATGGGAGCCGCTCCAGATGGTCTGGCTGATGGAGGGGAAAGCTATGACTGAAAAGATGAAACTGCAATGCGAAGGCATCGCAGGAGCATCCAAAGGTGTAAAGTTTGAGTAATGTATCCACAGTGATGTGCGTGGCATTTACCTAGCAGTTATTTGCCGTCTCCAGTCACTGATTTCAGTCCTTCATTCTTTAAACACAGCAAATCATTCAGTGAAAGAAAGATTCAGCAAAAACCTGTGAAGGCAGTTAGCTGATTGAGATATTTTCTTTCCTTTCACAGATGAAGCGCCAAAATCTCACTGCCTGTCTAAGCAAGAGAAACTTCTGATGTTCAGACAATAGGACTGTTGGAAACTTTATTCTTAAAATAGCAAGAAGGGGAAAAAAAAGACATATTTAAAACATAAACTTGTTCTTGAGCAGAACTTTCCTTTCTCCCCTTTTGTAAGAGAAGAGAAAAGAATTACTTCTTTGTACCCCCTGAGACGCCAAGCTCTTTCAGATGAGATTTAATCACTCAAGAGAGCTATTTGGAGCTTTTGTTCAAGATTTCATGCAACTAAGAGAAGCAAGTGCCACTTCAGAACCTTGTGTTACGATAATTGCTAGGATAAAGGGAGGCAAAGAAAAAGATCTGCATGTTCCCAAACAGTCCTAACTGTGCCTGAAAGCACTTGCTTCCCAAACTAATCCCCTGTGTACCCCGACACTTGATGACTTACGGTGGCATTCAGTAAGAGGTAGCCAATTGCAACAGACTCTCTAATTATAGCATGACCTGTTGCTAATTACTGTTTGACTAACCCACTGCTGTTGCATTATCACACTAAATAAATAATATCCACTCTCTGGCAGTGTTTACAGAACTGATTTCCCATTCAGCCTCGACTCAAAGCTGTAAACAGTCCCCAGTGACACCAGCTGCTCCGCCAGACCCCGCGGTGGGGAGCCCTGCCTCGCACGTTAATGGCCAGTAATGGACACGAGTAATGAGAAAACGTGACAGCCACCGTCTTGGCCAACAAACCGCCAGCTCACCTGAGGTCCTCTGAGATGGAAGTACGACTGACGTGGCCACAGGTGAGGTGCTGAGGATCCTACGCACCCCAGAGGTCTGGGAGCAGGCTGGGGTTTCTGAACGCGATGTTTTTGAGACAATGCACCAATATCATCAAACACCAGATGTTTCATCCCACCACATGCATTTTAGGAAGACTATTGATCAAATATGGCTGGCAGGTCCAGCCCTGCATGCTTTCCAGACACTTTCCCTAGTGACCTGCTCAGATTGAAGGATCACCGCCTTTCCGGACCATCTCCTGCAGAGGCTGGAAGGTCCAGCTCATATTCAGCCTCTTTGAAGCTACTGCTGCCAGGAGTCCTTAAAACCCTGGTCCCACTTGGCAACCACTTCTCGATGCCCAGTCTCCCACCCCATCATAGCAGGAATGACTGCCACGCTCCATTTCACTTTGAAATTTTCAAAAAGAAACTGCTAAAAACCATTTTGAAGGCAACCTGCCGTTCTCATGTTGCTCATTAATGCTCATGCTAAATTAGCTTGGGGTTGCAACGTCCACAGACAGCAAGGATGTATGGACAGGATGGTCTGTGATACTGAGATGAGGGTTTGGCATCAGGGCACAAGCAGCATCGATGAAGGTCTTTATTTTGAAATTCTGTTGTTTTAAACAAGAAAAATGTTTAGGCACAACCAGATAAACCAGCTTAAGAAAGACCTCAAATTTCTCAGATTTCAGCTCTGCAAAATATTATATACAACACACCTTCTGTGGATTCATTTTGGGGCAGAAGTCTTATGGGGGGAAAAAGCTTCTGCTGGCCACGGAGGTTGTAAGTCCTCTTCAGGTACAAGCCACCTGTTGTAATTTTTAACTAATATTCCCTGTTTGAGCTTCATTCTTCCATGGTCTCAGTAGTTCTCATGCCAAACCCTTGTTGTATTTAAGATGCATCAGCTGGGGTCTAAGTGTGACCAGCTCTCACCAACGGTAGAGAAAGTGAATGGAGCCATAGGAGCGGCAAAGCAAAAGTTGGCAAGTTCTGCCCAGGGAAGTGGTTGAGCCACCATCCCTGGAGGTGTTTAAAAGACAAGTAGATGTGGTGCTTAGGGACATGGTTCAGTGGTGGACTTAGCAGTGTTAGGTTTACAGTTAGACTCAATGATCTTAAAGGTCTTTTACAACCTAAGTGATTCTATGATTCTAAGTTTCCCTGAAGAAGACACAAAGAGGAATTCACGCCTTGCCCGGCCCATCTGTAGGATGCTCCAGCCTGTATAATTTCCTCCTTGTTGTTTCCAGGCACATACATGGCAGTACAGGGGGTATAGCAATGCAGGGGACAATACAGCACTGCTCTGCAAATGGTGTAGCTATTTATAAAAACACAAAAAGTGGCTTTAAAAGTTGATACTGTGATTTCCTGTCATTTTGTACTCCCTTCATGGAGTACAGGGATACATGGTGGTGGAGAAGGAGAAGCTGCAGCCTACAGATGCAGTTTAATATTTCGAGACTGCTTTTAAAAACTTCTGTGTGGGTGTTTGCCAAAGGATCTTCTTTTATATTTTCTTCACTGCTAGTGAAACAATCAACTTACACAGTCCATCATAAATTAAAAAACCTACTTGTCTTAAGAAGTTGCAAAGTACTAAATTAGCCAAAATTAAATGTTCTTTTTAGGAAACAAGTTCCAGATGTGACTGCCAGATTCCTTCCATCCAAAGCTGCAGTATTTAAGGGTCCACAACACAGCCTGGATACGAGGAAAGAAATGTCACTGTTGTTGAAACAAAGACAGATAACTGCTTGAGAGGCATTTCTAACTACACTTCTTGGACTTGTTTCCCTGGGCTGGAAGGGAAAGTCAGCAGGGGCTTGGTTCACATGATGCTAGTGGGAGATCTCGAGTCCCTGCCAGGACTTCCTCAGGACACGGGTACCAGCAGAACTGGGACACCACAGGAAGAGCCACAGGGGAAGTATGAAAATGAAGGATTTGCATGTGCACCTTCCTTACGCACAGCCAAGAACTGCTGCTGGCCAAAGGTGGCTAAGTCACCAGATGGGCAATTCCTTCAGAAGTTCTCGCTGTCCCATCACCTGCTATTACAAGGACAGGTATATCACAACTTATCTATCTTGTGGGTCTCCTGCACCCTTGGGAAAGTAATTTATGCATTCAGTGCCTATTTCCCCCCCCATCTTTTTTATCCATTTGAATCAAAACTTGTGGGGATGGAACTGTGTTTAATGCAGCCTTGGCATCCTTGAAGCACCAGAAACCAAACAGGCCAGACAGCTAATCCATCAGGCCTGAGGAGGGCTCTTAGGGCAACCTGCAAGTCCTCCAAGAAAGTGGCCCAGGTAGGGACCTTAATCTTATAATTCCCAGCCTTAGTCATGCTATACTGCCTGTGTGGGGCAGAATTGAGGGCTCCAGTTTTGGCCTCTGGGTTTCTGTTACAGGGACAGTTTCCAACGAGGTCTACGCAGAGGAGGTTGTGAGACACCTGAGCTAGCCAACACTGTGCTGGGCTCAGAGCGGCACCTCTCCTGGGGGGAGATCTAAGTGCTGCTAGCCCCCAGAAGTGATCTGGCAGCAGATACAGATCCTTCCCACTCCTGATTCTGACTTGAAACTTAGCAGTAGTGACTCAGATTTTCTTGCCAGCTTCAATGTCCCATACACGTCCTGCACAGACCAAGTTTCCTTCCTGCAGTTTGTGGCATAGGAGGTACAGGTCATGAAAGCTGCCACTGAGTGTGAAATGCCCCAGGGTCTGCGCTGCAATGTCACCAGCACAGCGGCTGGAGCTCCCCCGAGCCTGCCGAGGCGGAGGTGAGCTCCGTCTGGAGGGGAGCTGCTGGCAGAGCGTTGCAGCTGCTGCCCAGGAGGTGATCAGTGTGCATCTGTCTGCAAGCCCTAGAGGGCCAGGATGAGCCCCTTTATGCTCAGTACAAGAGCTCTTTGCTTTGCCATTTGGAGAAGGGTTTCCTTCCTGGAGGTATCCCCTGTTATCCTGGAAATAACTCATTCCTGTGGGTCTGTGAGCTTGTTTGCAGACAGGCATCTGGGGAGCACGACCTACCCTCTGAAGTGACTGCACTGTTAGCATCATTCATTTGACCTTCAGTCAGCTTAAATACGGACAGCTTAAACAAGCATTATTACAAAGTGAATTTTAAAAAAAACCTATTTCCTTATTTTGTATACTGTACAAGATGGGAAAGTTATGGATCTGTCTGCAAGGAGAAGTGTTGTTTATACCATGAAAAGCCCAGCGATGTCAGTGCGAGAGAAGCATCTGCACATGCTGCCCTGGCTGTGCTCTGAACTTCCCTGGGTTCGCATTCAGCTGCCCTGGGTGCATGCTGACCGCTCTGGGTGAGCCCAGGGCCGTCCTGGGTGCCCCCAAGCCGCTGTGGGTGGGCTCTGTTTGCTCCAAGATGTACATCTGGGCATGACCTGGCACAGCATGTACTCCAGCTGCACGTCCAGCTCCCCATGTCTCCCCCCACGACTGCTTCACTGCCCACACAGCTGAGAGCAGAAAGCGAAGCACTATGGTGACTCCGTTAGCTCTGACAATGTTTTGAGCCCATGGGTTTACATCAATCCTGTCTTGAAGCTTCTGGAGGTGCTCACCCAAGACCACCCTCCCAGGTATGTTCGTGCTAGTACGGTGAGGCAGCTTTGGGACCACACACATCTCATGACCAACTGCCCTGGAGCCAGTCTATGCCAGCCATCTCCACCCAGTGGCTGAAGTCTTTTTTTCATGTGTCTGGATAAATTATCTGAGAGGAAAACGCAGTGTTTAAAAGACATGAAGAAAAGTAAGCACAGCTTCAAAAGTATAAACAGCAGCAATGCTCTCCCGAAGAGCTGTAGAGGCAAACCAGGTACAGCTCCTCTCCAGCCTGTCCTCCCCACCCTGCCTGTCTCATGGCTCGGTTTTCCTAGTCCAAGTGGGAAGAAGGGATTACACCCTCTCCCATCTCCAGCACCACACAAAGCATAATAATGGCAATCATAAAGATGGATTTAAACAAACTTCAGGACTACAGACAGGAGCTTCTCCAGACAATTAGCAAGTGAAGGAAGTCAACGGTACTGCATTCATGTGGACTAT
Organism: Steatornis caripensis; assembly: GCA_013398225.1. Lineage (NCBI taxonomy): Eukaryota > Metazoa > Chordata > Aves > Caprimulgiformes > Steatornithidae > Steatornis > Steatornis caripensis. Next base: position 68,392 of record VZSC01010618.1, read on the forward strand.
GGGAAATCCAGCACGGGTTGGTTAAAGGCCATGACTGGGACTACAAAATCAAACTAGTAGTAGAGCTGGAATCAGAAATCAGTTTTTCCCTACTCTGAGCCTGCACAACATCTGCCTTACCAACAGGTAATGTATTCTCCTTCCATGAGTATGAAACAGGACTCCAGATTTTGGAATGCCTTTAAGTCATCTGCTGGGCCTTGCTCTGATGAAGGTAATCAGCTATGGAAAACTGGATGCTGTGGTTATAGAACAGTTTTTTTAACACCCTCTACATCATCTGAGTTTAACATTTGGCTCCTGGGCAGTTCAGATGCACTTCCCATGTCAGGGCTATGCCACAGGAATTCAGCAGAGCTGTGCCAACAGCAGCCTCGTGGCTAATGCAGCCTGTGGCTGGCTCTGCGTGGCCTCGGCAGCACTGCTCTGGGAGCCACAATCTCACTCTCCATAGCTCTTGTGGCTCTTGCTGTCCAAGGCTGCGACATGCAGCCCCCTCCATCGGGTAAGCTGGCCACTCTTCTTCCAGAGATGCCACAAAAGATGCTCCCTGGTGCAGCTCACCTGCCCAGAGCTTCACCTCCATTGACCCAAGTGGCAGACACTTGAAGCTTGAAGGTAGTTTTTGTCCCCCAAAATTATAAACTCGAAAGGTTGTATTTGGGTCTGCCACTGACCCAAAATAACAAAAGATCAGAACCTTTTTCTCCTGCAATGCAGAGGTGCGGCAGTGAATCACTCCATCAAATTGCCACCCAGTGTTAGAGCATGGGATGCCAGGATAAGCTTTTCACACTGCACAACTGGAATTTGTAATTCTTGGTTTGCAGTCTGACTGCCATACAGCTCACATCCTCCAGCCACTTGGTGGCCATAACTTACCCTGCTGCACCAAGCAAAGTCTTTGCAAATTCAACGCCATCTGATAAAATGGCTGTAAACAAACTAAATACCAGCACAGCTCTTGATGGCTATAACTGTTAAAATGTTTATTCACTCTGTGAGCAAATGAACTTGTACTTGAGAACTGTTATGGCTACTAACACTCGTCTAACTTTAAGAAGGTTTTATAAGACTTTGTAACCTTCTGTTATTAAATATAATTTAACTTTTATCTTCTAGACAGCAACATTTCTTTTTTTGGATGAGGATTGCTCTAAAACAACTGCATAGCAGGCTTTTAACTAAGATTTACTTCCTGTTTATGCAAAAGTAAATCACTACACTAAGCAATGGAGTTGTATTTGTCCAAAACCAGGAGGGGAGAAAAGCATAAACCTCTTCTGACTTTTCTTGTGTTCCTTGGAAAGTCTTATGGGAAACAAAACCACCAAGAAAATACTTAAAAGCTATGGCAGCCTAGAACTTCACCTGAGCTTCAGGTTAAGACCAAGTCTCTCACCATCGGTCCAAACAGGGCAGCAGACCATGGAGCTAGAAGTACCATTTCCATCAGGAGAGTCATTCAGCAGTCTACGCTAACTGCATTTTGTGGTCTCAGTTCAGATGTACCATGAGTGTGCTTCTACATGCATTCCTACACACCTGGAGCCTGGTGGACATGTGTGTGAGTGGCAGCATGACAAATTAAGTTCTTAAGCTCTTGGCGGTGCCCTCAGCTTCCTGTGCCCTAAAGATCTGCTAAAACTCATGGATGGAGAACCAAAAATGCGGAAAAAAGGTGTTTCCTTGGAACAGCATGTGTAAAGGGGAAAAAGTGTAATCCTCTCCTGCTGTAACAAACTCCATCATTTTCTCAAAGTCCACCGTATTTCAAGTAGCTCCTGTACAAGCGTGGGCTAATGAGCTCTCAGCGGTAACGCCATGCCACGGTGGAGGGAATCACACCCCATTTGGAAGAGATGAGATCGGACAAAAAGCCTCAATGAGACTGCCTTCATGAACAATTCCTTCAAGCATAGGTTATCAAATAGGGTTTACTTTATATTTCATAGCTAAAAAGCTTGCCGAATTTCTTCTGCTGCACAGCTTTTGTGTTGTGGTGCAGCAGCAAGATTACCACACCTGAAAGGCTGGTAAATCCTGATGCTAAGGTACAGTCTTGGACTGCTTGTTTGCAGTATGTGACCAGACCCTTCGCGGGGCTCACTAGCTGTTTCCCAGAGTTTAAGTTCAAAACATAGTTTCACCTTGAGTTGCACCGTTCATTGCAAAGTCAGCAAGAATAGCTACACTCTCTTCCCAGCCAAGCTGGTGGAAACAATGCCATCAGCTTCTACAAGCTGGCTTGTCCCGCTAGAGAAACACCAGACCTTGCAGAAGGGTTGAACAGGGGTCAAAAAACAGTTATCTTCTATGGAGGATTTGCCAAGGGCAGCGGGAGACGGCAGTCCTCCAATGACCATGTCCTTGCTCATCTCACAGCTTACTACTAGACACCAGTTCAAAAACTGCCACCTCTTCCCTACACTACAAAGTCAAAAACAAGAGGAGAAGGTCATGTAAGGCTTGTTATATGTTCATGACACAAGTTTATGGTCTTTCGGTGGGAAACACAGACAAAACAACCACCTGTAAAAATTACTTTGAAGCCAAGAAAGCCTTCACAGTCACTCAAAACTTGACATTTTGGTCTTTTTTTTCCTTCCTATTTGTCATTCCTGGGAAAACTCTTCAGGATAAGACTTATCCTTTTCTCCAGATGGATCCAAGGAAAGTCTGATTTATGCTTCTCTGGAATCTTCTCCCATCACATCTATTCCTGGGCAGTGCAAGAGCTGTTTGCTCTCAGGAATCCTTTAAGATCCTTCCATACACATATACTTATCATTACATACTTTTCTGCTTAAGAGTTTACTTTCCCCTAAAATCTCCTGGCTCCAGCAATTATGTACTTTTTCAGTGTGTCCTAATTTACCTTTTCAAGAAATTATTCCTTTGGAGGAAAAAAAAAAGAATCTTGACTATAGAGTTGATTCTCCCACTACATCAGTTTATTCTGTCTCCTTCATTAGAATTAAATGTCATTTCCACCAGCACAAGAGATCCAGCTAACAGTACTGTGGTGTTAACCTCTCTGTAAATCCCTTAAAATTAATTGTAGCTCACAGATATCTGAGTGCTGGTATCAATTGATTGATTTTTATCATAGTTATGGATATTAATATTATGTATTCATCACAAAAAATTTATATGAATCCAAAGCACTACACAGTCACTTTAACATCGATATTCACCATTTCTCATTCATCCGTTTCTCAGGCTGAGTTGTGTCTATTCTCTATGCTCAGCAGCATGGAAGGAGTAAAGACAAAAGAATCCATGAATCCTAACACACCACAAGCGCTCAGGAGCTTAGAACAGTTTAACAGTAACTAAGCTGGTTGCCTTAAACTTTTTATTTCCAGGAAATAAATTAATAATAAAACAGTAAAGATATGCAGGTAAACTAGACAGAATGCATAAATACTCTTCTCTCCCAAATTCTTTTTCAGATGCATAACCAGCTCATACTAATGGATTACACTTCCAGATTTTTGGAGCACACGCATGAGTAACAGCCCCCTTAAGTCACAGCGAACTGAATCAGATACTTCAGTTCATTGTATTAGCAAAATTGTTCCCCACTGACTTTCAGGACAAGAAAAAGACAAGAACGCTGTCCTCAGCTGTGTTAGGGGCACCCTTCTGATGCAGCCCTTAGCCCTTCGCCCCCTCAGAGGAAGCACCACCTGCCCTGCCCACCAGCTACCTCCTGCCCGCGGTACAGCACCGCCTGACACTTCCTTGCACAGCGGAGCTGCCTTTAAACAAATCTCATCTAGCTCAGGAAGCTCCTACAGGCACAATACAATTTAAAACAACTGTGATAAAAGACAAATAATAATGAAAAAGACTGAAGAGCATATAGTCTACAGCAGAGGCTGGGAAGGGAAGGTCACACTGTCTGCAGTTTGCTGTTAAATGTGGATTTATAACTGATTGCTTCTTGTGTAATAAACCTTCCTGCACACCTGAATTCCCTGAGATCTATTCCAACATCCCTACTGATGCAAGAAAGCATTTCTGTAGGATTTGTTAAAACTTACTATAATGTGACATCAAGGTTACTACATCACTTGCAGCGCAGCTTGTTATGGGTAGGGCTTTTGCAGGTGACTAGGAGCCACGCGCACTGTGAATTTATGAATATCACGATCCGTGCATGCGTCTCATTGGGGTTTTGGACCTTAGCCCATGTGCTTCCTACTCTTGACCTTGGAGATCCCAAACTTGTCGGCACCATTCAAACTAACTTCCCAAAACCAGTTTCATTGCTGCACCCTCTCTGGAGGTACCCGTGGCTCTTGGTGACATGCAAAAGCCGTACAGGTAACAAGCTTTAGGTAATTACTTCCCCAATCTTTACATGGAGACCACAAGACATAGGACATAAGACCCATAAAGCATTCGTACCCAGGTAAGTTATCCGGCAATATGGCAATATGGCTATTGTACAGCTGCAGACCAACGGTTTTCCAAAGCATGAATGGTCTGAGCCTTGGCGTTCTGGGGTGCCTTTCTTTTAACCCATTTATGTCTTTTTCCATACAGTTCTCAACTACTTCAGTTACAAGAACACAAACTGTTGATTTGGATGAGGGTTAGCAACATGCCTGGTGAATCACAGCCACCTCATGAGGTGCCACCTGGACCTGTTACATGGGTCAGAATAAAGACAAGGCTCCAGCCAAGACAACCCTGTCCAACAGCCACCAGCGGTAAGTGAGCAGCTAATCAAAATGCCTACCTATTTGCATTCCTCTAACAAAGGCAGTATTTTTTCGAAAGGGTTTCAGTCAGCTGTAAGTGACAACAGCAACCCCTAACTGTCAGCGTTCAGTTCAGAGCACTCCACCAGGCCGGCCAACCAGCCCGGGAAGGGCGGTCAGGAATGTAAGTGTTTCCGAGACGGAGGCTGAGGCAGAGCTGGGAGAATAAACTACAACTGCTTAACCCCAAATTGCATATTTCATTCCGAAAAACAACTCTTGCCTCCCTCCCTGCCTTGGGAATAAGGACCTAGCATTCTTCATGTCTAAAGGCAAATCTCAAACGAGCAAGGAAAGGGGGAAGGAGGTGAAGAAGACTCCAGTTATGGGCAGAAGCACTGGTGGGCCGTACCCCAGGCACTGCATCATGCTTTCACAGCTCTTTTTTTTTTTTTTAATGTCTATATACCTTTAACTCCAACAGAGACATTTTGAGCTGATGCTCTCCCCTGCTCAGCAGAGACAGCCAGAGGTCCCTTTCTGAATTACAAGCATGGTCCCAATTTTGCTTCAGAAGCCCGTGGACACCCTTGGTGCCAGCCTGCAGCCCTGCTCTGGTGCGGCCCTGTGCCGTGGTGCAGCCCTGCTCCTGCTCACCCTTCTCCTCCTCCTCCTCCTGCTCCATCCTGCTGAGGAGTGAAGGTGGTGCAGGGGAAGGAGAGCAGGCTGAAGGCCAGGAATGGGAGAGCCCTCTGAGCCTTTCAGTTGTCCAGAGCTGGCTTAAAGCTTTTGGCAGCACAGACATCTTCCGCCACGTCCCCTCCTTGTTTTCTGAAAGCAGCGGAAGGCGCTCCCTCAGGTGTAACTCCACAATTGCACAGACCTGTGAACTGTCTGTTTGACTGTGCAGAGCATCAAAAGGAAATGTCAGTGAGATCTCTGAGATCCCTTTTCTGTAAGACCAGGTTTTGATGTCCGTGCTCACAGCAGAAAGTACTTCATTCCTGAAGCAGTGACGTTCAAGGCTCTGTTTAACGAGGGAGATACTGGTCGATACAGCAGACACCAGCTCGCTTCGCCCTCTCCATCAATCTGCTGCTTCCCCTGCCTCAGCCAGTCCCTCTACTGCTTCACTGTATCCCACCTCCATTGCTAAAAACCTTTCTTATTAAAATCAATAGATTGGGCATTTAATTTTCTCTTTGCACGGCAGGAAATTACTTCAGGTCCTGCTATGAATGATCCAGAAACCAAGCTTCAATACTCTTCGTACAAGTCACTGTCTAACGCAGAAAGGGACACTATCAGCTCCAAGTGCTGATTGAGAACAGCTCAGCTTTTGTCACTCTAGTTACCTCCAAAACGTGTTCACTTGAGGAATTCATGGGCAGCAATCAGATGTTTTCCTGCCTACTTTTCATCACAGCTCATCAGAAATAGGGATACAGTTGAGGAAAGGGCAGGGGAGAGAGAGTCTGAGATGTGATGAGGGAACTAATCCATCCTCAGAAGAGGAACTGATTTTGCACTTTTTTTTCCTGCTTATTTTACAGTAAATAAAGAATTAAGGAAGATTGCTGAAAACGTGTGCATTCAGGCAGCAGCTGAATTTCCTGCTAATTGCTTTGGGATGGTGAGGGAGGAGGGAAAGTGTTGGGACATTACAATAAGCAGTAAGTGGTGTGATTGGTGACTACCCAAAACCTTGCATCTGCACATATGTCGCTAATGATAGAAATTAGAGACGTGTTCTTATAAAAGCCCTTATTTAGTGAATGAAGGTGAACATAAAAAAAATAATTCCATCTTACAGGGAGAGAGAGAAGCAGAAAGTCATTTATCATGGCATTTAGCTTGGCTGAACAAGCAGTGCCCGGCTCTGCTGCCCAACTTTTCCATCCACCAGCCTCACAAGCAACGCTGCTCCTGCAGCCCACGACTCGCCCCAGCTGCCTGCTCGCCAAGGCAGCGAGCGTCTCCGTCTCTGACCTGGCTTGGGACAGAAGCCAGCTGAGGGCAGACAGAAGAACAGCTTCAGCAAAGCCCACCGTGAAAAGAAGTGGCACAAATAAGATTAACCCTTGTCACGCACTGTCTGTCTCTGTTTCTCCACCTCTCAGGTAGGTCTGGGTTCGCAGGGAGGGGAAGCTGCTAGGAAACACATGCTGACTAAGCACCAAGAGATATCTGAATGTGCATCCTGGATGCACTCGGGAAGAAGGCAGGAGTACCTGCGGTTACAATGCACCCTTTAAAAACACCCATGGCAACAAGCACAAAGTGCCTCCAAACAGGGAAGCAGGAAACACTGAACTGAGACAATCTCCTCCCTTGTTATCTGCATCTTTGGTTTATAGTATTTAACCGTGCTTTTGATTCAAAGGAAGAACATCCTAATGGAAAACAGCATAAAAATCTTTCGTCAGCACCAACTTAGCAGATCCAATAAAACCTCTGATCATGATCAAGTGAGCAGATCCAGTAAGTAAAGTTCTCCCCCATGAGTTTTCTTTGTCATTCTGGGTTTTCCACAATAAAACAGATTACACGGAAAGCAGACTTTTCTCACAGGAAGTTTCCATTTGTCATTTAAAAAAAACAAACCACTACCAAGAAAATCTGCTAGGTCTGTCATCTAGTTGTTTCAGCTCCATCTTTCTCTTCAGACAGACTGTAAAACAGATTCTTAGGCCATGGAGAGAAAAATCAGATGGAGAAAAAGAGCTGGGAGAGCCCCTGCTGAGAGGAGCTGTTTCATCAGAACCAACTGTGTTTTAACCTGCTGTAGGTGACATCTGGGATGGAGATTCCACGTTCTCCTTATGCAGTCTCCCAGCGAGAGTACACGTCGGGATCATTCTAGGGTCTATCCTAAATCTTTCTTGCTGCGTTTTATTGCTGTGACTTCTTTCCCTACCCCGAACAGACACTGAGATCTGTTTATTACTCTCCCTTCTGCAGACACACCTGCACCTGAAGAGCAGTACCACGAATCTGCCCCCGGCCACCCTGCACTGCCCCAGCACCCAGCCTGCCCCAGCTCGGCTCTTCTCTCCTGTTGCTTTCTGAGAGCCCTCCCTGATCTCTCCCACACCTTGCAATTTCCAAACCTGAAGAGAGTGCTGAGAGGAAGGACTCCTTCCCTGCCTCACACATCGCGGTCTTCTTCATGAGTGCTGCTTTGGTAGTTTTCAGCATTAGATCGTGGGTTTTGTTGATTCCCTGCTTTCTGTGTATAACTTTCATGTCCTTTCCCGTGCAATACCTTCCTAACCGATCATTCTCCATCCACTTCTTGTGCAGTGATTCCTGCCTCACAGCTCATTGTCATCAGGTCCATCAATCTTCACATGAAGATCCTTCCCTGACAGAGCTCCTCTGTGAGGAATACAGACAAAGTCTCAGGAGAGAGATTTCTGAGTTTTGCATGTGCTCCATCTTCATAACCTCTCAGTCAGGAGATGCAGGCACTCGGATGTGATGAGGCTGATCCCCACCGCGGGCCGATAGGAAGCAGACTCTCTGCACCCCCCGTTCCTGACATGAGACGCGTGCATCTCTGCCGCTCAGGGTATGAAAACACGTCACTAAGAGCTACGTGCTCATAATGACTTCTGCAAATTTTCATGGTTCACGACTGAATTCAAGTGGAGCGGACCACACCGCAGAAGCCATCGCATGTTCAGCATGCTAGTGGAAGTGGCAGATTTCTGCAGACATCGTTGGCTCCACACAGGGAAGCCTGCCACATGCTAGGGAAAGCTCAGCGGAAACCCTGACGCAGCGCAATCTTAAAATCTGTTTAGGAAAAATGTCTGTATTTATAATCAAGGCTGGATGTATGACTGTGGTTTCGTGTTCATTCATGAGAGATGTGTGCACTCCCAGCAGTGAAAGTGGCATTTGATGTTGAGACAGAAGCCCATGATCTCATCCTCCTTATGTGGCCAAGCACACGACACCACATTTACACCAGCCTTGTACACTATCCCCAGTGCTGCGCTGGCTGCAGGACACACAATACATGATCCAGCACATAGCCTGCCAGGACAAAACCCACTCCATTTAAGAGTGTTTTGACAAACTTAGATGACTGAAAGAGGGCATGCAACAACTTGGTGCTTTGTGTTTCTGACAGGGCACTCAGTGTCATCAGCCTGAATTCGTCCTCATGTGGGAGCACAGCTTTACCACACATAACTACATTAAGACATAACTTCACACACAGCTGTTTATGGTAAAATTTGGAAGACAGTGATCTCCGGGCCAGACTCTTCTCTCAACTGCTCTGAGCACTGCTAACGGCTTCTGTGAAGGCTTAGAATTGCTCCAAAAGGCCAGATAGACCAGGAGACAAGTTTACAAGAGAAGAGGCTCCAGATAGTCTGGCAGTGCCTCCCCTATTAACAACAGAGCATGGAGCAGATAAGGAGCCCCTGCCTTCCTTAAACCAAGTAGAATAGAAATCCTGATTCACTCATTGTTTAAAACGTGCAGGGGGGCAAAAGACTTTAAACTTTAGCTAGGTTTCTACTGTCTAAGTAATGCTCTCGTAGAGGGATGGCCAGAGGAAAGCGAGGGGATGAAGACCTTTCCCCACGAAGTCTCTACAAGCAATGTGGATAATCCCTCTCACTGCCATAAAAGGAGGGAATTAGCCTTGCTCCGTGCTCCACAGCAAGCCCTACAAATGCTCTTGGATTTAAATTATAAATCCTTTTTTGGTGCTGCCCACCCATCTCTTATTTCCCCATTTAATGGGAAGATGAAAATCTCCTTTAAAAGCAGGTTCCTCCATGAGCTCCAGCACCACGCAGTGCACACCCTCCTCCCTCTGCCGAGCTGGGGAGGTCTCCCTGGGACACGGAGGTCAGTGGGCGCATCATGGGGGCACAAAGGTCCACCTGAAATGGGCTGGACACGAACTCCTGGAGGAAGACAACCTCTTGGGGCGAGCAGGCCAGCGGCCAAGGCAGACCTCTGCATGTGCAGGCTGTGACAAGGGGGAGGGAGAGCTGCAGAAAGCCTCCTGCGTGCCTCTCCCTGTGCCACAGCTCTCTGGGGAGATGAAACACATCCTCCCGTCTTCCCTTCTGCATCCTCGCTCGGCCACGCCGCAGCGACTGCCATCACTCCCAGGAGCACCTTGTGTCCGGCCCCGGCTGCCGTCACAGGGCGCTGAGCGCCAGGGCTGTCACTGCGCAGCCCCACCGAGGGATGCTTTTCCCAGCGGAGCAAGGTGGGAGGCGCGCGCAGCAATGTGCAGCCTGGAGGGTCTGCCCCGCGCTGTCTCACCGCGCTGGCTGCTTGATGCAGTGCAAGATGTGCTGTGCGGCATCCCGTGCCTGACACTATTTTTGCCTGGGGTTTGAGCTTCAGTGAAGGATGATAATCAGTGTGCGCTGTGTTTGCCATTTTTCTTTGCAGACGTCTTTGGGGTGCTTTTCTTGGTGGTGTTGCTTTTAGCCAGGCTTTTTTAAGTCTTCATTGCCTAAAAATGTTCTCACATGCCAAGATCAGAGCTCTCAGTGTCTCTTGGGTTCCCTATTTTTGGATCATTGATCTGGGCTGTCATTGCTAATTTTGAGGGGCGTTTGTTTTTAAATAAACAAAAGCTGTGATAATAAATGTCCGGGAACCCAAGGAGTAGTGAAGGATCAGACGTTTGCTAAAGAAGAGGGATGTGGCTGGGGAAGGGAGAGGAATTGACTGGGAAACACTGCAGAGCCAAACATCCCAGAATACCTCACAGCTCATCTGTGAGGCAGCAATGCTGTGGGGGAAGGCCGGGAGTTCTCAGGATGCAGATAAACACGGATGAGCCAGAGACGCAGACAATCTGCTTCCACCGTCATCATTCTTGCTAATAATAAATAAGGGGGTGTGCTCGCAGACCACAGTCCCACTCATCATCGGTGTTTAGAATGCTTGCCTACTGGTAACACTTCATTTGCCCCCAAGCTTCTCCCCTGCCATTCTGCCCAGCCAAGTGAATCCTGGTGCGGTGCTGGCTCCGGCAGTGCAGGGCAGCACAGGGATTAGCAAAACAGGAAAGCAGTACACGGGCCGTGCCCTCTCACCCTCCACAGCAACCACCCGCCAAGGCAGGGGCTCCAAAATCCTCCCCTAAGGGCCACCGAGCGTAGGTAGAAGACAGGGAAGGTCTGGGACTATGTTACATCAAATGCAAACCATGCAATTATCCAATTTACCCAAGAACTACAAAGTAACCTCAAATATAAACTAGCTTTCAACGCCTGCTTCATTCCTCTCCAAGCAAATGTCAGCGTCCCTGGCTTACAGGCTTGGCTCAGAGTGATTACTGAGCGCATGCCCTGACACCCCACTGGTGCTGCAAACGCCAGCTGGGTACCCAGTGCTGTCCTCTGGAGGAGACAACCCTAAAGCCTGGCCTGGAATTAAAAGCCCTTCCCCCAATGGGGTTAAAGCAAAGTTAAAGACTCTTCCCTGAAAACAAAGCTGGCAGCCTTGTCAAAATCCTTGAGACTGAGCAGGGAAGCTAAACTTGGCTCCATCTGGCTCATACTGTACCCTGTCCGCCTCTCATCATCCACCTCTCCATGCTCTCAGCCTTGCTAGGCAAAAAACATGTCCAGAAACCTTCTTTTGACTGGGACGTTTTCCCTGAGATAATTTAGGAAGTGTGAGAGATGCTAAGAAAGCTGCTGTGTGTTCAGGAGGAACAGCTTCCCCTTTGCCGACCATGCTGAGGATCTCCTCTGCTACATCCCAGCGCTTACTTATCCCTCCAGGAGGTTTCAGAGCTTTCTGCACATCCGTTCGCATCCCATGCTCCGCACAACCTCCTCCTCACCTTTTCATTTTTCTTTTCCTAGAACTACGCAGCCATGTCTGCACTTGTTCCTGGAAACCCCAGCAAACCAGGGCTCCTTTACCTTCTGCCTTCAGCACTTCAGCCCAGGAATACCTAGCAAAGGCAAACCCAGAGCAACCCAGACCCACACCCGCACTGCCATAAATCCACCTTTGTGAGGGACTGACTGATCCTCTGGGACACCTGCAATTACAGTCAGTCCCGTGTAGCATTAATAGGAGGGGCTTCCTCGCTAATTATAGCTGTGAACGCACGAAGCACAGACACTGAAGAGCAAGGCTGGTGCGAATAGAAGGGCAGGGGGAGAGGAGATCAGGTGGCGCAACAGCATCATCACAGTGAGGCAAAAATCTGTGGAGATGGCTGTAAACAGCTGGTGTTCAATAAAGGCCTAGGGTAGATTGTTGGAAATGGCAAAACCGAATGATAAAATGACGAAGCGTTGGAAACCTCGGATTTGGGATCCAGCCCTGACCAGACCTGCAGACACTTGAGATTTGTTCATCACCTCTGCAGTTTATAAACCAGGCTGAGAACTTCTTGATATGGGTCTTCTGGTGAAATTTCAGGATATATGGCCTGAGGGTTGGTATAAGAGCTAAAATCCAGTTAATTTGCCAAATGTTATTTTCCTTCTTTGACTATCTTGAAGGATAACAGCCCAAATCAAAATGCATATGCAACACCCTTCCTTCTACCCAATCTTCTTCAGTATTAATAGTCCCCATCACCTGGCACCGAGGTGCAGCATTTGCTCTTTCACCGGCATTTCCCTGCCAATATTTGCTATCAGAGTTATTTCATTTACCACCTTTCCTAATTATTGTGACATCCATCGTTCTGGTGAAGTATCAATGATGCCAGGGAACACACTGGAGTTTTCCCTGCCTTATCTCCTTAGCCCAAGATCCTTTCCTCTCTTAAAGGCAGCTCAAGTGCCCTGTGATCTTGTCAGCTTTAAAGCAAACCCAGGGTAATATTCTGGCTGAGCAAAGTAAACCCTGGGGTCCCAATGCCAGACACAGGGGACACCATGCACATGGGTGCACCCCGTGAGAGGAGGCACGAGGGAATTCATGCTGCTGAGAAGCAGCTGCCACCTCCCTGTGTATGTGGGACGGCAGGAGCAGAGGCACAGGGCCCATCCCAAAATCCTCCCTGAGTTAATACATGCTCTCAAACACCTCTCTGGACTCAGAAGAAAAGACACAAGCTTTGTTCCCACCATTCAAGCAGCTCCCGCACCCTGTTGCCTCGGTTCCCCTGCCCCGGCCATGACGGCTCCTCAGTGCTGCTGTCTCTGCACCCGGCAGCTGCCCCATCTACAGATTTCTTCTGCCTCATTCGTGGACTGGTGGGAGGTGGGAACCAACAGTGTCACCTTCTTTCCAAGAGTTTTGCCTAGATAATGACCTATTTCAAATACAGTGAGAAAAGTCCTGCTCCAGGCCATGGTGGTGGACGATCAAGGGTCGGTGTGAGCGGCCATTCCCTGCTCCACCAAAGCCATGTTTATCCCAGTGCCTGCCACGCTCCTCACTGGCAGGCTCCAGCAGCATCGCCTGCTCAGAAGGATGATGGGCTGCATCCCCGCCAACGTGGGCTTGGGTGTGGGGTCAGGACTGAGCCCTTGGATGGGAAATGTAATGGAACAAGAGCTAGTAGCTCAAGGAAAAGGGAAATCTTATTTAACAGAGAGGGAAGGGGTGAAAAAGATGCTCGAGTGTTCTGCTCTTTCCTTCTCCACCTCAGTAGGGCAGGTGGGACCAACACATTTTGCAGCTAGTTTGACTTCAGCAAGCAGGACTGCAGGATTCAAGCTGCCAGCTAGCACTGATCCGTTTCAAACACAAACACACTTAGTAAGGTCTTCATTCTTTTGACAGTTCTACCTTTATGATTATACTGAAAAAAGTCCTTGCTCCAAATCCTTCCTTCTAAAAAAACAGTTAATTTGAAGAAGCTAGACCTTAATATAGTACTAAGTCCCTTTGATGTCTCACACATAATTCATTGGAAGCAGGATTTGTTGAGTAGGAGATTTTTTTTTCCATGCAAAGTATATTTACCAGCCAGCTTTTATATACCAAACAATGATACCACGGTGAATTTAAAGGCAGTTTATTGGCATCCCATTGTCATGGCATTGTAAGGTAAAACATCACTGCGGGCTCTCTGCTGTGATAATTTCACAATAAAAACTTTAAAGTGTTGAAGAAGCTATCAATAATTCTACGCAAAAACAACCCAAATCCCAATGTCAGCATTTCCAATGTGCCCACATAAATAAAAAATAGGCACCTCAGGAAAGCGCAAGGTTATGACCCCCAAAAAATCACACGCAAGACACGTGTTGCATTGAGCTGCAAAACCCCCAGTGACCAGAGCCCACATTCTTCCTCCTGCTGCCCCTGTAGTGCCTGACTTAAAACTGAACCAATAATCTCATACCCATCGTAGGCCAATACAGTTTAAGAGAGAGCTGGGCAAGAACTGATGCTCAAGGGAGCCATGGAGGAAGGAGATATTGCCTGTTGGGGCACTTTGATACGCAGAAAGGAAGATGCAAAGAGAAACTGGCCTGGTGGGTGCACAGCATAGAGGAAGGGTGTTCCGGCAGCCACCCAGGGAAGGGCCCTGGAAGACTGGGGGCAATCCCAGCCACGGACACAGGAGGGTCCCAGGGGTTAAGGACTAGCTTTAGTTATGGAACAACAGAACTGGAGTCTCTGCTTTGCCCTAGGTGTCCTTGGCTGTCCTGGGCAAATTGCTTGACTTGGTTTCCCCACAGGACAACACCCTGCCCCTATTTCAAGGGATTGCTGCAAGTATTAAGGGGAATTCAGTCAAGGCTCTGTGACGATCACAAGGACAAGAAAGGAGAAGTATGGGGACAAGAAAGGAAAGAGTCAAAGCTCAGTGCTGGCTGCGTGACATGCTTTTCTCCTAAGAGCTAATTTAGCTTGGATGTAAGTCTTCACAGATATTTGCACTCACTTTGCCCTGACTTTACAACGGACTGTCACCCACAGCTGTGTCTCATACACCACGGTGTCTCACGAAGACCCTTTTTTTACTCCTCTTAGCAGTTACTTCCTTCAGTGGTAATGGTTACCCAATGGATCAGGGAAATCTTAAACTGATCGGGCAGAAGAAAGGAAATCCCCTTCTTCCTCTGATTTCCTGGTTATTTTTTAATCATTGTTGTGCAAGTAACGCTTGCTTTATTGTATTAAATGTAAACAAAAGTGCAGATAGGGCTGGTTGTTTTCTTTCATGAGTTATAATAGAGGGGATCCAATCATTAAGATAATGCAGCCAAGCAGAGTGCACAGAAAATCATGCACTCATAAAAGGCATCTCTGCAATTATTTTTTAATCAGCTCCTGTGATTTTCCCCTGACCAGCAAGGCTCTTAAACTCTTACCAGCAACGAGATGCTTACTTTGCACTTCTCTGACATACCCCTATGCCTGGCTCCTGTTGAAAGACTTTGGAAGTTGCAGATGCTGAATTACCTGTGTTTCTGAGAGCAGCACCATGTGCGACATGACCCGAAAGTCGGATCCAAGAACATGGATACCTCCAGAACGGAAAGTGGTTGCAGGCAAAGAGGAGGAAGGAAAGGGAACTTCATCTTCCACCAGCAGCAAATGGCTTTAAGCAACTGTCTCGTACATGCTTGCACAGTGGGTCTCTCTGCCACAGGTCCCGTTTTACTTTCACCAAATTCTCACCCACCCTCCTCGGTGTGAGGTCAGAGGGGTGAAGCCCAGACCCTTAGCACTGCACACCACAAGAAAATCCAACCCAGGAGAGTCTCTTGTGCCTTACAGGCATCGCACAGAACATTGACCGTATTCTCCCCCCTCAGAAAAAAAGTGTTCTTTTACTAGAAAATATTTCTTTTTCTAGAAATCTCCTAGAATTAAGCAGGGCACTGGAAGCCCCAAATATTCAGTCACCCGCTACCCGCCCCATTCCTCCCTCTTCTGCCCCTCCAGGCAGGAAGGCCGCGCACATCAGAGTATTTGCTGACTTACGCAGCCTATGGAACTTGAGAAAACTTTCGGTTTCCCACAAAAGCTCCGAGGCTTTATGGCATAACACAACGCTGTGAGGCGAATGCGGCTGCTCCACCTCGTCCGGCTGTCAGCGCGGGCCGGCGGAGTGCTGTCCTGCAGGCTGCGTAGGGACAAGCGGCGCTCACCGCTCCCGGGGAGCTGCTGTGCTCTTCCCGCCACATTTCAAGCGAGAAGCTGAAGCATCAAAGTTCTCCTGTTTCTTCTTGCTGGCAGTAGCAGGGTACCAGTAATTCCCCTAAGGTTAGGCAGGACAGACCTGCGATATCCTCCTAAGACACCAAGCGGGTCATGTGTCCAGCAGACAGCATTCCCACGGCAAGGAGTTAACTCTCTTGGCTTCATTCCAGAAAACAGGGCCTTCAGAGTAAGTCCTGCAAGGTCCCCCAGGACCTTTTTTGTTCCTAACACTTAGTATATGCCCGTTTGTACTAAATTTGGTTTAAGTCAGCTCAGCCGTGTGTGAACAATGGCACAAAGTGCGCTGGGGATGGGGGAGGCGGAGAAGGCAAGGAGTTGCCCAGCTGGCAGGGAGGATGGCCTCATCGCCCAAGAGGGTGGCTCTGAAGGCTGGCTCCTCTCTGGGAGCTCACCCGCGCCAGAAACACAGCTCCTCCGCTGCACACTCAGCCTCCAGCACCCTGGCGACCCCTGAGGAGGACACCACAGTGCCAGCGTCACCTTTTCGTCTTCCTGCGGGTCCCTATTCATCTTCTGCCCAGTAAATAGGACCTCACTTCCCGAGGTCCTCTGCTAATTCAAACAGCCATGCTCATAAAGTGAGGCACAATGCAGCATGTCAGGTCTGGTCTCCGACAGCGAGCCCTGAGTCTCTTCTCCACCCGTACACACTTCACCTGGCACCGCACCAGCCAGAAGACGACCATGTGTCCCCTCACAGAACAAAACCCCCAGGAACAGCCTGGAATTTGCCCCGAGAAGGCAAAGAAGGGGTTAAACCACTGCCTGAAATAATTTCCTTTCATTCTGTCCTTCCAGACACTGTTATATGGGCTGTTTGGAAATCCTCAGTCAAGTGACAATTTAAACAGCATTTGTGGTGGGTTTTGTTGCCTTCTATTATTATTAAAGAAAACAACTAGTTTATTTCTTTTTCATTATTCTCCATCAGATAGTTTGCAATTAATCATCAAGACATTTCCTTAGCTACAGTTTTTCTTTTGTCTGTGCCTTTCTTTCGCCTGTGTCTTTCTTTTGTAGGTAGGAGAGCAGACGAGAAGATCAGAGAAGTCCTTTTCTGGCTTCAAAAATCCACAGATTAAATTAGTGATAAGATTACTGTCACCTTCAGGGTGGGAAACATTTTCAACTTTGGAATTTGTTTTTCCATGGACGAGCACCCTTTCACTGGCATAAATCAGTGCCGTGCCACACTAACGGAGTATATCACCTGTGCCACGGACACTGCCAGCCCACAGGCAAGTGGCTGGGGCTCTGCAGAACCGTGGTTTATACCTGGTCCTGCTGCTAACTACCAACAGTGACTTAGAGAAGCCTGCTTTTCTCTCAGCATCCTTTGTAAAAGAATGAAATAACGGCATTGCTGTCTTCAGTTGAGTGCATGGAGTGAAAATGCACTAGGTTAAGACCAAGACATCATTATAATGATAACTTATGCTCCTTGACTACCTGGCCAATACTTTTTCTCACCTGGGAGTCTGGTGATAGCAATGGCAAACAGTCTGTCTCACCAGGGAGAAGTGTGATTTAGAGAATAACCTCTATGCTTTAGTTTAATCTAAGTGCTCTCTTTTCCTGTTAGGACTCTACCATTTGGACCCAGCAAGGGAGTTACGCTGGATGTAGTGTTCTGTTCATTCCAAATGTGCTTGGAAAATGCTTTCTCTTCATCTTTAACCCTCCTGCTCATTACTATTTCAATGATGCCTTTAGCATCCCTTATCAGACACCTACACGTTCTAACTTCTAATTTATATTCATTGCTATTACCTTATTTTTCTGGGTACAGTGTTGACTCGTTTTTATTTTATTTCATTTTTCCCTTCTCTGTGGAATGACAAAAATTTTGCTCAGTAGTTTTTTTCCTGTTAGGGAAAACATGTTTTTGCAACATCCCCATGGAGGGCCCATAAAAAGGAAGCATGTTCCACTGCTTTGACTTATTTAAAATCAATCAGGTGTATCCTTCAAGTCCTCCCAGGCAGACCTCTTAGAAGGGCTTTAATGGTGGCAGCTTTGACTTCACTAATGTTAAAGCAGCCATGGCACACCATAAAAGAGGCCAGCACTTCAGCAGATTGCCACAAACATTCTCCTCCAACTTTTCTGGTCCATATGAAACCAGCCTGGATCTCACCTTCCCAATCACTTAACTGTAAGGGCCCAGTCGTACACACTCTTGTTCAGCTAGAGTCAGGACACCTCAGGAGATCTTCTGGCCTGATGAGCAAGGACTCACACATGGAAGGGTTCATTTGTTGGATCCAAACGTTCAGCCACATTCTTCGAGTCCTCTCAGGGAGACCTCTGAGAAAGGCTCTAACAGTGGCATTTGTGACCTTCCTAATGTTAAAGCAGCCATGGTACACCATAGAACAGATGGATTCATTTGTTGCCATCCATCGGTCCAAATCAACCCTTCTGCACTTCAAGACAGTGTTGTGAGCTTCTCATGGATGCCATGAGACACTGAAAGGGATCATGTTGAAGTTTACTCATTTCAAGGACTTTCAAGCATAAAGGCGAAAACCTTCAGGCAGGACTAGCCACAGCGTAGGTGCCCCTAAGGGGTGCCAGAGCCCAAGGCAGAAAGAGTCAGACACTCCTGCTGTGCCCCACGCACAAAGAATAAGAGAGGAGGACATGGTTTAGGGTTTTGTTTCTGAAGACAAAGAACCTGACAAGGACCCTGAGCTTGGGTTCCCTCTAGGAGAGATGCGAATACATGAACGGGGGGAACTGCTGACCCCCCTTCAACGTATGGCATCAAATCTGTCTCCATGGGAACCATAATAAGGGCAGAACTTGTCTGTGCCATCTCAAACCGAAAAGGGGGAAAAAATCCAAAGAAAACAATGAGCCTCAGACCAATGAGACTCTGAGCAAAAGCAGCCTGAGCAGATGGCTGAGCAAGGGCCCCGCCGTGACCCCACATCGGCCCTTTGCTTCGCTTGCTCTAAGCTGGGATGAAGTCCTTACCCTGCTGCTCTGCTGTAGCCAACAGCAGCTCTGGTGCTTGCGGCTGTGCGGCTGCAATGCAAATGCTGAACAGCAGGCACCGACCGCGACTTCAGCTTTGCAGCGTGTGGCTGAACACAACTCTCGCCCAGCCAAAGATCAGAAGACAGGCACTGAGTTAGGGAGGGAGGCAGAGGGAGCGTGGGGACACAGCCAGGAACATGTGCATGTGTGAGTGGAACCACGGAGGCCCAGTTTTCGGAGGTGTTGAGCCTACACAGAGCTCACTGGCTTTAAACAATACTGTGGGCATGAGTACCTTTACAGACGGAGGAGATGAGGGCAGGGTGGAGTAGGTGGGGGTGAGATATACTGAAGGAAGGTGCTGAACTCCTGCCTCGGCTCTTTAAAATACAGACCAGGGATCTCAGGAGCAAAGGGGAGAACCCAGAAAAAAGTACTCTCCCTGCTCAACTTCATGCAACAGATCCAGACCCAATCATGCTGCACCGAACCAAACCAAGTCATGGCTCTGTAAGAGCCAGATCATCTGTGAATAAGCAAACCCTCCTGTCTGCATCAGGACACGGGAAAAACACCCTAGCATCACCAGCACAGAAGGTCAGCAAGCAGCTTTTCACCATTAGCTTCCCATCCCAGTCTGGAGACAGGACGCGGGTGGGCTGTCGCTGCACCCGGGCAGCACTGTGCTCAGGGATTATTCTAGCCCTGGAGAGCAGCTGCCACCCCACCACCCATCTCCACTAGCACACGAACCACTGGGCAAGTGCACCTCCTGTTATTTTCTAACTATTCCGCTAATCACATAAAATTGTCAAAGTTCAATTTGTCTTCTTACAGAGTAATTTTCTTTCCACCATGCATTGTTGGCTGTCTCTCACTGTAACCCATGTGTCTGCAGCCACTCGAACGCATTAGGGTTGAGGAGGGGCTTGAATTTGATTATTTGCTCTAATAAAAATAAATCTAATGGAATTACACAACAAGACCAGATTAAAGTCAGCTGCTTTGAAAATACTGGGTTTGGTTGCATGTTAGCTGAGAGAACAAGCATATGGCTCTTCCCTCTCCCATCTCCTGACCCACACATTAAGGCTCCTGTGGGAGGTAATCCACTCTCTGCACCAGCTGAGGCAAAGGTTAGATCACGCTGACAGCCACCAGCTTTTTCAGAAAAAAGGCAGCCCCGTAACAAAACGCATCAGGGAGAACAGGGAACCCCAGGAAACAGAAGTGCAAGGAGATTAAATGTGAAAGCCACCACGCGCTTTCCCCCTCTTCCCCATAAATTGCACCACGACGAGGTTCTTCACAACTAAATGCAGCCTGCCCAGCAAAACACCAGCGGTCGCACGTGCCCACATAGCAGCAACATCAGAGCTGCAGCTGGCCTTAAGGTAAATGTGGGGTTTACCTTTCCTATGGCTTTATTCCTGCACACGTGTAGGAGGCAGGAGCAGAAAATATGCTGGTGTTCAGTCCTCTGGAGACCTGAAGGAACGGCCCTGCTTTCCAACCCCAAAAGGAATTCATGCATGGTGAGAAATGATGCCACACTTTTTTTTCCTACATCAGTGCAGCGGAGGAATCATGATAAGACAGCTGAGGGCAAGTGTGTAGACCTCAAGCGCAGGCCTGAAGGTAGAAGTTGCCATTGCCGGCTCAGCCCAGTAGGGTGAAAATTTTGATGGTCAGTTCAGAGCAAGCAGAAACGAGCTCCCCTGCTCCCCAGCATCCTTACAGTCAGTGTTCAGAGTGAAAAACTCCACTTCCCAAAGAAATCAGCCAGGTTTCCAAAGAAATGTCTACACCATTGAATTAGGTGTATTGGTCATCTTAGACTTGGAAATTTTTTTTGAGAGACTACCTGAGGAATCAAGCACAGGAACTGCCACATCAGAACAGAGGACGGTCTCTAATGTGGCGCTCATCACCATCTTTTCAGCAAATGGGCTGGGGAAGCCATAAGTGAATAATTAATTAGTAGTTTTCCCATGAGAAAAGATTCTCTTTAACCCTTAGGAGCTTAGTGATCATCCTGCTCTGACACACGAGGCTCTATCGACTTGGCACACTGTGATTCCAGATGTTTAGCTGCACAATTCTCAGTATTTATACCAATATATACTGCAGTCCTTGTGCTAGATCCCCAGGCAGCTTAAATTAGTGTGGCTCCTCAATGAAATTACTGAGATTGCTTCCATGTACACAAGCTGGGCATCTGCACCGCTGAGCCGACCCAGGCATGAGGCCATCACCCTGCTCTGCTTCTCCGCTCCTATACACCAGCAAGTGCTGGACGGATGGCACTCCCCTGCTTTTCACTCAAATGACAGCTTTGGTTTCAAACACAAACCCACAGAAAAGATTTCCATATTGTGTAGCATGACAGTTGGATGTGCAAGGCAATATGTTGCCTCCTCACACCTTCTCGGCATATGCTCCATACACTTTGCTTGCTCCTACAGTGATGGAGATGGTAGGAAGCGTGGTCAGTCCCCACAGAGGACACAGGCATCCTCACCTCAAGGCACTCAGCCGCTTCCTCCGTCCCAGTGCACCACAACACCAGGATCTGGATTCCCTCCTGTCCTCCACATTCCCCCAGGCACTGCCTCCTGCTGTCTGCAGCCTAGGAGCCGAGTGCAGAAAGCATGAGACACCCAAGGTGTTGTGAAAGGAGAGACGGGGAATTCCCGTCTCTTCCTCCTCAGCATCTCTCTCACCACACCCTGCCTGCAGTTCTCTGTCCCACGTCAAGCTGTATCTCCCTTGCATTCACCTGGCAATGCCTTCCACGAGGTCCAAACAGACAGCTCTCACCCAAAGGACTTAGACCCACGCTGGCAGGCACCCTTACCTGGAGGAGCACCTTGCTCTTTGTCCTGCTTCAGATTTCCTGGAGATAGGAACTACTTGGAAAAGGGGAGCAAACATGGAAAACTCAAGGCGTGTCAGCTGGCTCCAGAGGACAGGGAGGAAGAGGTGGGGGAGAACCACTCATGGCACTCACAGGAACACAGTTGGCGCAGAGGAGCTGCATGTACAATTCGGAGACTTCCTAGAGGGCTTTAGTGAGCCAACAAGCATAGTCAGTACACTTGATCCTCTTACTTTTAAATCAGTGTTTACAAAGTCCTGGGGAAATCAAACTATTTATGTCTATCCCCAGTCAGGGACTGTTTAAGGAAATAAGATAAACATACTTTAGTCTGTAAGTACTTATTATTTAAGCAAACACACAGGTTCACTCATATGTTTGCTTTTCAACAGCATTACTGGACAGTATAGACAGTGCTGAGGTCAGGCTGGGATAGGAAAAAGGAAGCAGTGAAGGTGTTTTCAGAGGAGAGGAACGCTGGTGCTGCTTCTTGCACATCGCAGGAATTCCCCTTCCTGGCACGAGCTCCATGGGGAGCTGGGTCCCCGTGTTCCCCCCTGCCTGGGAGTGGGGTTGGGCGCACCTGCGGCTCCCACACCACTCGTCTTGCCCCAAAGAACGGTACTGCACGGACTGCTGCAACATCCCGAGCTGCCTTCCCTCCAGACTGACCACAGCCGAGCTATCCGTCATCCACCGCTATAATGACAAAATCCTAAAAAACTCTACCTTGCCTTTGCTGTTCCAAGCAGAAATAGTCAACTGCTGTTACACGGGCCAGAGAAAACCATTCTCCTTCAAGAAACGCAAGGCAATATTCCCATTAAAAGTATTTTATTTTTTAAAATAAACGAAGTCATAATGACATCACACCGCTCAAAGCATAGTCCAGGCCAACCGCCGCTGCTGTCTGGGAGCTCAGAGCTGGCAAACCAGGACTTAGCACCTTCCTCGCTGCCCTGAAGCAGCAAAAACTTGCAGCTGTGTAATGTTTTAATTACTCACCCTTCTACGAAGTTTCCAGGGGGGGAAGTTTGTTTTGGAGCTAGGAAAGATGCCTCGGGGGTTTGGGGAAATGACACTAGTTTTTCACTCACAGACACAGCTCTGTCTCTCCTGGCGTCAGATCCACAAACTGGCTCCACTCCCAGTACCTGAATCAAAGCACTTAGACAGGAACAGAACTCCACTAACTTTCCTCAGCTTCGGGGTAAGTCTGAGCAAGGTCGTTGTTCAGCAGCGACAAAATGCTTAGCCTCAGCGACACGAGCCTGAACGGATACAGAGCTTGGATAGCTCAGATGTGACAGGGAAAGCTTTGCACTATGGACCCTGGGACATGACTGTCAGAGCACAGAGCTGTCTGAATCCCATAGCTCCTTTCCTGGAAAACACCTTCCTTCAGCGCCTTCACTCAAGCAAAGTTTCCTACTCCTGCAGAGCCCAAGGAGCCTCTCTGCCCGGTAACCTTCTCTGGGGCACCCGGCTCCTGCTGTCCCAGCTGGGATAACCTTTCTTGCCTTCCTGCGGATCATTACCGATAATTCCAGCAGTTTGCTGAATACCACGAGTTGAACAGAGGCAGCGGCACCGAAGCCGACAGGCACGCACGCTGATAACCAACACCGGTACAAAACCCTTCTACCTAATTCTGTGCAATTACACACACAGGCGACCGCAGCAGCCCGTGCCAAAGCCGTAGGCGCGGACAGATGCCCCCATCACCGCACACAAACGCGGAGCGCCGTTCCCCTCCACCGGGATGCCCGGTGACCGCACCGGCCGCTCGCAACCGACCCGGGCACGTGCGTTTCCCACGGGCGCAGCCCCGCAGCAGCGCGGGCGGGCACAAAACGAGCGAAGGCAGCAACAAAACGGCAAAACGAAAGTCACCTCGGGTCAGCTCCGCGGAGCTGAGGGCGCAGCGCGGCCCCGCGGCTCCCAGCGCGGCCGGCCACGGTGCCCGCAGAGGGGCAGGGGGCTGCGGGNAAGGCTCTCGGATGCTTCCCTCTCTCTCGGCTTTTAAAGCCAGCTTCGGGGATTTGTTTGTTTGTTTGTTTATTCGTGTGCGAAAATAGCAGAAGGGAAGTGGAGCCCAGTGAAGTGCTGGGAGTGCGTTTTTCACTTGCAGGGTCAGCCCAGTTCCTTTGACATTATTAGAGCTTTGGCAGCTGAAAATCTGGCCCTGTGACCCTTAATGAACATCGGTCTTGGCAGAGGTGGACACCACAACAGGCTCATCATCTGGATTTTTAAAGTACCTATTGCAATATTGAATTAAGCATAAAAGCAGGATCTGAGCTGCTCCATCTTCAGGTATCCTCACCTTCCACAGCCGGATCTGTATTTTATATGTTTGGGCTTTCAATCTACGGTGCCTTTGTGCAGTTTCTCCTTTAGAAAATGCCTGTAAACATCTTATGTAAACACCAAGCTTGATACTGACAGCCGCAGGGAGGATTTCTGACCAGGCCTGCTTTTGGAAATGAAGTAATATTTTTCCAACTGCCACCACTCAGCTTCACCCACAGCTTCAGGGTCTAGCGGGATTCCCTCCATCACCAGTACCTCCAGGCCTGCAGGAGGCTAGGGTCCCTCTTTCCTTCTGGGTGGCGCCATGCTCTGTCCCAAGAAACACGCACAACAGCCATGGATGATACAGATAACTCACAAATTGAAACTCAATCCATAGGGCAGGCCCTTTGGTTTGGCCGTTCCAGGTTGATGCAACTTTTGGCTACAAATGTCAGCAGAGCTGTCTCCAAAAGACTGAGTCTGTTGAGTGAGATCTATGGCATGGATTTAGACACTCATACAATGCCTCTTGGGCTTTGTGGGTCACGCTGAGGGACGTCACTGGGAGCTCTGCAGGCTGTTGTTTCTCCGAGCAGAGCTGCCCTGGAACGGGGTGATCCAGAGTGCACACAAGTTCAGAGAAGTAATTTGGTTTGTGTCCATCCATTTCATGGCCTTTAACCACGATTTAGCTCCTTGCACCTGGAAAAGGGACGTCTTCGATGGCGCGTAGACGCAGGACAAAACAGAGCACCCAACAAATTGCAGTATATGTTGCTTGCTGACAAGTTACATAAAATTTCAAAAAAAGAGTGTATACTAAACACGACTTATTGTCAACTTGCTTGATAGGACACATTTTTAAAGATCTGAGGGGTTTTGGCAGAGATCTTTCAACTGATTTCTCAAAAAATTTGGCGGTATTTTCAGCCATAGCAGGCAAACACGCCTTCCCAGGCTGCCAGGCCTCCTGTTTGTTGCATGCATTTGTTCATCACTATAGTAACTGAAAGACAGATAAAGAATAACATTAAGAAAAGTAAAACTAGGATCAAATCCATGAAGAAACACCTTGTCACAGTTTGGATTTTCTCAGACTTGCATCACCGAGGACAAAGCGGAGGAGGCTGGTCTGGCTGGAGCGGAGAAGGGTCATTTTGAAACTGGAAGTTAAAGCGTTTCTGAAACAGTTCCGGTTTGCCTTCATTTTCTTCTCCATAGTACTAATGTGGGGTTTCTGGACAACACATTATTACGGCCTCTAGCTTTAATACTAGATCTATATTTGTGTGGCTTGATCTCTGTTCATTGAGCAAGCAGTTGTAGCTCTTCCTGATAAGATCTGAGTCCTCAGAGCAGCTGCTCGCTTGCCTTCACCGTTGTTCTGAGTCAGGATCTCCAGCAGCAGCTACTAATGAGCCTGACAGCATAAAAGGGAAAACATCAGAAAGCAGAGCCCTAAGCCAAGCACATGCTGCAGTTTGCACGTGAGTAGGCAAACTGAAGTTAAACGTGCTTATGCACTTTCCTAGCAGGTGTTTAAATGCTTCGCTGGATCGAAGACGGGCAGGTGGGTCAGGATTAAAGCTGCTCAGCTGCATCCGTGAAGTTGGGGAGTGATGGAAGAGAGCACCACAGCAAACGCCTGTCCCAGCCTTGCTGTGCTCGCAGCGGTCTTTGAGAAATGCACTTTGAAAACCTGAACGCTAGAAGGCACATTCAAAACTTACAGTCAGAGGAGGGTCTTAACATCTTAGGCCCCATCTCCCCAGCCCCAGAGGTTAGAGCCAGGGGTAAACCACGCTGTGCCGGTAGGAGTTTGGTTATGTCCTGCTGGAGGATGGGGCAGGAATCCCAACCTGTGCCCACCCATTGCATGAGCACTGGGCCCTGTTTGCACTGTCTCTGCCACCCAGTTCCTCACCTCCTGACCCTTTGGTGTGCCCGTATTGCCAATATTTGGAGGAAGGCAATATTCTACACCACGACTACCAGGTGTATACACAGCCGTCTCTCCGTCCAGGCAAACCCTGCAGCAGCAAAGTGTTTTGCTGTCTGCAGAGCTGGCCAGGTGGATCGAGAGCCCAGGAAGTCATTCCCAGAAGCTTGAACAAAACAGAGCCCCTTGTGTAAAGATACTTGAATGTGAGCAGTGCCCGAGCAGAGTGAGTTGCCGGCCTGCCGCCGCCCCTCTGCAGTCCTGGTCTTAGGATCCTGGCTCTCTCTTTGCTTTACCAGGCACAAACCGTGAAGGGGGGAATGGATTTTGATGCATGGGGAAGGCAGAGTGCAAGACCCTTCCGTCGCTGGGTGTTTCTGAACCCCAAGAATTGATCATGCTGAACCCCAATGCTGTCATCGGTTTTGGTCACATCACATCCCCTTTTAGCACAGGTTCCCCTCTAGGATTATCAAAGAGTTTATTCAGCCTAAATGGGATGCCTACAAAAATTTAATTAAATTTTTAAAAAGAAAAATTGGAAAGGATTAGAAAGGGAGATAAGGCAATGGCTTTTTCTTCTTTTGTCCCCCTCCTCCTTTTTTCCTTCTGTAACAATAATAAAGCCAAAGATCTAGCTGAGAAAAAAACTGGCTGAGTGATTCATCAGGACTGAATCACAGTCACTATGCAGTGGAATTTGCTGCCTTCGCTTCTGCAGTAGTAACTCTGTCGCTGCTTTAGATCACTGGCTGCACTTTCAGGCACACACATAAGACAGAAGGAGATAAAACCAACTTAACAGAGAGGCTTTTTGGTGTGCACGGCGTGTTCCCTTTGAACACAGCATGGTTGCCTTTGCCCAGTTGTGTGGGATGGATTTTATTAAAAAGAGAGCCTGAATAAATTAAGTTTCTTAGGGTTATACCTGTCATTAGATCATGCAGTCCTCCCACTCTGCTGGGGAAGAACTTCTTTCTTTCTTTCCATTTTAAATGCAAGCTTCCCCGCTCTTGCTGGGAGGTTACCTCTGAAGCAAGCACTCTGCCTGGGCCACAACATCTGTTGGTACCCAGACCTAAGCTGAACAGTCCGGATGCGGTAGCTGAACACCTCGGAATTGGCAGTGGTTTGGATCCCAGTCCATTTTGTGAGGGAAACCATTGTGAAGACGTGATGCAGGAGGAAAATTCTGGTCTACATCTGATTTACAGCACCGGTTGATTTGGTGCTCATCCCTACTTAGAATTATGTCTCACTGTTGTCACCACCTCCTTTCTTTACATTATTCCTTATTCAGTCCAGGGAGTGCTCTGGATACTACAGCACTGCCATGCAGCCAGGTTCCCGGACTCATTGCAAAAGTGCTCAGCCTGAGCTAAGGTGGGAAGCAGTTCAAAAGTGAAGCGATCAAAAGGAAGAGGGCCACACTAGCGATACCTAAACAGACAGGCCTTTAAATAATCAAACGCCAACAGCCATGGTATGAAATCTCACTGTTTGCAGAGCACTTTGATTTATGCACCATACTTTATTTATAACACTACCTGGATATATGAATCTAAAATCCAGATTAAGGCAGCTCTGACTTTTAGATTTAAAGGAGAACATTTGCATTCATTTTTAACAGTGTAACTATTGCTGTTCATAATACAGACATCATTAATTCAGGTTTCATCCAAGGGTAGCAAAATTATTTTGCAAGCATTAAAATGCCCTCTCAGAGTGACCCTTTGAGGTATTTGTTATCTCAAGACCAAAGAAGAAACCAAAGCAAGGGGCAACCACGCCAGCACCAGCTGGCGAGTTAGAGCTGGAGCAGGGCCAGGCAGCCACCGGCTGCCATGGGGCAGAGGCTGCCTCCGGAGAGCAGGGCAGCCCCTCCACGGCGGGTGGCTTCAGTATCTTCTGAAAAAAATCTCCTTCTCCATCAACTACACAGCCCCAGCTTTAAAACGGCCAGGCATATGTCAGACCACGTACCCCTTTCCTGGTCCCAGTCATGTGAGGTGGAATATTAAATAAGTTTGATATCGGGCATCAAGTTTGTCTTTCTTTTTTATGGGAGACAATTGTTTTGGAGACAAATTCCACATTTACAGTCTGTGAGCGGGAAGCTACTAAGCAATCCATTAGAAATGTACGGATGAGAGAGGTGAAGTGGCAGTTGATAATAAAGCATCCGCAGCCCAAGCAGAGGTGCGTACCTGGAGAAGCGCAGGTGCTGCTGTAGCTCAGCTGCGGAGGATGCAAGGCAGTGCCTGTGCTGGGGCTGCGTCCTCCTAGGCTGCCTCTTCTCCTCCCTCTAGTAAAGCTACAACTGTCCCCACAGGCTTGTCCTCACAGGCTGGCATTGCTGCTGGCTCCGCGTACTTTTCGGGTTTTCCTCTCGAGCACGTGCACCCACAGTGCTCCCAAAGCCGGAGCAGTGTCTGAAGGGGTTGTGTCCTCTGCTCTTCAGCACTGTCTGGCATTTCTTCTGACTCCTCCTGGGAGAGGTTCTCAGAATCCTGGACCATCTCAATCCTCCCTCCGCAGGCCACCGAATTTTTCATTGTTTTCTTTCAACTGTTTTTTAAAACCTCTATTTCTGATGACTATTTTCCACGTGGCTCTTTCCTCCTGCAACAAAGTTTTGGAAGAAAAAGACCTGCCTAGGAGGCAGAAATACATCTCCTGCCTCCTGCCATCCCCCCAGTGCTAGAGGAGCCAGCTTCCTGGCTCAGAGCACCATGGGGCAGTCGGGTCTTTGTCTGTCTGCACTGCAGGAGGCAATGGCTGCTGCCGCCATGGCATTGGGACCACACCACTGAAATCAGAGGCAAGATTCTGGTACAAAGTGACACAAGAGAGGGAAATCTCAGCGCAGAGGAGCTGCGTGGAGGCAGCTGAGGGCTGGGGACCCCAGCATCATCTCTCCCACCAGGCAGCACGGAACATGCCAGACACTGGACCACACTGGCTTTACAGCCCTTCTTCCTATAAGTTCACCCCTGCCAGGAGGGAGGGTGACACACAGCCCTTCCCTTCCTCATCCCTGCTAGAGCACATGGATGACCTCGCTGTGAAAACCCAAGCAGTAAGAAGCCAAGCCCTGGCACGCATCCATGCCAAAATCCCCCAAAGCTCTGACGAGCCCGGTGGCTGCTCAGCGACTTGTGCTCAGCCCAGCGGGAGCGAGGTCCGTGCAGCCATGTACGATGTGCAAAGTTACGCTGAGCTGTAACCCTGGCTGCGTAGGAGACCTCACTGGGCTTCATAATTTATATGCATATGAGTCTGTATATATTTCCATGAGTACTGCATCTCCGAGTGAATAAGGATAACTGTATGCAACTGAGAATAAAAGAGCTGAGTGAATCATTCATCATGGATTATTGATAGGATTAATTTTACATCTTTTCCTGCTCTCAGGATGCCCACAAGCCCCCCTGAATTTATTTTCCCTCTCTTATTAAATATATTTGAAGACGAAGTAGATTAAAACCAAGTAATTCTTCCCTTCTTTGCTTGGCTGAATGAGAAGCTTGCAGTCAGATTAACCACTGCAAATTCTCCCAGAAAGCCAGTGTGTTCTCTTCTGGCATCTGAGCCTAGAAGCTTCAAAATCTTTCCCCCTGAACGTTCACATGTGTAAACTGCAGACATGGGGCTCTATGATGAAAACGAACTCAAAACAGGAGGACGAGCAGAAATGAAGGGGTTTCACGAGCTAGCTCGAACGAATGACTGCCAGCTGTGTCAGGCAGGGCTCAGGCAGGGCTGTGCTCCGCAGCCAGGCTGGTGGAGGAAGGACTGCGGGTGTGCAAGCCCAGCTTGGCAGGTTCAATGCACACGACTTAGTAGGCTGTTTGAGCTTCTCTTTCTGCCAACAAGGAGAAATTGGCTCCTTCGTGGACTCCTCAGGCAAAGTCCTGAGCCCCTGCGCTGCCTGTACTGGCCTTCCAGGCAGATCACAAGGATGAATAAACCCAAGTCTGCCCGGGGCTGGGTACCGATGGTGCCGAAGGACCTCTGAAGGGTGGAGAGCAGAGCCAGCCTCCGCCGGCAGCCGGCAGGTCGCAGCCTCGGCCGTTCCTAGCAGAGGAAGGAGTCCTTCCCCTGGCAGGGATCCCCGGTGGCTTTCCACGTGGCAGCAGCGTGGGATCTCAGTGACATGCACTCATGACATCTGAGTGCATCCCAGCACACTTACGTCATGAGCCAGCAGAGCAATCCCAGGCTTAGCAGTCCTGTCCAAGCAGGGAGGAAGTTAGCGTGGATCGAGGGATTCTCTGCCATTTCTCACGTGCATTTCTTTTTCATGTGCATCTCTTTTTCAGGTAGGGCAGCTGCCTGGGAACAGAACCTGATCTTCACAGATTTGAAGCCCAGTGCATGGTTGAGCAATGCCAGGAGCCGGTTCCCCAGCAGTTTCAGCAAGTGCTGGCTGATGCTTAGTCTTCTGCAGAGCTTCGTAAGCCCAGTGTGTTCAGTCAAACTGTTCATGTGCAGAAAGTTAACCTGGCTCCGTTTCCCATCCTGGAGCAGTCAAAATTCGCCTACCCAGGAGCAGCTGCCTGTGAGGCACTCCCACGCTGTTGCTTCTCAGAAGACTTTTCTTTGCA
Source organism: Steatornis caripensis (assembly GCA_013398225.1). Taxonomy (NCBI): domain Eukaryota; kingdom Metazoa; phylum Chordata; class Aves; order Caprimulgiformes; family Steatornithidae; genus Steatornis; species Steatornis caripensis. The sequence goes on from VZSC01010618.1 coordinate 98,944, forward strand.
CACACGGACCTCTGCTTGCACAGAGATACCGGTGTTCACATGAACCAAAAAGCTAGCAGCGTGAATGCCCGTGAGCATCACATGCAAAGTGCTGCTGCCCCTGGGAATCAAACGCTCATTCAAACCATTTTGATTCCCACAGGTTTTGCACGTCAGCTCTTCTCCGGACAGGACGTTGCCAATCTTGTCTGCAGGCATTTGTACATCCCATTATTCAGTGTAACAAGCACGTCCTGTTGTGTTCCAGTGAGGCTTCCCCTTGGCTAGCCACAGGCCACATGGCACCACCCCGGATGATCTTACACAAACAGGACAACAATTGTTCCCTTGCAGATGGCTGCAAACTGCACTGGAGACCACGGCTGCTGTTTCCATGGCAGCACGTAGACGATTCCACTTGTTAGCGGCCCTAGTATTACAATAAAAACAAAAATAAACCCAGAGAGCGACTTTTTCCTTTCCACTCTTTGGCCTTTGGGGAGCCTTCACCCTCTGCCCTGTGCCAGAAACCTTGGGCTGCCACTGTGGCTTTTCCCACTGAGTCTCCCCGAGGCTGTTGGAGCTGCATGAACAGTGGCAGCGGTGTTCGGGGCATCGCACGCTGATGCCGCGCTGCCCAGCCTCAGAAACACAGCCAGGTCGGCTCAGGTCAGCAGTGAGACGGGAGCCTGCTGGAGTCATGGCCGTTTAGTAAGAGGGAAGCTGGTCCCAGCAGAAAGGGGAGCCAGCAGCCTGGCACTGCTCTGGGGTGCCTGGGAAAATTGAGGCCCCTCTTGGGGATGGAAAACCTATTTCCTAAGTCCTTTACTTACTTAGGGGAACAACGTTACTTCTGACCATTAATTTCCCATCAAGAATCTTCAAAAACAGAAGAAAAAAGGACACTGCTTTATTCAGAGCTTTGCAAAGAGAGAAGAACAGACTGGAGCGCACAGGTGGCTTGCGAACCTTTTCTGGCAATTGCGTGCTGGCTTAGCACACAGTTACAGCCAATGTTCACCCAAGTGCAGTAAGTACCTGAGCCCGTGGAGAGCCTCCTGCGCCCTAACAGCCGTGGTGTCTGGCACTTCCCAGAATGTTTTTTTTTCAAACACGGTGGTGACTGCTTTTGTGTTTCCAGAATGACACTCGGTGATTTGCAGCAGCTCGGCAGACTAGAAGTTAAACTAGAGCTGCCCTTCTCAGAGCTGTGATACCCATTGGTTTTTGTTGGGCTTTGACAAGACAGACACATGGCTAGTCCCCCTCCATGGCTAGAACCGAAAGCCACAGCTGGGATTTGCAGAACTAGCCTGGGGTCTAATAAACGCAGACGACAATTAACTATTCTCACTTCCAAGAAACAAATACCAGAATTCCCCACCCAAGTTTAATTTACCTGTTGTGCTGTTCAGCCATTTTCACTTCTCGTTTCCTCAGTTTCCATGCTGGTTTTGGCAAAACACACTGCAACATTTGCACAGCTTTGAAGGGAAATTCATTATGCAGCTTCCCAAACACAGCAGATATTTTAAGCTAAATAACGGGCACGGTAGGCCAGGCCGGGCACAGGGGTGGAAGGGCTATGCAGGAGGGAGTCCCACGTCACCATCAGCAGCTGCTGTGCTTCCTCTCTCTTCGAGGTCACACCCAGTGAATTATGTGCATGAATGCAGTTTCTAGAGCCAAAAAAAAAAAAGAGAAAAATGAGAAGAAAGAAATGGCCGCCTGTGGTCCAGCCACAGCAGCCTAAAGCATCCCAGTTACTGAGGGTCTTGGGGAATGAAAGTGGTCCATCTAATCCCACACCTTCTCTCTATAGCATATACCTAAGGAAGAGGTTAAGTAGGAGCATGTGGGCTCAGGCAAGCACAGTGTGTCCCTGGGACATTCTCCAAGCCTCCAGTGATGTGCAGTTAAACAAGTCCTCAGCCAGAGAGGACACCATTGCCTCAATTAATTGTCCTTCCATTAATTCCTCCCGCTGCATTATGAACATATTTTTGGCATCTGGGAGCAAAGCGTTCCTGTATTAATGCGGTGTGCGATGAGCCCTTTTGTGTATGTGGAGTGCACCACATGCCTCTTTCAGCTGGTGCTTTCTACTCCTTGTAGAGTAGACCAGGGAACAGTCCTTCCCTGCTCACATAAACACACAGGCACTCCCAGGGGCTTCTCCTGAAGCTAACGCCTTAACATGCACTAGTGTTCCTGTTTCCTTCAGCAGTGCTTGCACTAGATGTGGAGATCTTGACAGCTCTAAGAGCCTATAAACAAGTGTATGTCTTAGAGAGGCAGGAGCTGCTTGTGCAGGTAGTTAAAAAGCAGTATTAGTAGCAGGGCTGCCTACGTGCTCCAGGGAAGGGTTCTTAGGAGCTCAGACCACCAACAAACCATCAAGTCTAATATTTTCTTTCCAGTCTGCACATGAAGGTGTGAGAGCAGTGAGCCTCCTTTCCTCCAGATGTTGCCTGCTCAGCATCGTCAGCTGCAACTGCTGCTGCACGGACCTTCCCACCTGCTGGGCTCTTCCCTCCACGCTGGCTGAGCTGCCTCTTCCCCACAGCAAAGGGCGAGGTGTTCCCTTCCCATGAGCAGACCACGGGGAGGAATGACCCCACTGATTTTGAGACACAGTGACCTGGACAGGCGAGGGTGGAAGGAAGGGTGCTAGGAGGTGAGCACGGGACCTGGGTAACCACGGCAGGGCTGCGGCGTGTCCGTAACATCTCACGTGAATGCCACCAGCCCCTAGCCCATGACTGACCTAAGCCATGGCTGCTCACCTCCTAGATGCCACGTCCTTCCTCTTCCCAAACGCACCACGCCGAGGGTACTTCGGCAGTGGCGTTCGCTCCGTTTGGTCTGCACCAGGGTGGCAAAGGGCACACAGGAAGGCTGCACCCTGTGTCACCCTTGGCGTGGCGCATCCCCGGGGCTGTACTCGTCCTCCAGCCGGTCTCTGCGGGCAGGGAGCTGAAGCCAGCGTGGCCGCAGCCGCGGCACCCACGGGGACAGCTGAGCAGGGCACAGACCGGGCCCGTCCCAACGCGCTCTGCCCTGACACGGCAGACCCGGCAATGCGCGGTGTCACCCAGGCCGAGACTGCCTCCATACCTCGGTCAGAGGAACCACCGAGGCCCCCCAAACGGGTGCCAGGCTCCTGCAGCCGCTCCAGGCCGGGGGCCGGGGCAGCCGCCGCCGCCGCCGCTTTACCCGTGTGAACCAACAGCGCCATCCAGCGGCCGCCGGGCCCGCGCTGCCGCCGCCGCAGCCGGGACAAACCTTCGCCTGCCCTCGTTTCCGTTTAGTTTTGGCGTGCTACCTCTGCTCGAAATAAATACTCTCCGGACTGAAATACCCGCAGTAAATCTTGTTCCGCGCTCAAACGCCCTCCTGCCAGCGGACCCCCGCGTCCGCCCGTGACCCCGTCCCCCACGCGCTGCCCACTGGCTCGCAGGGCAGAGCAGAGCCCCAGGCTGTCCCCTCCCGGTGCCAGGGGACGCTGGGCACTGCCAGCTGTTGCATTTAGAACAAGTATTGATTTGGAAGAGAGGGCCGGCATTTGTCGATAGCTCAAAGATTCAATTAAATGTCCTTTTCTTAAAAAAAAAAAAAAAAAAAGTGTAACATAGAAGCATCCGTGGCAGAGGTGTTTTGAAATGAAAGCGACTTTGAGATGGCAGCATTCACCACTGTTATTTCTCCTTCGCTTTATTGAACTTTAGTGTCTATTAGCCATTACCTGCTTTGTGAGTCTCAGCTGCTGTCTGGCTTGGCATGTATTTTACAAATCATTTCATCTTGTCTCTAGAAAGAAACCACAATTTTAGCTGCTGAAACACTTCTCAGTCACTAAAGAAAGACAAGAAATATTTTTCTTGTTGGACTCTGTTTCAGCCTTTAAAGAGCAACTTTTCTGTACTGTTTTCCATAACTATGTGGTTATATACTTCCTTTTAACGATGCAACTGTTATCTTCATGGACTTCAGTGATTCCCAGGAGCCAGGGCTGTTCAGGCACCCACCGAAGAGCCCCAAAACGGCAAGACCTGACAAAACTGCAGGATTTTGCCGTAGAAGCCAAGAGCAGCAGATGACCAGAGCTGCTCCTGTGCAGCTGGCACCGGAGTCCAGCGTAACGCTCACACTCCAAGCTCACCTCCTCTGTGTCTCAGGTTATTTTAGACCAAGCAAACGAAGCTCATTTCAGCTCCTCTACCTACCTTGACATTTATCTCTACCATCTTCCTCCCCTGCTTTGAGCCTTCTCTTACTTTCTCAAACATCAAGAATCTCAGAGGTTTTCCTTGCTGCCAGACAGGTGGACACCAAGCTCTCTCTGCTCCTATTTCGCCCGTCGTGATAACACCATGCCACCTCCTGCCTGCCCGAGCTGAGACCCTGCCCCTCGCTGTCCCTGCACCACGTCTCTGACAGTTGCTGGAAACATGTTAGGCATGCATTTAAAAACAATTTATCCTCCTCACCTTTTTTCAGTGATGACAGCATGAAGGAAAAAAGTCCCCTTCAAGATTTCTGAGACCTGTATTATTGCTAGGTAAAAAAATGCAGAAACCACATCATTTGGCTGCACTCACAACACCAGCCTCTGCCTTAAGCCCTCTGTGGAACATCATTTGCCTTGATTTGATTTGCTTGATTTGATACCAGCTGCAGATTATTTGGGCCATCATTTACCTCTTCCAATATCCCCCACTTTGTGCCAGCATGACATGTCTGCCACCACCATGGATGATGGCAAGCTGTCACCTACTGATTGCCACGCTTGGAGCAAGCAGAGTTACCGGCATCGAGGTGCTCACTTGTTTCTCCAGCCCCGGTAATAATGTCCCCATGGTCAGGAGTATGCTTGTCAACTGTCCTCTGCTGTCTTTTCATTGAAATTGGGTTATTCTTGGGCAAACAGCCTGTGAAGTAGGACACAATAGCAATACATCAGAGATAGAACGTTCAATGGCACTGCAGATATCTCTCCAAATCCTTGTCCCCCTCAGGTGGAGCACCATCATCACCTTGTAGCATTGGCCAAGGAAGAACCCTGGGCACGTCCCCTTGATTATCCAAGCAGTTAAGCATCCAATCTCCTCTACGGTTTGCTTCCTTAATCATTTTTAATCTTGACTATTATCGTTGTTGTTATTATTGTTACTAACAAGTACTTCAAGCTCTCAAAGGACATTATAATGTGCACTAATTAGCCAGCCAGATGGCAGCTGCCAAGAAGGCAGCGTGCAGCCTGGCATTCCCTGGGCCGTGGTGCGTGTCCATGTCTGGCCCTCTCCCCTCCTGCCCCCTCCTCGTTTTCCTCAGTCCCGCTGGCACAGGCTTACCCACTTGGACTGTTCAAATCATAACTGCCAGCAGCTGAGCCACTTCATGAGCTAACAGCTGGGGTGTCTTGGGTGGCCAGCCAGTGCGTGTCCCCTCCTCAGGAGCTGCTCCAGCTATCCTAGACCAGCAGAGCTCTGCTCTTCCCTCATTCTCCCTGATCTTTCTCTTTCCAACCTCCCGTCACATCATCGATGGTTTTCCTTGGTGGATTGCTCTTCCCCTAACACACCGTATCTAACCGGGAACTGGCCTGTGGCCATCGTGACAAACCCGCACCACAGTCTGGCAACACTACTTTCCTCTTTGCTAAACAGTCCCTGGGGCAGCTGTTTGACCCTTTTCACCAGGGCAGGGCACGCACGGAGGCAATGTGGGTGCCATGCGTGCACTGGCGCCAAAAAGCTCCCACGATGGGTTTGCTGTACCAGACTTGCCTTCACTGGTGGAGGGTAGGGCTGGCTGGACCCGCACCACGCACATCCCTTATCCACCTGGGCCCTCGGGAGATGTTTGTTGCCAAACCGCGATGCCTCCCAAGGCCAGCCCAGACCCAGCGCTTTGGGATGCTGTCGCGGTATCTCCAGCTGAAGTCTTCAGCACAGCTGTGTCTGCAGCTCAGCCTGCCGGGGCAGCGAGCAGTACATGCACTTATCTCAGCAGGTCAGGCTGTAGCCCAGGGAACTGCCACCTTTAAAAGAAGCTGTGAGACTGTTTGTAGCCAGAGTCATCGTTCCTGCATGGAGCTGGCAGAACTATGGAGCTGTTTTCCCCAGTGAGGCCACAGAGCCAGGGAGATGTGAGCCTCTAAGTGACTAATGGCACGTCAAGAAGCAGAGCACCTGCTTGTAACTAGGAGGGAGCATCACCAGGCAAGTGAGGCAGATTGTAATTTCTGGGGCAATGTCTGCGGGCAGCATTATTTGTCACTAAAGAGCCTTGGCTGGGCAGCACGGGGCCCTGGGCTTGCAGTGATGAGTAAAATGGAGGTGCTTTGATCCACCTCCCCTCCCTGATGGACTTTCTGATTAAAAGGCAGAACATGATCAGACACAAAGTGGAGCAAATTGACTCCATCCAATTCCTCTCCAGGCAAGGATGAAAAAAGGGCAAAGAGTAGAGCTAGTTCAACGGCAAAACGGCTGTTGCAGAGAGATTTCCCAATCACTGGGCTGACTTCACTGTTTTGTGGGAGATCAGAGACCAGCAGCTACTGATACTTGTGAGTATCCTGGACACTACAAGAATTTTGCCCCGAGTAATTTTCCTCTTCAGCTCATTCCATCTCTGTCTCCCGTTTCTTCCCTCCATGACAGCTGACAGCTTCTCCCTTTGGAGAGGCATTGGTCCCTACGGGAACCAGGATGTGACCATTACTGGCGGAGCAGTGAGGGCAGTGCGGCTTTCCCTTTCAGGGATGTACGAGGACACCCTCTCTCTACCTGCAGCCAGCCTGGGCTGTGCAATGAGCTGGGATTGCCAGGGCATGTCCAGCCATGAGTTATCCTCTCTGCTTTTGGAACCTGTCTCAGGCGGGATGAAGCTCCCGTCCTCTCTCTTCATCAGTGCCACAGGATCCGACCAGTCCCACTTACTTCTGCATAGCCTGAGTGAGGTGAGATGATTCTCTCCATGTCTATCTTTCCAAAGTGGCCATCTCATAATTTGTAGCCACAATTACTTGCATGTATCAGCTGCTGATTTGTCCAGGCAAATGGCTGTTGAATGTTCAGGAAAGCATCTAGCATGGGGTGTGTGACACAAAGGTTGTTATTATGCCTGCGGGAGAGTGAGCAGGCTCTTTGCACCATTTACTCCCTAGACACCCGCTGGGGGTGTCTAAATTAGCCTTGGCCCCCTGGAATCCATCTATAGCCACGGGAAAAGAGAAGCTCCCTCCAAGGGCTCTGAACTCCTCCCTAGAGAAACATCTCTATTTCTGGAGAAACATCTCTGTCTTGCTCAGCGGGGTTTGAGAAGACAAATTTCCATTGCATGGCTAGAATTGGAGGATATGGCTGTGCCCCAGATGTTGTCACAGCCTCAGTGCTGCTGCCCAGCCTGACGCTGCCAGGACACGGCAAGCAGGAGCCTGCTGCCAGCGCCAGCTCCCCTGGTAGACATGAGGAAGCATTTCTCAACCTCTCCAGGAAGCTGCTCTGTTTCTTTAGACATTAATGTAAATCACTCATGCAGCTGCCCTTATCGCTCCAGGTGCTGCCAAGATAAGAGGCACCACTCATGCTGTTAATGTAAATCTGCTCTCCTTTGGAGGAGAGGCTGTTTGTAAGCAGGGGAGAAGAGGATGGCTGGGAGCCCAGTGGCTGCTGATGGACAGCTGTCACCCCTGCTTCTCCAGGGCTCCCAGGGTTGCTGGGTGACTGACTAAACTGAGGATAGTAAGCAGTATCACTAAAAAATACTAAAACGTCCTGTTTTCACAAGAACACCACTGAGAAAAGCCCAATCTCTTAGATTCACTGTGGAAAAAAACAAAACAAGCACATTCCCAGTCAAATAATATGGGCGATTTTGTACCTCAAAAGCTGCTGTGTCTCTTCCCCTTGCTGTTCCTGGCCATCAAAAATCTGGAAACATTACCAAAACTGTCACTTGCAAAGCTGTCTGGTTTGAGCCCTGGCAGCTCCCTTCAGGGGTGTTAATGTCATCACTTCCATTTTACAGCAGGAGGAGGGAGGGAAGGAACCCAAGGCAAAGAGGGTTTGGATGCTTGGTGGCTTGCCAAGGATGGAGCAGGGAATGGAGTGCTGTGGTCCCGTCACCCATCCCCAGGCTCTCACCTTCAGGTTGCACCACCTGTGCAACCTTCATAGTAGGGTCCAGACATCGTCGAGGGCCTTGGACACATGGGGGCTGGAGGCTCTTTTCCACGCAACTGGAGCAGAAAAAGACCCCAGGTTTTGCTGGCAAATTATCACAGCCTGGTCGTGCTGAAAGCTCTGCCCAGGGAACCTCAGTCGTAAAGCTGTGACTTGGAAATGGCGCAGCAGTGCTGTGGCTGGGTGAACACCTACAAGGCTGGGCGTGTAAGTGCACATGCATGAGTGTGTACACAGGCTGGTGTGCCTGGGCATCCACACCTGCGCACGCTGCCGGCTCAGCATCCTCTGCCAGCAGCATCATTTGATTGCACAACAGAAATCACATCCAGCCTTTGGCCTGCTGTCATCTTGGTCTGAAGGAGCACACAGCTCAAGGGGTGCCTGGGCCCAAGGCCTGCATCTCCAGACCTGGCTTTGCCCAAGCTCTGTGCACAGCTTTGGAGACACTTGCCTGCAATCACCATCTGATGTTCACAGCTTGGATTTTTCTTTCATATTGCCAGGCCATCATCCATCATCCATGATGATACCTCTACACAGGGCACCCACACAGCACCCAGGGTACTTTCCACTAGAAGGTAAGGGTGAGTGGCAGAAAAAGGAAGGGATTTTTATCCAGTGGCTTAGGAAGGGTTTCTGATGTGGCTATACTATGACTTTGAATGTTTTGGGCCAGGATTTAAGCTGAGAGGCGCAGGCATCTCCCTCAGTGAAAGAATTTGGAAGCTGTCATGAATGCGTCAGAGCAAAGCCTTCCTTCTGAGAAATACAAGTAGAAATAAGGCACAGCAAACCCATAAAGCAATCCAGAGCAGCAAGCTCATAGATGAAGATGCAGACACCCACACAGCTCAGCCTGGCAAGCTCCCAGGGAGTTGGGGGAGATGGGGCCCAGCAGAGTGCTGAACCCCTCAGGAGCTTTTCACCGCAGCTGGACTATGCTAGCCCAAGCCACTGTCCGGTGATTCCTTCGTCACCAGGCTATCTCCAATGAGGCATTAAAGCTGGCCCTAACCTTTATTTTTTCCCCAGGAAATGCAGTGCCGTCACCTGCAGCTCACTGCTTACTTTTTCCAACTCAGTTTTGTCTGCTATGGAAAGCTTGCTTGGGTAAACTCTACGCACATGCTGGCAGCACACTAACTGCTTTATTGCAGTTACAGATCTGCAGAAGCAACTTCTTGCCATTATACAGAGTGTGTATTTCCAGAAACAGGCAATGGGAGTGAGGAGAACAGCCCTCCATGCAACAATCGGTGTCTCATAAGCTTTCTAGAAGGGGAAGCAAACACCCATCAGCCATGACAATCTTTATTCCTTAAACTTTCCCAGAGGGAGAATTTCAAAGCATCAAAAGGATTTAAACCTGTCCGGCTGCTGCTGAGGCATAATTAACAGTTGCACAGTCAGCTCCAACTGCAGCTGACAAAGCCTTAGCAGCAGTCCTCTATTTATCACGCTCCTGGAGTATTTATAGATCCACAGCAAGGCAGGGGGCAGACAGAGAAGGAGAATAACAGGTGAGATGCATACCAGGAGGGATAACATTTGCTTTCAGCTGCATGGCATTTCCTCAGCCCCTGGTGAAGCTTTAGGGGAAAGGGACGTGAGATGCCCTGGGGGATGTGGGATGCAGCAGCAGGTCCTCTTGGGTGGGAGATGTGGTGGGTCAGCCCCCCAGTTGAGATGCTGAGGTTCTTTGGCAAATAAGGGGACTCCGGCTGTTGCAGACAGGTGCTGGGGGCAGATGACTGCTCTGTGCCCTTACCAGGAGACTTTCATAACTGGGAACTGGCCCACAATTTCCGTGGTCCCTTCCTGCTCACAACTGCCTCCTGCAGATGTAGGTGGTGAGAGGCCACCCTGATCTCCCATGACACTGATTATAAGCTAACCTTGGACTGTGTCGTTTTTCCTTCCTCATCTCTCCTCTGTGCCATTTACAATCCAGGGCCTCTTCATAGGAACTCATATAAAAATAGCAATTACCCTTGAGCTACCCCAGCTATCTGGGGGGACTGAGAAACCAGGTCGTTTGATTTGTGGGCTGGAAGGTGATGCTGGAGCCGATGGGCTGAGAGATATAGGCAAGTGGCCTGTGCAAGGACTGCCAGCAAGATCCCCGCTGATCCGTGCTGGGGAGGAGAGGGACAGAGGTTGCCACCTCAGTTCTCTTTTCCAAGGGAAGGCATCCCATAAAAANGTGGGCTGGAGGGTGATGCTGGAGCCGATGGGCTGAGAGATATAGGCAAGTGGCCTGTGCAAGGACTGCCAGCAAGATCCCCGCTGATCCGTGCTGGGGAGGAGAGGGACAGAGGTTGCCACCTCAGTTCTCTTTTCCAAGGGAAGGCATCCCATAAAAACTGTCGGTATCTCTTCGGCGTTTTCATAGCTCTCCCAGCTCTGAGCAGAAACTGCTCACATAAACAGCCACTTCCCATTGCAGAGGGCTGTGGGAACCACCGCTCTTGCAGTAATCACATCTGCACTATCCTGCACCAGGCTGTGCCCAGGAATTATCAACACTTTTTATTTCCTGCTGTGGCTTTATGACTCCACTGAGATCATAAATGCATCTGAAGTCTAACTAAAACAATTTAATTTTCCCCATAAATGGTCTTATAAAGAAAATTATGGCAATGCTATTCCAAAGAGGAAGGAAGGTCATAATCCTTGCAGGTAACAAGGCTTTTCTTCTCTACTGACTTGCTGATTCTCTTCTACTCAGACACAAAACTGCCCCATTACTCATTGCTCCATGGCTGATGCAACCTCCCTGGACAGTTGCCTGATGCTGTGATGGCCTGAGAACACCCTTGGAGAGAGGTGCTACAGCTCCTGAGAGCTGCACCTTGCTTGTGCCCCCCACCCAGGGCATGCTGAGCACACTGGTCCAGCCAGCCCCACAAGGCTCGTACTGGCCTCTCAGTCACTTTACCTTCACCTGACACAACCTTGCTCCAAGGACCTGCAAGCAGCTGAGCACACTATGCTTTTTAATCCATTTGAATTAGTCTCTTGACCACCAGAAGACACTTTCCAGAGCAGAGCCAGCAGGTTTCCTTGTCCACGCACTTTATTTACAACAGTCTCCTGTCCCTGGGCTCCCAAGTGGCTGCCAAAGCTAGAGTTCCTTCAGCACTGTATCTTGGTACCATGTTTCTTGGATGAGGCCAGGGGAATAGCCGCATATTAAAACATGCAAGATAGAAGGTGTTTTTACAGATGGAGTTCATGAAAGAAAAGCTATTCTGGTACTTGGCAATGCTGCAGAGCCCCGTAGCTCAGAGCAAGGACTCACCCCTGGGATGCAGAAGCAGAGCCAGACGGATGCTGCCTGTCCTGGCGCAGCAGAAAGGCCGGGTCTCTGTGTTCACTTTGGAGCTGTGGGCAGAAGGCAGCTCTGCCTGATGGCTATGGGTGGCAGCACCATTTCTCCAGGAGCCAGGCATGCATTTGAAAGGCAGCACAGATTCTGGGAGAAGGAGCACACACAGCAAGAACTCTGGCTGTTGCAAGCTACAGCACAGGTGTTCCTGATTTATAGTTTATGAAGAGCAGCTGGTGATCTCAGATACCTTTTTTGGGGAGGAAATCTGTCATTTCTTCCATAGAAGTCATGAGAACCCCAGTCTGTAAATAGAGCAGGGGAAAGTGCCTCTCCTCCCATGCAGCAGACTGTCCTGAGGCACGCTCAAGGCCTGAGCGGGAACTATCAGCTGAACAAACTCCCAGCAGTTTTCTGAAAATTCTTTGTTTGTTTTTAAGGGAAGTGCTTTGCTGTTGCGGGTTTGTTGCTGATGTTTTGTGGCCATTGAGGTGCTGTTAAACTCTTGTGCTGTAGGGTGTTTGGAAAATAAATGAGCCTCTGCAATCCATTTCCTGTATTGACTCAAGAGTGGCTGTGGGGGAGAGAAGGGCAGTCCAAAATCAAGGTGGCAGAAGATGAATATACATTAGTGAGTGAAGGAGGGAGTGGGACTGGTGGTTCTTGCCCCTGTGCAATCAGGCCATGACCCCACTGCTGCCCATCTCCAGAGGCAGGTGGGAGGCTGTACAGTCTGGCACCTAACGATGCCTCGGGGTTTGCGTTTCTCCACCACGCAATTTTCAAGAGACTGCGCCACAGGAGAGGATGCTGGCATCCTCTCTTTCCCAAGTTATTCTGCATTGAGCCACTATACGGACAGTGGAGTTGCACGTGGAAGGAAACTCCACGTAACAAGCTCCAGTTGCATTTGTGAACCTTCCTGGTGGGTCCGAGCCAGCAGCACAAGCAGCAGGGTGCCCGGATCGGGCAGCGGCACCCTCCCGCCCAGCCGCGACCCTGGCCGGCGCTGGGGGCCGGGGTGCAGCGCCTCGGCGCCCCCC